>JACVCZ010000002.1:1697500-2017500 GCA_020829145.1 Drosophila nigrodunni | reverse complement strand
GGAGGTAGAGACAGAAAGGGAGAGAGAGAGAGAGAGAGAGAGAGCGGAAATGCCGTGGAAATGCAAATTGCAGCTGATTTATGTCATAAATGGCAGCAAATGACGCGACAAAAGGAAGTCAAGTAGCACAAAGAGAAAAGGAGAGAGCGAGGGGAAAAGAGAGAGGCAATAGAGAGTCAAACAGAGAGGGGAAAAGAGGAGGTTCGACTAATCGACTATTGCCGTCACTGAAATGTAGGTCGCAACCGCGATTTTTTGCTGCGATTGACAAATGACGTGGTCAAAAAAATTAAGAACTTTAACTAGGACAGAGAAGGTGTGTGAGAGAAAAAGATGGAGAAAGAGATAGGGGTAAAAGCAGAGGGAAAAAAAGTAAGACAATGTGAAAATCAAATGCAATTAAAGGATAAAGATGCATGGAGAAAGGTAGAAAAGAAGAAAGTTTTTTTTCTTTTAGCTAAAAAAGGAAAGTGAGTTGAGAATGGAAAGTGGAAGATTTTTTATGGGGAAGAAAGAACGAAAGTAAATAAAGAAAGGAAACAGTGCATAGAAAAAGTAGGAGAAGTCAGAGAAAATCATACAAACAATGAGACATGGGCAGAGAGAGAGAGAGAGGGAATAAAGGAAGGATAATGCACAGAAGCAGGGAATAAAAAATCCATTGGTAGTAAGAGACTTTGAAGAGACTTTAAGCAAATACTGAATTCTTAAGAAAAAAGAAAGAAAGAAAGGAAGAGAGCCGGTGAAAGCAAAAGTAATTACGAGAGAAGCTTAAGAGCATTAGAGGAGAGCGAAATACAAAAATATGGAAGAAATAAAATGCGATAGTCTCCACGACTTTAAAGCAGTGGAGAATGGTAAAATAAGGGAAGCGAGGGAAAACAAGAAATAACCGTTATCTGCGGATCACCGAAAATTAAATACCCTTGCAGTCCCCAACTGTTTCTATCGTAGCTATATAATATAGTAGTCCAATTAGGATGAAAATTGATGAGCAGATTGGGAATTGTATGAAAAAGTGCGAATTTAGTTGAAATCGCTCAATAGACACAATCAATTTGCATACTTAACATTGCAACCGATCGCTCCTATGACAGCTATATGAAATAGTGGTCCGATCTGTAAGAAATTTGGCTTGCACATGGGATTATATACCAAATGAATAAGGAGCAAATTTGAATAAAATAACTCAACAAAACTTTGTTGCTCAACAGATTGTTCCAATGGGAACTAAATGATATAGTCATCTGATCCGTCAGATTTTAAGATATGAACTGCGTGTAAAGAGAACACACAACTGTAACAAGTTTCATCAAGGTAGCTTTAAAACTGAGAAACTAGCTCGCGTAGAAACAGACGCACAGACAGACATGGCTATATCGACTCGGCTATTGATGCTGATCAGGAATATATATATTTAATGGTGTCGGAAACGCCTCCTACAAACTACGTGACAAAAACAATATACCCTCTGAAAGGGTATAATAAATGGAGTAAAAAGGAGCAGAGGAAATGGAGAATGGCATCAAACAGAATATAGAGAAGTTTAAGAGCGTGAAGAGAGTGGGAGGGAGAGAGAGAGGAGCAGAGAATAAGGCAAACAGATTGTCAGACACTGGTAGAGTTTGAAGAAGGTTTGAAGAAAGGTGGAAATAGAGACAGACGGCAGGAGAAAAAAGATTCTGGAGAAAATTAAGAGACAAAGAGAGAGAGAGAGAGAGAGAGAGCAGGAGAGAGGCTTGGAGAGAAGGCAGGAGAAAGTCTTGGCGACGTGGAAATCGGAAAGTCAAATAACAAATTGTGGTTGTTGTTATACCTCATCACCAATGCGTTTGCCATCGCCCGCAGCAGCAGTTGCAGCCGTAGCCGCAGCCGTAGCCGCAGCCGTAGCAGTGGTAGCAGCAACACTGACAGCAGCCACGCCCTCCGAGTGCGTGGACAGGGCCAGCGAGGAGAGTGTTGTGTGAGCTGTCGAGGAGCTGACATTGGAGAGCAACGAGGCTCGCGACGACAGATGCACGGGCGGCGGATATCGAGGGGGTGTTTTGACCATCTCAATGAAACTATCAGGCACATCCACCGGCAATTCGCGATGTTTACCCAGCCGTTGTTGCTGCTGTGCTGCTGCCACTGGCAATGTAATAGCAGCTGCTGTTGCCGCTGCTGTTGTTGGCAGCAAGAGTTGCTGATTGCTGCTGGGCTCGTAGCCAGGTGGCGCCAAACTCAAATCATCGGGTACCGTTGAGTTGCTGCTTGTGGTTGAGGCAGCACTGGCAATGTTGCTGCTGCTGTTGTTATTGCTGCTGGTGTGCATTGAACAGTTGCTGCTGCTGTTGCTGCGTGTGCTGTTCAACGAGCTGCTGTTGCTATTGCTGCTGTTGTTGTTGCTGCTGCTGCTGTTGCTGCTCATGTTGCTGTTGCCATTACTATTGCTGCTCACTGTCAGCTTGTGGGGCGTGGCAGCTGTGCTGCTGCTGTTGTTATTACTGCTGCCGCTGCTCGTCGATTGCTGTTGCTGTTGCTGCTGTTGTAGGTGACGATAGGCAATCGTTTCAAATGTGTCCACATTTTGTTTGCTCAACGCATCATCGAAACCACTCGAGGATGGTGAACTGTTGTTGCCTTTGCGATAAATCCCATCAACAACACACAGCAACTCATCGTGGTTGTTGCTGTGGTTGTTGTTGTTGCTGTTGCTGTTGCCGTTGCTGCTGCTGCTGCCACTGCTGCTGCTGTTGCCGTTGCCAAAACTTGTCACTTGCAATTTATTGCTGGGCATTTGTTGTTGCGCGGTTTGTGCTCCTGTTGCTGTCAATGTATGTTGCTGCTGCTGCTGCTGCTGTGGTTGTTGTTGTTGTTGTTCCGTTTCAATTTGATTTTCATAGTTTTCAATTTGTTCCAATTTGAATTGTTGTTTTTGATTGTACAAGTTTTGTGTGGCCACATCGAGTGCAATGGATGTTGTTGTTGTTGTTGTTTTTGATGAGTGTTGTTGTTGTTGTAGTAGTTGTTGTTGTAGATGTTGTTGTTGTTCATGTTGATGTGAAGAATGATATGCAACAATTAACAGTTTGTTAGCATGATCATTGTTAGTTTTAGTGGTGAAGGTGGTGTTGGTGGTGGTGATGTTGGTGGTGTTGATGTTGTTGGTGGTGTTGGTGGTGTTGGTGTTGTTCGTGATGAAGCTGGTGTGCTTGGATTTGTGTTTCTGTGTGTTTTTTAGTTTGGATGAGTGGTGCAAGGTGGTGGGTGTAAAGAGAATGCAATGAAATGAGTGAGTGTATGGTTGTGGTTGTTGTTGTGTTTGTTGGGTGAATTAAGCGTGCATTTCAAGTGGTTGTTGTTAGCAACTAATGTACGTTAGTGTTGTTATTCTTACTTTGTTGTTGGGTTTTGATTAAAGGGTAGTTAAACAAGCGGTTTTGTTGGTTTCAAAGGTTAACTATTTGTTGTGGTTGTTGTTAGGCTAAGAATTGACCTGTTGTTGTTGTGGTCTTACCTGTGGTGGACGGGGTGGCGGATATCTGGGTGGCGTTTTGTTGCGTGCTATGAACGTATCTGGACAATCGACGGCCATCTCACGATGTGGACCTGCAATGCATCAAACCAAAGTTATCAATACATAGAAAGCGAGAGACATTAAGTGTGAGAATGAGGCAGAGATAAACAGAGAGATAAATTGTTGTAAGTGCTCGTACCGTTATCTTGATTCACCGACAACATCGTCAGCATTTCCTGATCAATCTCCCTAATATCACTTGAATGCGTGCGATAATGCTGCGATTGTTGCTGTTGTGCTTGTTGCTGTTGTTGGTGTTGCTGCTGCTGCTGCTGCTGATGATGCAAATGATGATGCTGACCACTGATGTAATCATCCGGCAGACATGGCTTCAAATCATCACCGTCAATGACCACAATACTCGAGCCAGAGCGACGTCGTGGCCTATAAAATGAAACATAAACAATTATGATTAATAACCGTTTTAGTTATTGGTACAGTTGTGCTCAATCCGACAAGCGAACAGGCACAGACATGTGGCATCAGTTTGTCTTTCTTATGTACTAATGTATCTTGGGGTAGATATAGTACTTTTATATTGTAAAAGTTCTTCTCAAATAAAATTGATTATAAGACTAACCCATGAAAAATGAATTATATGATTGTATTTTAAATCTATTGTGATTTTTTTTAATTTTTTCATGTTTCCCTAATTTTGCTTTATTTATTTGCGAGGAGATTAAAATTGTTCAAATCAAAATTTCGACAGTTTCCCTGATGAATGCATGATTCAATTGAGCTGCATTGATTGCAATCAATTTGCGAGACTAGAAATAAACTGAAACCCAAATAGAACTAGGAAATTGTTTGTTGTACTTTGCGTGATGTTATATGTTGCAAGTTGCCGAGCAGAGTGCAGAGTGCAGAGTGCAGTGAGTCCAGTCAAGCAGGCAAGTGAATGATGCTTGATGCTGCCAAATGTCCTTTTGGGATCGATGCAGTCAAGAGCCAAGATTTTCATGGTAAGAAGACGATTTATACTGTCAGCTAGTTGCTGCTATTGCCCCTCCAGTGCCCCACCGCCCCGCGCACTCTATCGAATGCTGTGTTGCACGTACAACATGTGGTATGTGCAATATATTTTCAAATGCCCGTCAGCTCAGATGCTTTAATTCCCCAAAGTGCAGACGATATCCTTGAGATACTCCCTCGCATACATGTGTATATACTTGAGATACTTTTTAAACCCTCACTTCCCAGCTCCAACCCTCTCCACTGTATTACACTGAACTCTTTGTGGAAGTTGCACGGTTTGTACTCGTAAATTTCATTACATTTTCATGCCACATTGACAGCTGCTGTCAAGTGTGCAATGGTCCAGTCAACAAATCGGCTCAGGTGCATTTACCGCGGAATCCTGTGTGTATGTGTGTGTTCGTGTGTGCGCGTGTGTGTGCTTGCCACAAAACTTTGTGGCATGCTATGGGTCGGAATGCGGATGCCGATGCGAATCTCTCGTCAGTGTTAAGCCATTGATTGCACTTCTTATTTCGAAAAGTTACACACTCGCACATTGGGTCAAAAACACACACACACACACAAACTCAAAAACAATTAAATTTTGTCATTTAATAAACATTTTCCAAACTGTCAAATAAATTGAAAAATATTTTGTGCATAACAAACTAAAAAGTTTTGTAATTGTTTCGTGTATTTTTGTATAGCTTTGGCCTCAGTGTGCATAACTTTCGTGTAACTTTCGTGTTAGCTCTCTGCTCTCTCTCTCTCTCACGCCTGGGGACAATTTGTTCCTTAATTTGTGCGACTTTGGGCTTAAAGGCTTAGGCCCTTTATGAGTGCCACACGTGAGAAGGGGCGTGGCGGGGCGTGTGTTGCACCCTAATTGCGAGATTGTGCAACAAACTCGTTGTGAATATTATGTCGGTGCCTAAAAGTATGCAATGCGAAAAGCAATTTCCAGAGAATGCCCAGCAAATTGCATCCGCTGGCAAACGACTACAACTTGCAACATGCCACGTGTAACTGACAGCGTAGAAGGATGATGAATCTGATGGACAGGTGCTTGCATGGTTTCTTCAATGGGACAGTCATGGGCGGTTTTGGTTGCTGCTAACGTGACCACAACTCGGACGTTCAATGTTCCTGATGTCACTGCCAATGACGTGTGGTTTATGCTTTTGCCGTTATTTATGAGCAGACATTGTGGCAGTTGCATTGTGGCATTAAAAAACGAGTGAGAAAACCAAAAACAAAACGAAAACGACTTAAAAAAATCTCGTACTTATTCTTATATTCGTTCAAAAGTATCCCTTAATTTTAGACTTATTTTAGAATAAATTTTTCTACAGCTTTGTAGGGTTTGGTGTGGGTGTAGGTTTTGAACCAATTAGTGAGTTTGGTTGATGTATTCCAGTAGTTTTCTAGTTTTATGCAGTTCTTTTAACTTCAGCCCCACTTCATTCCTACAAGTCTCATGGACACCTCTCGTTTATTGGTGTACAGGGTCTAGGTAAACCGATTTGCGGCAATATACACCAAAAGCCAAGACAATTTAATTTGCTTAACACTCATAGAAAGAATTCAGGGTAGGTATATAAAGGAATAGGAATAGCTCTAAGGAGTATGAGTACTACTTAATGTAGGAATAGGAGTTTAAAAGGAGTACAATTATAGAAGCATAATAGATGCTTTGAAGGTAAGAGTAGAAATAGTTGTAGGGTAAAAGTAAATGCTGTAGCAGTTTTAGTAGAAAGAGTAATTGTTACCGGAATAGTAGTAAGAGAAGTAGTAGTTGAGGTACCAGCAGTAATTGTAGTAGTTAGAGTAATAGTCGAAGGAACAGTAGCAGGTGTACTTGCAGTAAAAGCTGTAGTAGGATGAAGAGTACGGAAAGCGGTTGCTACGTAATTGTGTGGTAGTAGTAGTAGTAGTAGTAGTAGTAGGATTAGTAGTAGTGGCAGTAGTAATAGTAGTAGTAGTAGTATTAGTAGTATTAGTAGTAGTAATAGTAGTAGTAGTAGTAGTAGTAGTAGTAGTAGTAGTAGTAGTAATAGTAGTAGTAGTAGTAGTAGTAGTAGTGGTCGTAGTAGTAGTAGTAGTCGTAGTAGTAGTAGTAGTAGTCGTCGTAGTAGTAGTAGTGGTAGTAGTGGTAGTAGTAGTCGTCGTAGTAGTAGTAGTAGTGTTAGTAGTAGTAGTGGTAGTAGTAGTAGTAGTCGTCGTAGTAGTAGTAGTAGTAGTAGTATCAGTAGTAGTAGTAGCAGTAGTAGTCGTAGTAGTAGTAGCAGTAGTAGTAGTAGCAGTAGTAGTCGTAGTAGTAGTAGTAGTAGCAGTAGTAGTCGTATTAGTAGTCGTATTAGTAGTAGTAGTAGTATCAGTAGTAGTAGTAGCAGTAGTAGTCGTAGTAGTAGTAGTAGTTGTAGTATTAGTAGTAGCAGTCGTAGTTGTAGTATAAGGGTAATTGTAATTAATAAAAAATTTAATAAAAAAGCTAACAACAACAAGAAGAGGAGATGTAGTTATGGAGCGAGTTGTTATGGAGATAACAAAATGGGAGCGAGGACAACGCAAATGGGGTTCAGCAACAAACGATGAGAATCGAGGAGAACGGCAAAAGCATAAATGAATTAAAATGCCTTTGGCGCTGACGTGAAGTGAAACCAGAGAACGGAGAGTTGGACATAAAGTAGAGGGTACGGTTGAAAGGCAACCCATAGGACCATGGAGCCAGAGAACCAAAGGACTCAAGTACCAAAAGGACCAAGAGCCGAGAACAGAGGACAGAATACAGAGGATAATAACCGAACAGCTCTAAACAGATGGCGTTACTCAAATGAGCGCTTAACCCTTCAAAATCAACTCTATTCATCGAGGTTAACTCAATGATTAGACAAAACAAACGGCTTGAAGTGCTCATCGCAGACAGCTTTGTGATACACAGAGAAAAACTGGACTTTTTGTATAATTATATAACATATTTTATATAAAAGAATATTATTTAAAATCCCCCTTTTTAGGATACAAAAAATTACCCCACATTCGTGTTTAATTTAACTTGACATCGAGTACAACTTGAGTTTAGAGACAGAGTTTGAAAGGAATTTTACGACTTGAGATTTCCTCAACTTGAATCAATCAAATCAATTTATATCTTTTGTTTCCAAGCTAAAATAGCTAAACTTAAGATAATAGCGTGTCCCGAGTTGACTTAAAACTTGCGAAAGAAATCAAATTGTGGAGTAAACTCAACTTTGCCTGTTTAAACTTCAAGTTTGTTCTGAAGAGTTGTTTGAAAACTTTTCAAAAGAACAAACTAAGCGAGTTTGGTTTTCATCTCTCCGCACTTAAGACACAAATTTATTGAGCACACCTCGCAGCCGCTTTGAAAACCATAAGGAAAGTGGACTGAAGGCTGAATGGTCATCAATAAAGCTGAAAAGCACAACACAATTGCTAAAAGTGGAAAAGAAATCGATATCGTAGAGGACAAGCTATAGAAAGGGCAGAGGGAGGAAGAGGGAGTGTAAAGTGAGTTGCTGTCATATTGAAAATAGGTCTTAAAAATGATAAAGGCATTTGAGCAAACCAGGAATACACAAATTAAGTGGGGAAATTAAAGGAGTGAATGTGAGGAAGGGGTTAGGGAAAGACAGAGAGACAGAGACACTCAGAGAGGAAGAGAGAAATAACTGGCAATCAAAGCATGACACAAACATATAGCACAAATTGCTCAGATAAATTTCTGAATTTCTCCTCGCACTTGTTGTGTGTTCGCCTCTCTCTCTCTCTCTCTCTCTCTCTTTCTCTCTCTGGGTATCTCTGTCAGAACTGTTCATGCGTTTGTCATAGCATAAAGTGGACAATCGACACACACAACGCATAGTTGTTGCCATTGTTTAGTTGCTGCTGTCGATGTTGCTGCTGCACGACGACAACAACATGCCACATGTTAATTGTTAATAGTCAGGGCAACAAGCGAGTTATGCGCTGATAAGCCAGAGGGGTAAATAGACAGAGACAGAGAGAGGGAGAGTGTGTCAGTGTGAGAGAGAGAGGGGTAGAGGTGTAGAGGGGACAGACACACGTGTTGCTGTTGTTGCTGCTGCTACTTCATGCTTGAGAGCTTTGTAATCATCAAGTGCAGCAGCTGCGGCAACTGTGGCAACTGAGGCACCTGTGGCACCTGTGGCTATCCTTGCAACAAGTGGCAAGTGCTCAACCGTTGGTACACTAACACACATATATACACCACATGTACATATTTAGTATATTTATCTACATTTATGCTCTACAGTCCACTTGAAAGCGGAAGAGGCTTATTTGCGGACAGCGGAAGTTGTTGCCAGCCATTGTTATTAACTAGCAATTGTTGTTGCCACAGTTAGTTGCCCCTCTGTTTCACCTCTTATTCATCTACTTCCTCCACTTTCAGCACAACTTCTTCTGCTGCTGCTTCTGTTAGTCAGTGAGTCATTGGGTTAAGCAATTGAGAGCGAACGTAGCAAATGTAAAAACCACAAAAATGTTTGCTCTGCTTCGTTTCCCTTTTTGCCCCTCGAGCGACAAAGCCGCAAACTGAGAAATTGAGTGAAGAGACGGGGAGGAGGGTCAGCAGGGCAGCCGGCGTATCAGCTATGAGCGACAGGTAGAGTACCTGCACAGTAAACAAAAAAATTTTAAACTATTTGCAAATATTTTGAATACAAAAATGTTTAAATTTGTTTGTATTTTTGCACTTTGAAATTTTTAGTTTATTTCAATGTTATTTATGCAGTTTTGAAGTAGTTCAGTTTAGGTTGTAAATTTAATGTCCAATTGTGTGAAAATTATTTGTTTAGACTTTGAACAAAGCTGAAGATTAACCTGATAAAATTAGTTATCCAAAAACGTTGGGGAGTTCTAAGCCGAAAACCAACAAGAATAAATTAAATTGATAACTTTAAGGACTGTCTCTGACTTTAACAAAGTTTTCCTATTCATTACTTAGACTGAATGTTGTATATCTATAAATTAAATTTTATTTTCTTCATGTGAATCTTTTTTGTTACAGTGTAGACTTGTTAAATTTATAGTCATACTTTTCTAAGCCACGTTCTTGTGGTCTTTCGGCCAGACACCCACAACAATTTTGGCAAACTAAAACAAGTTGAGTGCCGCTTATGAATTGTGCCACCAAAAACATAAATAACTGATGAAGCCCCAAATACCAAATTATGGAGTTTCAAATGGGGCGAAAGCCAACAAAAAAATAAATGCTTTTGCTGGCCTAGTTTAACCTGTTTCTAGCCAGATAACAGTTGATTCCTTCCGCTCTGCGGAGACCGGCATTTCGGACAGAAGGAAAGGTGTTAACTGTCAGTGCTACAGATACTGCAAGTTGCACTTTAAGCCATATTTGGGACAGTTGGAAGCCAAGTTAATTAAAAGCGCATTACTCAGATACGGAAAGTGCTTTACAACCAAATCAAAAAGAATTCAGCTGAATTGAGTAGGTAATAAAAATTAAAGGGAAAACCAGAAATACTTTGAAAGAAGCTGACAGTTTTTGACAATCAAATACAATTATTTATAAAAGATTTCCATAAAGGATGCAGTGACTATTATTACTAAATTTTGTGCTTCTAGCTCTTATCGTCCCTGAGTTCTCTAGTCTCTAATCTTTAATTCGGTATAAATTTCAAATGCATGTAAATTAAGAGAATTTTTTTAAAAGAGTTTCGAGTAGAAAAAGTTTTTAGCAGGATTTATAGAAAACCTGATTAGTTGGCACACAATCTTTGCTGCTTTCTGAAGAATACACGAGTTTCTTGGAAAATCATTGGCACATTTTCCATACTTAGCTAAACCCCTTTTACACAGGCAAATGACCGTTCGACTGACACGTGAAATCTCCACACCTCAACGCCCCTCGACTCGTTTATTTATTTCAACTTTTCATTTAAAACTCAAATTGCATTTCTCTGAAAAGCCTCACAGTCAAGTTTATTTTGTGTGGCTCAACTATTCAGATAAAAATAAATAAATAAATATACCTATATATATATTTACCTGTATGTAGGTATGTTCTTTTGTAGCTGAGCTTAATTAATGGAAAACCCATAAACCGTTGTGAATGGCAACCAAAGGGGTAAAATGCCAAATGGAGAAAATGGAGCAATATCAATGCTGCTCAATTGAAAGCCCAATGTCGTCTCGACCTGTCTGGACGTGTTTCGTTATGTTTCGTCCGTCTTGAATGTCGAATTTTGCAACGTTTAAGTTTGCCACAAACTCTGAGGTAAAAACACACGCAATTTTCTTGAGAATTAATTAAAACCTAAATACAAACAAAAGACGTCAAAGTCGTGGGAGGAACCAACCACGAGTAACAGGTACGGCAATAATGATACCAACTAACACCTACTCATATTTCCTTCAACTCTTTCACACACACACACACACAGACACACTCACACACACGTAGCTGACACCCGTCGTACTCCTACCGTCATTTACTGCATTTCAAATTGCAGAAATCTCATTTTTGGTCGTTTGGGTTTTTTGGTTTTTGGTTTCTTAGTCCCGAAAGTTTCACAAAACGCCTTTTGGAGCAAGATTTGTGCGTCAGGGGCGTGGCTGGGTTTTAGGACCAGGGCGTGGTTTTCCCCCAAAACGCTATGCAATTTAAGTACAGTTGAGTTCAGGTTCACGATTTGAGTGAAATTGAAATTGAAATGCAGTTTAATTGATTGCCAAAACAGTCCCCCAAAGGCCATCTACTCTCTCCGCATCTCACTCTATCGGTGTCTCCATCTTGTTCTGTCTTCCTTTGGGGCTTTTGGGGTTTCTGACCGCCTCAAGTGTCGGCTTGTGGTCAAATTGGGCATCATTATGGTCGTCCTTGGCCAAAACAATTCAATAAGAGCCAATGAAGCCAACAATTAAAGTTAAGCCAAACAATTAAGCAATCTGCTTTCTGTTTCATTCCATTGTTTCAGCTTTTATTTCTCAAGTACTTGGTTTAAATTAATATTCATGGAAACAAGTTGTGAACTTGTCACTGAATAATACAATATGCGAGCAATGAAAGAGTTTAGAGTGTTCCAATTCCATTATTAATGGAGTGCTACTTTATCTAAATAATTAGACGTTTTGATTTGATTTTCATGAAAGCTTTCATATGTTCTATTTTTAAAATGTTCCTAGTTTCATTTTCATATGTTCCAATTCCACAGTATTCCACTGAAATGACTACAGCTCCAAACACTACTACTGTATATCAATGTTTCATTTCCGTTTCATTTCACCTCCCGTTTTAGCTTTCATTTTATCGTTTACCGCTTTTTTTGTGTTTGTTGCAATTCCATTTCGTTCCACCAATGGGTGGAATGTGTTCTAATGTGTTTTAATCCTTGCTATGTTTTAATGTTTCATTTCAATGTTGTTCCAATTCCACTTTGTTCCGCCCCCTATATTTTGTTTAAACGAAGCTTCCACAAAGTGTTTATAACTGAATTTGTGTGTTTCAAATTCACTTTTGTTTCACTGCCCACATCTGACTTTTATCGTAATAACATAATTTCTGGTATGTCAGTACTTTAATCGATATCAATCAAACAACTATTATGTCTGTTCAGAATTTCCCACTGACCCTCTCTCACTGTGTCTCTGTCTGAATGCTTGTCTCCTCTCGGGGCAAACATGCGTCACAATTGCAAAGTCAATTTTCATGTTTCGCTACAATCGTAAGTTTTCAAATGACTCGACTCGACTCGACTCATCGCCCAATTTCCTGACTGCGGTCAACTGCAACGACAGTCACACTCCCCTCAGCTCCCCTCTCGCCACTCCTCACGCAGTTTCTGTGCTCCCATCTAGTCGCCCATTCAGTCTCCATTGCTCAGAGGTGAATCAATCAGGCAAGTGACGTTAACACGCGTCTCCGGAGGCACGAATCACGCATCACTTCGCATCGCATCGCATATCTTTTCCACATCTCGATTCTCACAGCTCGCACATCACGTACAAACATATCACGATGCTGTGGTAAGATTTTGGTTACGGTTATAGTTACGGGCGGAAAATGCGGCAGGTAGTTTCTAGGCGTTTTCCGCTATGCTAGTTTTTACCATCTTTTTCATCCATCTCTTTAGCTATCAATCCATCCATTCGTTCTTCCTTCCTGCCTGCCTTCCTCTTTCCTCTTTCTGGTTTTCTTCTCTTTGGGTAAGGTGAGAAAAATGTCTGACCAAAAATTGGCTGGAAAATTGAATGAAATTTTCTCAACAATTGCATGGCATTTTCAAATTGCTTCGCCATGCACTCTCGGCACTAGAAATATCTATCTATATCTGCATATCTCTGTTCCTTGCTCTATCTTCTCGGTGTATTTTTATTTTTTTTTTTGCTTGTCATGCTGGAATGTGTGGACTGGGACAATAATTTGTTGTCGCTTATATAAGACTGCACTTCATTTATGCCACAATCCACGAAATATTCGTAATGATATTTTTTTTTGGTCGTGTTTTGCATACGAAATGCGAGGTGTATCTATAAGATACACAAACATGATATACATTATGCATGTCTCGACACACACACACACACACACACACACAGACAACAAAAGTGTTGATTATCAAGAATGGAACGAAACGGAACGAGACAAGACAACTACGAGGCGAACATACAAAGTTAGGTATCTGTATCTGTATCTTTGTATCTCATGTGTCGTGTATCTGTAATGCAATTGCAGCTAAAAACAAAAAAAAACTATTAGACAAGCCTAAACAGTCGAGCACACCCGACTGTCATGAGCCTTATATGAAGTGTCTATACCAAATAGGTTAGGTTAAAACAAATGAAAAAAATAAAATTTAAATACGTTGTTGATTATTTTTTCTAGTGTAGTTGTAAATAGCAATAATGAACTGTCACACCCCCTGGCGGCTATTAAGCACATTATGCCACTGTTACACAAACTTAGCATACTTGCTACCCTTACAGTACAGGGTCTAGATACCTGCATTTGTGCATAGATATCGTGTAAATGTTTTTGTTAATTTGTAGAATATTTATTTTGGTTGCATGCAACAAGTGTGTGTATCTCACCATTGTTTTAAGATGCGCATTTTGCAGCAATTTGTTGAATTCCGCTTCTTTAACTGCTTCTTCTTCTTCTTTATTTTGTTGTAGTATTTTTTTAATAATCTAAATTATTTTGTGTTGCCTTTTCTTGGCACTCGGGCACATTTCAGCTAAATATTTGTTAGCTCTGTTCACACAAAAACAAAAAATAAATGAAAATTAAGTACAACTGAAAATTGAAAGCTGCGCATGCGCGCAATTCGAAACGGAGAGCAACAACAGCAACAGCAACAACAACAACAGCCGACTGCACTTTTCTTGCATGCACTGTATTTTCATCTCCTTGTTGTTGTTGTTCATTGACCAAAAGTATTAATTACGACAACAACAGACTGTAAAAAGTTGCTTGACCATTTCTTTGGCACTTTCGAAAGAAATTTTTCGCTACAACAACAAGAGCAGTGCAGTAGCCATTGACGTTGCATGTTGACCAGACACACACGCACACTCACATAGTTTTGCCACTTTTTTGTACCACTTGCATTTCAATTTAAACAACAACAAAAAACTAACTTGATCTGGCAACGCTGCGCGCCGTTACCACAGCAAAATAGTAGTACTTTTAGTAGTAGGTGGAGTGAAGGGTATTATAGTAGCAGAAAACGTAGCAACAATTTGTTTTGTTTTTGGCTTTTAATTGCACTTTAATGAGTCTTTAGAAAACCACAAAATACCACAAATGCAAAAACACGCACACCCGTAATAGCTATCGATCGACCGCTAACGGCAATTTAGTATTTAAAAAAAAATGTAACACACTGTTATTAAACATAGTTAGTTGTTGTTGCCGGTGTGCTTAACAGTTACATGTGCTTCTGCTGTTATTGTTGCTGTTATTAGTTGTTGCTTTCTTGTTTAATGCGCGACGCGACAACAAAACGTTTACCTCTCTTTGCGAACAAAGTCAGCCATAGACTGAAAACAAAAAAAAAAACTACAACGTCGACTGCGACTGCGAACTGCGCTAAGCAGCGGCCGAAACGTTGGCTCAAGCGCAAACAACAGCAGGAGGAGAGCCATAAGAGAGCACACACAAAGCTAAAGATGAGAGCATGTGAGAGAGCGAGAGCGAAAGAGGGCGACCAACAACAGGGTTTGTTGTTGTACCTGTCTCTTGAGAGAGCAGCGCAAGTGCAGCGCACTCAAAGCCAGCAAGTTTTTGTGTGTTGATTTTTCTTTTCCCTGCTTCCTCCCTTTCTTTTCATATGCTTTTGTATTAAAGGATATACGCAAACACACACACATACACACATTTACATAGACTAGCATGGGCTTGGCAAATTGCGCTGGCTTCAAGAGAGGCATAAGGAATAGGAATTCCAACAAAAGCAAAGCAAAAGAAATAACATAAGCAAGAGCAACAAAGCTGCTGTCGCAGCGACTGCGACTGCGACAGCGATGGCAGCAGCGCTAGCGACAGCCGTAAGGTAATAAGCAATTGAGCAAACGCTTGCGTTCTAAAGTTGACGTCGCGTCGACGCCGGCAGCAAAAGCAGGTAAGTATGCGCAAATGCAAGAGTGTGTGTGTGTATGTACATACAAACGTATGTATGTTGCTAAGCCTGTTGTTAATGCCTGGCAGCATACAAAAGAACAAAAGGTGTGTGCTTCGTCTCCGTAGTTTGTGTGCGTTTGTGTGTGTGCGTGACTCAACAGTCAGCTATGTATGCTGCGACTGCGGCCGTTGCCCAAAGGCACCAGCAACAACAACTGGGGCTGATTGGCGCGCGCAGCTCCAAAGGCAACAACAAGAAAGATGCCCAAAACAGATACACTCTCGCACACACGCAAACAGTCACACACACATACACAACTTTGTACATAGATACATGCAACCAACTGTGCACTTGTATTAGTTTTTGTTGTTGCTGCTGCTATTATTAGCCCGTGCAACAAGAGCGTAAGCGGAGAGAGCGCAAACAAAGCGAGAGAGAGAGATAGGAAGAGAGGACAGAAAGAGCGGGCAAACATGCTGCACAGGTAAGAAATATAATTAACGCAGCATTTCTATGCTACGAAATCACATACGCACTTACACACAGGCAGACCCTGCACTATCTGCTACTTAAAACAACTGCAGTGTTGCCGAGCTGTCGCCATGTAATTAAGCTACCATTACAGCAGCAGTGTTGCCGATGCCGCTGCGCAACCAAAAAGTTTGCTCCTTTCTCATAACATATTTCTCCACATTTTGTCTTTTGGGTACTTACAAGTAAATATTTTTACTTTAGCTTTTCAAAAACTTGAAACAACAACAAAACACGAACAGGTAAAAGCAGAAGTTAAGGGAAGGGCAGGGGCGTGGGAGCAAGGGCACAAAGAACAGAAAACAGAACACAAGCAAAAAGGCAAAACTAAACAAAACAAAGCGCAACGAAAACAAAACAAAAGACATGTCGCAGTCACTGCTGACGTTGCCGTCGCAGTCGCAGTCGCCGTCACAGTCACTGTCGCTGTTGCCGTCGCAGTGGGTATTACGCGTACCTTTGAAGCAGCCAAAGCATCCTCCAAAGATACAATCAACAGCAGAAACAACAACAACAACGGTGAGGCACACACTTGAGGTGTGCTTATGTGTGTGAGAATGTGAGTGTGTGTGCCTGTTGTGCCTTTGCCTCCTTCAAGTTTTCGCTCCCCTTCGCTACCTCGCTCTCCTGCTCCCTCTCATCGACTGAGGCCCAGTTGCCCAGAGTTATTATAACGGATTTATCTCAAGTTACAAAACACACACACACACACACACACACACATAGGCGAAATCTCATGCAGCTTCACAAATATATCTGTATATGATTTCATTTTATGTTCTTGAAACTTTTTGCGCTTTACTTTTATTTAGTTTAGTTCTTTCACAACTTAAACTTTTGAAAAAATACAAGCAGAACAAAAAAGTTTACTCTGCTGGCAAGTCGGTAACACTTGTTCTTCTTCTTCTTTGCCTCCACACGCTGTCTCTGTCGCTCTCTCGCTCACGTTCTCTGCTCTGCTTTGCGCTCTGTTTGCCATTACCTTTTAACGGCGCGCCGTTGGCTGCGTTTGCTTCCTCTGCCGCAGCTGCTGTTGCAGTCACTGCTGCAAGCCTCTGCTGCGACGTAGGCGTTTGTCGGTATTGTTTCAGTTGTTGTTGTGCTGCATTTGTTGTTGCTAGGCATCATGAAAATTGGACTCATAACGACGGGAAATTAATGTTTTAATTACACACGTCATTTGTTTTTCTATTTCTTTCCTTTTTTTCCTTTTCCTGAGCGGATTAGACGCCGATTATTGAGGCAAAATCGAATTGATTTTTTATGGCTCCATGAGAAAGTGACCGTCAGCGACAAAAACAACACTGCACAGTGGTCCTACCTCAATGCTTGCTACAAACGTTGGCCACAAAAATGCTGCGCCTGCGCGTGCCTTGCATGTTGAATGTTGGCCAACAGAAACATGGCTGGAATGCCAAAGCCCCGAATTCATGTACCTCCGCCCCTTCGCCTCTTCCCACTCCATTAACTGCTCAGTCCAAGCCACGCCAAGCCAAGCCACTAACTTGGCTCACTTAAGACATGCGCAAAATTCCAAATTACATTTGGGCAGACACACAAACACACGTTTGTTTCCATTATGTTGCAATAACAATACACTGTGCGAAAAATACATGTAATTGCTATATTTGTTAACAATTTTATAAACTTCCTGCTCTACCTTAATTGGTCATATTTGTTGTCTTTTTTCAATTGATCGAAATGAAAACGTTAACAACTTTGTTATGATAAAACATGGGAAAAGTTGGTTCATAATTTATTTTACTCAAAGAGAGCTAATGGGTAAGAAATGACTTAATAATAGTTTAATAATCAACTTAATATCAAATTTACAATATATAAAGCTATTAACGTTCTTTAACTACATGGTTATACACTGTAAACAAGAAATGTATATATGTAGGGCTATTAGGTTTAACAGAAACGAGGGTTGTACGACCCCATGAGGTATATATTCTTGATCAGCATCAAGAGCCGAGACGATATTAAATTGTCCTCCCCTGTGTGTCACCTAAATCGCAGAGACTATAAGATTTGGATTAAAAGTCCGTCTTCTTCGCTAGCAGATCAAGTCGGTGTCGTTTACAGTCGGCTTCCTCGACTCTAGCTTGTCTTACTTGCTTAAAACACTCTTAAAAAAATTGTGCTTTTTAATTGACTCAAAAACAAATTCCGAATGAGATAAAACTTCAGTGGATCCTGCACTTTAAAAATGCAATATTTACTAAATGGACCAAACTTTGTATGTAAATTCCTCAATATAATAATTATCAATAATGGAGACATAAGGAAATAGAATAGAAATAATATTATATATTGATAGATTTTCTTGTTTTTGAAAAGCAAAAACAAAGAGTTAGTCTGTCTGTAACCTTACTGACTAAATATACTTATACTAATAAATATAAGTAAATAATAATATGAATGAAAAGTTAAGTAAACTAATTTTTTTTTGGGGGTTTTATACCAAGTGTTTCCATTGACTATTTCTTTGAAAGCTATATGACATAGGGCTCTGGTCTGATTTTGACAAATGAATGCAAATCTGTACCCAGTTTCATCAATATAGCTTTACAACTGACAGGCTAGTTCGCAGACGGACATGCGGACACGGTCATATCGACTCGGCTGCAAACAACAACAGAAAGTGCTGAAAAATAACGGAGAGCGCTCCATGAGCCAAATGAGTCATTACATGACCACCGCTGCAAAGAGGCAAAATAATTAATATCCCTAAATTGCCGTCCGTTTTTCTTCTTAATAATTTTAACGATCATTTTTTGCTTTGTCTGCTTAGATTTTCTAGAAGTTCCAGACAGCGTTTAAGCCTCATTTTGTTAATTTCAGGTAAATGACCAGAGTTGTTGTTGTCTTTTCTAATTCTAAGTGATATGTGCTTGACTCGATGAAGAGCGTATTTGAAATCCTAAAAATAAATCTAAAATCCATAAGCATTAGCATAACGAGAGGGAGAGACAGAGAGAGAGAGAGAGAAAGGTGTGAGGAGAAAAGAGGCAAGAAAAATGTCATCAGCATTAAAGGTTGTCATCGGATGTCAATGTCAAGTCAAGTCGAACCTGTTGTCAGTTGCTTAGTTTAGTTTGGTTTCTTTGCTGCTCTTCGGCTTTGCGGTTCATCAGGCAGACTGAGAGATGGACAGACGGACAGACAGACGGACAGACGGTAGTGCAGACAGTACCTTCAATTTTTGACAGTTTTTGCCAGACTGCAAAATGCACAAAACGAACAACAACAACAACAATTTTACCAGACTCGTAGATAATGCAATTTTCAAGTGCCTCGTTTGTATGTGTTCGTTATACCCTGTACTTGAACCGTACATAGGGCTTGCTGTGCACTTAAGGGCGGAACAATTAAAATATTGTAAATAAAGGTTATTTGTTTTTACTCAAATTAGACTCACATTTTATAATAAATCAGTTCAATTAAAATTCAATCTTCTAATTTTTGACTATTTAATTGTGATTTATAAGTGCACGAAGACATTGTTGGCTGACTGTACATTTCAAACAAGGAATTTTAATCTCAATAAAGACTTTTTAAGCGTTGAATCAAGTCAAGATATTCGATTTCTAAGCAGTTTTATGTTTATTCAAAAAATAAAATCATTTTAAGTAAAATTTCTTAAACGGTTCTTCAGACTTCAAAAATAATAAACTTAAAAAGATATAGCAATTAAAGAGCTAAGAGCTAGGGATATTAAATTTGTTATGAATATTTTTGGAATGTGCATTAAAACTGTTCTAAAAGTTTAATCAAAAAAGAAAAACAAAGTTTTAATTACATTAACTATATACAGGGTCTAAGGCAGTTTGGCTTATGTAACTTTTCTAATTGTGGTTAACATTCCTGTCGTTGTCATTGCTATCTAAGCAATAACTGATTACACAGCAGGTTTCCCTCTCTGTTTCTGACACAGAGGACAAGGAGTGAGCGAAAGAGAGGGATGTTGGAAGCGAGATGGAATGAGGTAGAGTGAACCAAAGAGGGAGAGAGGATGGAATAGCCGTGTTATTTAATTGATTACAAAGTCAATTTAATATAGAATAGAATAAAATGTATATAGAAAGACGGGTAAGAACTTGTCTTGACTTGCATTTAAGTCGAGTCTACAAAAATTGCAGCAAGCAATTAAAAAACCGTTTCAGATCGTAAAGGAGACTAACTAAGAAAAGTTTTGCAACTTGCCGAAAGTTTGATTGTAAGAAGTTCGAGTAAAAGAAATAAATTCAAGTTAAAGTAAACGTGACTTTTAGGCATTTGGCGCAAAAGAAGTTCGTGTTAAAGAATTTTAAACATTGAAGGGTTAAGCTCCAGATAAAAGCGAATTTAGCGAAGTTTAGCTTAAGAAATTAAACAACTTTAAAGTAAGAAAATATTTGGTTAAGGTTAAGCAAGTTTAAGTTGAGTTAAGCTAATTTTAAGAAAGGTTTTACAGTTTAAAAATTTAAGTTGAAATTATGTAAAAGTTCAAGACTTTAATTTTGGCTGGCAAATTCATTCGAATGGGTGGCAAAACAAAGGAAAGCAACAAGTGAGCAATTTGAGGAGCCGTTTTTCCACGAAAATCGATTCGGAAAATTTATAAATATTCAGCGCAGAGTGTGGAAAATAACTCGTTAATTAATAATGAACATAAAAATGAGAGCGCGCGTGGCGCTTTGACGCTTTTCTTCTCGAGGCAAAATGGTAGATGAAAAATTGGTAGCTAAAAGGAAATGCAAAATGGCTGGTGGAAGGTGGGAGGTAAAAGGTTGAAGGTGGGGGAGGTGTGTCTGGGGAATGTGTGTAAGATGAAAGACAAGAGGCGACGGGCGATGGGCGGAGGGCGATGGGCGATGGCCGATGATGAGGCGTGTTTGGCCCAAATCACAACAGAGGCAGAAAAACTGACTAGGCCTGGACAAGGACACACACATACAAACACACGGGAACACACAGATAAGCACACTTAGTTCAGTTAGTTTAAGAGGCAACAACACCTGCAGAGGGAGACACACAGTGCGAAAAATGTGTGAAAAATATCAGCGTTAGCCAACGGCGAAATGTGAATACAGAATAAGGAATGACAATAAAAAGAGAAACTAGTAGACGGGCCGACACGACTGTAAGACACTCTGTGTATATTTGAAAACTAAAAAGTATTTTGTCTAAAAACCAAGGCTGAAAGAAGTTGTACAAATTGAAGTATCTCAAAACTTATTTTGGAATGCTCTAATTAGCTTAATAGCATTTAGTTTTTTTAAATAATTTTGTAAATAAAATAAATTTCCAAATATATTTTTAAGCTAATACGATTCAATTATTTTCTAGTTTTAGCGCTCGCTCTTTTTCTTATCATCTTATTTATATTTTAAATATTCACATTAATATTTTAACAAAATTTGGACTAATTAATTTAATTTAAAATTTGAATTGAAAAGTTTCTTATACATTAGTTGTAACAAATTATATATATTTTAAAGAGACTCCAAAGACTCGTTTGTGTGCAGGGTCTAAAAATGGCAGGCGAAGCGAGAAAGAGATGGGAAGTGAATGAGGGAGAGCGAGTAGTGTTTCGTACGTAGACTAGGACGAGGACGAGGACGAGGACAGAGCAGCCAGCTGGAAAACCCAGCGAGCCAACCAAGTAAATAAATAAGCAGTCATAAAAACAACGTGCACACAAACACACTGGCACACACATAGACACGCACACACACACGTGCACTACAGCAGAGACACACACATGTGGAATAGCTCGGGTATTTCCATAGCGCACATGATTCCCATTGAGCAAGGATGAGAGAAGATGCAGAAGAGCAAAGTGGCAAGAGGAAAAGAAAGAGCATGGGAATGAGAAAGGGAATGAGGATGAGGATGTGAATGTGAATGCGAAATGCAGAAGATTCCAGAGTTGAACGAAACGGTAATAAACGCCTGGCAAATAAAGACACAAACAAACAAACAAATACAAAAGTACACACACATTTAAGCACTGCCACACTCATTCACACACACACACACACACACACTCCCACACTATACAATTGTCCATTTGTATGATATAAAGCATCTGCTGGTTGTGCAGCCACTGTGACGGCTACCGTTTTGCAGTCACTGTCGCCTGTCGCTTAGGCAACACTATTGTCTGTTTTTATTGGCATTTTAGTGCGTCACAATGGCTGTCAAACTGTAATAAATATATGCGCGCGTGTGTGTGTGTGTAAGTGTTGCTCTTTTAGATACTTCGCTTTGTAGCAATACAAGTTTCCTTTGTACCAATGCAAACACTTAAAGATGTAAGCTTTGAGTACTGAATATAAATAATTACCTAAATTTAAAAACTGTTAAACCTTTTGAGAACATTTCCATTAGAACATTTTCGAAAGAAAACCAGCGATATTGGACCTTTATTATTAGCTCATCTTACTGAACTGCATTTTTTAGCCGTTTCCTTAAACGCTCAAGTCTCTTTTCTCGTCAAATAATGTTTATTTAAATATTGTTATTATTACTAGTTGTTAAACATTTAAGTTTAAATTTATCATGATGTGATAATAATAAAATGAAATTAATGAAAAATTTAAAACATTAACATTAACATTGACATTAACATTAACATTAACAGTAACAGTAACAGTAACATTAGCATTAACATTAACACTAACACTAACACTAACATTAACATTAACATTAATATTAACATTAACATTAACATTAACATTAACATTAACATTGACATTAACATTAACATTAACATTAACATTAACACTAACATTAGCATTAGCTTTAACATTAACAGCTGACTGCTAAACCTAAAAGTAATCTTCAAGTGTCCCTGAACAACAATAAACAATATGTTGCCTACTTTAGGAGGTTTGCTGATTTTCCCGAAAATCTTAACACAGATACAGTGTCCTTAATACAAAAATTGCATAAACATATGCGGCCATACACTGAATACAAAATACTGCATACAAAATACCCCACACAAAAATCCACCCGTAATACTCCATATGTAAAGATAACGGAACTTACCTCGTTTCACCTCGCAACAATTGGTCGCCCAGTAAAAGTTCAGTTCTTCCTTTTGATATGCTACTTGTGGGACTGTGTTGTTGTTGCAGCTGCAACTGTTGCTGCTGTTGTAGGTGCTGCTGCTGCAACTCAAAGATGGCGGCGGCACTCAGCAACTGTTGCTGGTTATTGCTGCTGCTGCTTGTTGCAGTTATTGCTGCTCCTGCTCCTGTTGCTGCTGCAGTTGTGTTGTATGCATGGCCAGGGCCATCGATGGACTGATGAATGATGACGTCATCGTTATGCGAAGTTAGTAACTGTGCAAAGAACGAGATAGAAAATGAGTTAGAAAATGTTGTAAAAAAAAGTTCAAGTTTATTAACTGAAATTAAAGGCCAAAACACATGCAACGCTTGTCGAAAACAACAAAAATAAAACAACCAAAAGGAATTAAAACTGACAACAATCGCAACGCTTTTCAATAAAAGCCAAACAAATTAAATAAACCATTTTAAAATGAAATATTACGAACTGAGAGAAGCAACAACACGACAAAGGGGCAACATGTTGCTGCCTGCAAATGCAGCTCACCTCTCGTCTCGGTGGATACAAATTATTCGATATTAAAAAATCACAATTTATCATAGCGGACGTGCCAATGTTGCTGATGTTGCCTGATGCGATGCAATTATTGCTATTATTGTTGTTGCTTAAAAGTAAATGCTGCTGCTGCTGCTGCTGTTGCGGCTGTCCGTTGTTGCTGTTGTTGTTGTTCATGTTGCTGCTGCTGTTGTAGCTGCTGTTGCCGTGCAATTGCAGCTCGGCAAATGCCTGCTGTAGCTGACCGCTCGATATGGCCGTTGAATATTCAGTTTTAGGCGTCGTTGTGCCATGTACATGGCCGTGGCCGTGCGATGGCAATGAAATATCAGCTGATGTTACTATGCTTATGCCACCGCCGGCGCCACCAACACTAGCTGCTGCTGCTGCTGTCGTTGCACCGCCAACAATTGGTGATGTCGATGTTTGTGCATCCACAAAATGTGTGCCTGCCACATCGCTGCCTAATTGCAGGGGCATAGAACGCGTCGTTTGGTGTCGCTGCTGATGTATTGCTGCGGTGGTTGCCAATGTTGCTGCTGCTACGGGCAATGTTGTCGTTGCCGGCAGCGTTGTTGTCGGCAACTGGGCATGCTTATTGTTGTAGCTTATATAGGTGATGCCACAATAGTTGGCACCATCAACATCATCATCATCATCCATATCCTCATCATCGACCTCCTCGGCCAAATGTTGCAAGCTGCTGGCGAGCAATGATTTTGCCTGCAACGGTTTGCCAGCGGCAGCAGCAGCCGCCAATTGTTGTTGCAATTGCTGCAGCTGTTGCTGTTGTGCCTGACTCGTTTGATAAATGTGTCCGGTGGCACTATTGGTGTTGCTGCTGTTGGCACTGGTGCTGCCACTGCCATTGCCACTGGCAGCAACTGTTGCTGCCGTTGCTGCTGCTGCTGCTCCTGCTGCCGGTGGTTGCTTCAATGCAGCCGCTGCTGCTGCTGCCGTCGCACTAACAATTGCTGCCGTTGTCGAGCTATTCGCATTGCGATCACCACTTGCTGCCGCTGCTGCTGTTGCCGCTGCAACTGCTGCACTCACAAGAGCCGCCGATGGTTGGGCGGCTGGTGTTGCTGTTGTTGCTGTCGCTGTTGTTGGCGCCAAGCTGGGTGCACTGATTGGACCACCAGCTGTTGCCGTTGTCATTGTTGCGCTGCTGCATGTGATCTGATTGCTGCTAAACGAAGTCACATAAATGGGCGTCGAATCGTTGAGGAAACTCAGGTCCTGCTTCTGACTGGTTGTAGTGCCACTCTTTGTTTGTTGCAACTACACGGAGTGGAATGGGGAAGCAGAAGAGATAAAGGGGAGAGAGAAAGAGTGGAAAAGAGAGAGAGAGAGACCATGAAAGTGTGAGAGAGATAGCGTATTTAGATTTCAAATGACAACAATAGAAAGAAAGAGTGGGAGCTCAAATGAATTTCGTTGAGCTTATCGATATGCCCAGCCAAAGAGTCATCGACTTGGTCTTATCGATACCCATAACAATCATTTTTAAAGAGCTTTTCGTTTATATCGAATATGTCTATTTTCTAAACTAGTTGTTTACACTGTTATTGATTGTTTTATTGCCTTGACTAAAACTATTTCAAATTAAATATGAAATGTGGATTATAATCAATTATTTTATATTCAATTTTTAATATTCATTCAAAAGACTATCAAAAGTGTCATTTAAATGTTCAGTTACAAATCGATTTATCGATGTCGATTATACTGAGTAAAATCAGGCTAGACTATCGATAAATGAAAATTTCAGTACATTTGAATACCGATGGATTTCAATTTTTATATTAAGATCTGATATATTCATACCATATTAGAATCAAACTAATAAAGGGGCAAATCGGTGGAAAGTCGAATATTTTAGTGAACTATTGTAACCTTCTCGTTCAACTGCAGCCTGTCTAAAACAAGCCTTAAATGTTATTTTTTAGACCCCGTACTCAACAAAAGTAGACTTAGAGATACCTTCTCTTAGGTTTGTCAAAAGCTAAATAAGCGTAACAGGCAAAAGGAGGCCCCCCTTGAAAACTAGAGGATATGCAAGGATCAAGCTCACATATTATGGGCATAGTAACCTTTTTAACTGTCCTTCCCATAGAACAAATCAGTTAAAAACTTGTGTTTGTATGGGAAAAGTGTGCCCCACTCATTACAGGGTCTTTTACAGTCGGCTCGCTCAACTGTAGTCCTTCTTAGTTGTTTTTAATATGTTCTTTTTTTAATATGAGCTATTAATAAGATATATACGTCATTATTCGAAACAGTCGACAGCTGAACAATGCGTCTTATCAAAAAGTCAGGGTGAAAATGAAAAACATCGTCATCATTTAGCGATGCTGACAGACTTCATTCGCATTTATGCAAATCAATCAAATTTAATAATACAACAAAAAAAATGTAGCAACGCCATAATAATCCCAGACAGAGAAGGGAGGATGTGAGGCGTGGTGGGCTGGGCGAGTACTGAGAATTTTTGGCATTGTGCACTCAACGCGTTTCGCCTAATGAAATATGCATTATTAATATGCAAACAACAGTGAGACCCCGGTATGACGACAGCATAAGTATGCACAATAATTACAGCTGTGTTACAATAATTATTTCATATCATAAATCATAATCAATCTTGTCATCATGAAATGAATAGTGCAAAACTGCTAATGGAAAGCGAAAAAAAAGAAAATTATTATGTGCAATGTGTGCGAATAATTCAAGATCCTGGTGTTTAAACGGACAGACGGACGGTCCGTCATAGCTATATCGTCTCGGCTGTTGTTGCTGATCAAGAATATATATACTTTATGAGGTCGCAACTGCTACGTTGTCTTTAAACATTAAAATACTTTGAAATGCCTTTAAAAGTGTGTAAGTGAAAAGCACAGAAGTACAGCAAACAGTCTGTTAATTAACCCCCTTCACTCTCACACCCCTGGCGAGTGTTTACTGTACCATTGAGAGTTCTTTTGTGCCCATGTGCGTAGGTGTGTCAACTCTGTCTGGCTGCGTGGGCTGCTGTGTTGTTGCTAAACAAAAGGCATTTGCCACACCCGCAGTGCTTTGGATTGCAAACATGTGTGTGAGCTGCTCATTTCCATACGCAATGCTTGTCAAACTGTAGGCAGACACAAAAAACTCTCCAGCAAAGACCCTGTACCTTTTTTAATTCTCCATAAATTTAAGGCATTTCAATTGTTGTTTTAATAACTAAAATATAAATTTATGAATTAATGTAATTAAGTATTTGCTGACTGTTATTTTCTGCTGCTAAATTTAAGAGCATTTTGTTATTGAGCGCCTGGCAGACATGCCTCGCCTACACGTGCCACAACAGGTGGCACATAAACAGCTGACAGTCAGAGTGACAGAGTGTGTTGTCTAGCCGTTCACGCGGATGCAATTACAGTGTGACTGACACATAGACATATGTAATATGTAGCCCAGATATCTAAGCACTCACTGTACATATATATATAGCATATATATTTATATATATTTTCAACGCAGCTGTCAACAAAATGCTTCACGCTTCGTGCACATTCCACTTGTGCGTTCAATTGCTGCTCACTCTTCCAACCAATCCTCAATTCCCAAACCCAAACCCAAAACTTAAACCCAAACCCGAATCCAAATCCAAAGCTCAGTTCATTTAAACAGCCCCCTAACACCCCAACACCCTCAGACACCCCAACCCTCACCCTTCTTATCCATCTGCGGCTGTACTCTGATTCGTTGTCATCATTTTCTTCCACTTAAAAATACCCTGTATATAGAATATAGAGCATAGAGATATTTAAGCTTATCTTATGTAGCTTTAGTGGTATTTTAAAGTTCCAAATGCTTCTATAAGCCTATGTAACTGTCCATGGAACACACTCGTTTCCTCATTTATTAAGCTAAGCCGTGTCATCTTTATCGAACTTAACTTTTATGATCGGTATACTCATAGTCTATAGCACACTTGTTATGCTTGTTATGGGCTAAAATGAAAATTCCAAAGCTTAAAATACTAAATGATGAATAGAAATCTGAAATCTGTTTAATTTGTTAATTTATTTTTCTCTTTTTACAGGGTAGTTGTGCGTCTAGCAGACGACTTCTACTTTACTTATTTTTTGCTAGCATTTTCAATGGCATTTTATCGGATTATTGGCAGTGAAGGCAATTCGCGGCTTCCGTATGCTTTAACTCTCTAAGTGTGAAGATGGCAGAATCATCATTTGCCACGTCCTGAAAACTCCGGACTTGATACGCTTGAAGCAATTGCACTCAAGCACTTATCACACTTGTAATCATTGACTCGGCTTTGCCTCGTTTTTGGGCTCGCTTTCGGTCGGATCGTTTTTGATTTCGTTCGCCTCGCTTCACTTCGGTTCACTTGAGTTTAGTTTCGAACGTTTTGGTTCGGTTCAAGTTGGTTCTGTTCTGTTCGGTTCGGTTCAGTTTTGGTTCAGTTCGGTTCGGTTTGGTTCGATTGTCGCCGTTGGCAATCTACGATTGACTGAGTTTTGCTTTTGATAGCTTTAGTTGGTAAAAGAAGTTGACGGCAAAACCATTGAATCAGAATTTCACCAACCAAATGACACTTGAGGCAACATTCACATCGACAAACAATTCTTAAAGCATTTTCACTTGATAATAAACTAAGAATATGAATATAAAGAAGAAGTAAAAACAAGAGGTAGAGAGAGGGAGAGGTGGAGAAATGGTGCAGATGAAATGAAGTGTTATGAAATAAAATGGTCTAAATGGTTCACTGAATAATTCATTACAAAACTGTTAATTTAACTGCTCTAATAAATCACAACATAAAATTTACTATTTAAATACATTTTAATGAATTACAGACATTCCCAAAACAATTGTAGAACTCTAATAAAACGTTCCTGATTGGCAGAAGTTTATCAGTCACTTTACTTGACGATTTATTACAATTCAAGTACAAATATGCCAAAAGTTCTAAAGATTCTACTCATCTCTCGATATCATACACTGATCTGTTAGTTAACAGAATGGACTGCTAACTTGTTGCGATGCTAACGCCTCATACAAAATGAGCAGTGTGTACACACCATTTGTGTAAGAATTGTGTACAGTGTATACCTAAAAAGTTGAAATAAAATCACGCCTGATTTTGACTCAAAAATGGTTCTTAATTTTATCGTTAATTTTGACAGTAGACCAAACGTTTCAGTTAAGATAACACGGCTATACATGACGGTCGTTTTGGGGCTCATTTAGTTTGAAAGGCAATATGGAAGTGTTATTATGTCAAGAGTTATTAAGTTGTACAGTCGAGCGAGCGGACTCTAAAAGACCACGTACTCATTCTAGTGCATTTCAACTAAGTAAAATAAGTAATTTATGGCCGCTTTGTCCTATGAGAGCTATGGAATGTAGTCGTCCAATCCAAATGAATTTTATGATATGAAGTGTTTGGTGTGCTATTCTAACCAAACTCACTTACGATAGCTCAACGAACACTTCATATATACCCTATATTCGACCAATTTGCAAATTTCCCAAAAGAGTTGTCTGGCTAAGCTTTAAAATGTTCTCGAAAATTATATAATTCTAACCCTAACTCGTTTCAGGAATACACCTACTATTTCCAACAAAATTATACCGTACAAATAACTTGCTAAATATCAAGTGAATAACATAAATTTGAGTGCAATCATTATAAGTAAATTTATGCAGACATACATTAATCGAATGCCAACCATTTGCGATACGCTAATAAACATTTGGCGTTGTCAAGCGCATTTGAATACACTCACTTACACTCATTTAGACACTCGTGCTCGTACTCGGGGTATTGCAGTGCCCACTCGCTTTCAATAGCCCACAAAACTTGAATTTTAAATGAATTTTGCTTGTGCTACACCCTGTGGTGAGCTGACAAATGGGGTATGCTGTGCTCAAATGTTATACCCTTTAATAGTATGAAGTATTTAAATTGCTTTTATTAAAGAACTGTTCGTTGAGCATTGGGACAACATTTAAAATAATTTCGTTGTTTTTTCGCATTTTACTGTCGTTTGTTTTTTGCACGTTTTGTTTTTGTCAACTTTATACAACTTTTGCTACTCATTTTATTTCACTTTTAGTTTCTATTTTGCTTTGGGCTTGTGCTTTGTTATTGTTTTTTGCACTGCTCATTTTTTGTATGTTGAATTTTTAATTGAATTTGGGACTATTTCCTCATTTTTGTGTGTTGCGCTCTTTGGTGGCTCAACTGGTTTCTCCGACAAACCTATATATATATTCACATACATATATATATATAAAATACTCATATACTTTATGGCTTAAATATTGAAAAGTCTATGCATGTGTGCGTGTGTGTGTGTTTGTGACTGTGTATCCGTGTGTGAGAATGCAACACAAATTTCATTTCAATTTCAATTTTGTGTCTGCAAAAATGTTTCGTTTACCCAAAATGTTGCTGACTTTTATAGACATCCAGCTCCATCTACGTCTGCAACTCCACCCCGCCACGCCCCCCACTCATGCTCAGCCTTTAACATTCATTCCGTTGTCGCACTCAATTATTCATATTCGTTTGCAAGAAGATTCATTTCATTCGTTACCATTCACACAAGTTTCCGTAAAGTTTTCGCATATTTTAAACGTCAATAAAGTCAAATGCAAACTGCGCTCGTTTCCGGCTTGTTTCGCGCATTTACTAACGTATGGCAAACAAGGTTGCCAGACAGCTATGCAAATTGCGAACCAGATATTGTTAAGTGACCTGCGACTTTAAGTTTTTATTTAACAATCTCAAATAAATTAAGCCGAAGAGAATTTCAAATTAATTCTCAAAAGGTGCAACGCTCTGCTTTCAGTTTATGAAAATAATTCGGTTACACATGACAATCCTCTGCCTTTAGTCGAGTTAACCAGGCCAGACTTCACCGATAATTTAGTTATATGTGGCAGCACTCTGCTTTCAGTCCAGATCAAAATGGACAGGCTTTTAGCTGACTAAAATAAAAGGGGGCAACACTCTACTATCAGTCTGGTTAAAACGCATGGGATTTAGAGGTAATTTAGTTGTTGGTACTATCTACTTGCTTTTAGTCTGGTTAAAACAAACGGGTTTTATAATAATTTAGTCATAGGTGGCAACGCTTTACATTAAAAGCTATTCTACACTGTGAGGGTAAATTGGGTTTGTGCATGAACCCTGAGACTTTAGAGATGGTAAAAGCTAGAAACACCACATTTGGTACGCAGACTACTTTAATGTGCAGTTGGATGAAGCTTAGTTTAAATTTTGGCCACGCCCCCTACCGCCCCCGCAAATTGTATAAAATATATAGAAAACGCGATAACTTGAAAACTAATAAAGCTATTTAAAATTTACATATAATGTGTAATGTGCAATTATAACTATTCTTACCAAGTTTGGTTCGGATCGGATAACTATATCCTATAGCTCCCATAGGCTAAATTTACCGAATATAAGTAATATGTATGAAAAAACGCTGTCAGCTGGAAAGATCATATTTGGGATATAGACTCTTTTTGTGGGCAGGCAGATCAAGTTTCGATTCTGTAAAGCCAGGATCAGACTTCTCAGTCGGGGGGTAGAGCCCGACTGTACTTTGATTCTTGTTTTAGCCGTTGAATTTTTAGTTTTTAAGTCTTTTATTTCAAAACTGAATATTTTGAGCTAGCAAATAAGCTGTGGCCAGGTGGCAACACTTTGCTTTCAGTTAAGGCAAAACAAACAGTTGTTAAATAGAAACTACTCAAAGCCGGCAAGGCTCAGGCATTAGTGTATTTAAACTGACCACGTTTTTAGAATAATATTACTAAAACTAGTAGGACCGTATAGTTTTCATTTCTAATATTGCAAACAGTTTAGTCGAATCTGAAACTGAATATTTTCAGCTAAGAAACTAGGAATGATAGCTGTGCAGAATTATGACCAGCTGGCAACGCTGTTAATTTTGTTAAACAAAGTAAGTAAACAAGTTGAGACCTAGAAGCTAGTTGCCCAGATAGTGACTAACTTATGACGTGTGGCAACGCTCAAGTGATTACCACATAATAAGTAGTCATATTAGTTAAATTGTAGATTTATGTTACATACAACTTACTACTAACGATCTGGCAACACGCTACGTTATTAAGTTGGCTGCACGTTGCTCAAAACTTACCTTCTTTGACAGCTGTGTTATATCCACGGGCGTTACGCGATTCAGGGCCGCCAAACGCTGCAAACGCTCCCGAGCGTGCTCCTCGACCGCAATGACAAACGCGTCCTGCACCGAGTTGCCAATATCCCAAGCTACAAAGAGAAAGAAAGAGACAGAGAGAGAGAGGGTGTGAGTGAGTGAGATGGTAAAAAGAAATTAATAAATTTGCCATAAGCAGAGCTGCCACATGATTTATGGTAGAAAATGCGTTTGGAGCTGATGCTGTTGTTGCTTTCAGGCTACAGGCGAAACCAACAACCACGAACCGCCAACCACAAGAGCAGCAACAACAACAGCAACAATACCATCGGTGGCAGCAGCAACATATTGTTGTTGATGACAACAATGCGCACATTTTGCGTGGCCAAAAGAACAAAAAAAAAAAAAAAAATAAATACAAATATGTACAGTAGTAACTGCTAATATGGAATGTTAATAAAGTCACGTTTTACTGTTTTTATTGTGGAATGCTTTCTATCAAAATCGAAACTTGGTCTTAATTTGCCAAATACACCGAGTTTTTAAGATATTTTCATATAGCACAGTAAAAAGAATTTAATTATTATTTAGATTTATGCAAAATAAAATGGAGTTCTCTTGGAAATCGATCTGTAAAGTGTTTTGAATAAGTGATTATCGATGGTATAGGAATGTTAAGTAATAATCGATGGATTGGTATCTAGCATATCGTTTATCTAGTGCTAAGAAGTTTCCAACAGGATAACTTAGAATAAGACTGATCTTATCGCTCTCTACTACCGGTAAATGTAACTCTTAATGAATTTATTTCAGAGCGTAAAATAAGCGTTAATTATTTGAATAATCAAACTATCGATTTATCGATTATAACTACATTTTCTAGCGCTTTGCGAATAATCTTTCGACATTCAATCTGCCTGAGTCAACAGCAAATCGTTTCCACTGTAAGCTAGCTAAAATGAGTGTGCCCGAGATGGAGTATGTGAGTGATTCTGGGTGTGTGTGTGAGTGTGTGTGTGCGTGTGTGAAAGCCCAGTGAGTGTGTGGCCAAACATATTCATTAATAAAGCATTTCCGTTTGACGTCCGCCATAGGCAGTCGAGACGCCACGAGAATTGTACAAATCGAACAATACAAATTGCTAGCTTATTGTACCTACTCACAGATGTACATATATATCGTATATATATATATATATATCGAATATATATATATCGCATACACACGCAGAGCAACACACACTCAGTCAATATTATTCATATGGCAAATTGTATTGTAATCTCCAGCGAGCGAATGAAGAGGAAGAATCTGAGGAAGAGGCAGAGTCGGAGGCAGAGACAGAGACAGAGAAAAATCGAAAGTAGTATTGCCAAAAAGGAAAAATGTGTTGGCAATAAAAATTCTGGCAAGAGTTGTGAATAAAATTGTATAGTCATATTATAATTCAGTTACACAGCTACACAGAATCGGTTGGATTTTGTGCAAATTGATATATACATAAGCAGTTAAGAATTTTCTCGCCAGTTGGCACTTTCAAATGCTTTAACTCTTAATTCAATTTAATCATCTGGAAAATTGAATATTACATCACTTGTATTTCTGTCAAACTCGAGTTTCATACGTATTTTAAATTTTCGAACGTGAAAAAAATAAATTTTTATGTTTTTATAGTTTGCTGGAAACTCAAAGTAAATCAATTGGAAAACAGAACCAAATTAAACAAGAATTAACGGTTTTCTTCGGATAGAGGAAAATTAAATACCCTTGTAGTTATGCATATTGCTTAAATTACGTTTCAATCCCCAACTGTTCCTATGGCAGCTATATGATGTAGTAGTCCGATTAGGTTGAAATTCGGTCAGCATATTGAGAACAATAGAAAATGTGTATATTTTGAACATACATAAAATCGATCAATAGACACAATTAATTTTCATACTTTACATTTCAACCCATTGTTCCTATGGCAGCTAAATGATATAGTGTTCCGATCTGAATGAAATTTGCTTTGCACATGGAATTGTATACCAAATGTATAAGGAGCAAATTTGGTTAAAATAGCTCAACAAAATTTTGTTGTTCAACAGATTGTTCCTATGGGAACTAAATGATATAGTCATCTGATCTGCCCGATTTTAAGATATGAGCTGCGTGCAGAGAGAATACACATCTGTACCAAGTTTCATCAAGATAGCTTTAAAACTGAGAGACTACTTCGCATAGAAACAGACGGACAGACAGACGGACATGGCTATATCGACTCGGGCATTGATGCTGATCATGAACATATATACTTTATGGGGTCGGAAACGCCTCCTTTAATGCATTACAAACTTCGTCAGTAGTACCCTCTGCCAGGGTATAAAAATAAATAAACACTTTGATTAATATAAACATGAAAAAATATTCAATTTGTTTATATTTAATTGTTAATGCTTTTAAGCTAATTAAATAAAGCATTTAATTGTTCATTGATTCGAATTAATTTAATTTGACTCAAATTCAATTTGATTTCGACCTCCAATTGTTTTCCTTAATTTTCTAACTTTTACAGACTTAACTTTTAATCTCCAGCTTTCATCTAATTTTTGTAAATTGTTTAAAAAGCCATTATATATTGAGCTTTAAAATAGTTCTATATTTATTACAAAATTTACCATATTCCACTTTAAGTTGGGACATTTTTCCATTTACATTAGAAAGTTTACGCCATTTAAGGTAGAATTTTTGATGTTTTAATTTCTTAAGAAGGACTTAAACATTTTCCTCAGTTTTCTACACTGAAAAGCAGCAATAGTTCAAGTTTACCCCGCAGTTTACGGACAAAACATCGACTAAAATTTAACAATCAATTTTATTAAATTTGCTTTTAAATGTTTAGTGAATAACGTGAGAAACAGTATTAAATTCATTTCGATTTGTCAGCATTAAAATGAAATATGAAATGCAAAACGCACAAGTTGAACTCAGATGGAGAATTAGGGGAAAAATAATAATGTTAAGGATGAGAAGGAATCATAGTTTAGTATGAGAAATGCACCCAAATGAAGAATTCAGTTCAGCAGCTGCCACAAGTGGCACAAAGGCGCAGACAAATTCCCCAGTCTATTTTCTATTATAAATACATATTTATTTAAATTTGTAGACACACTCAAGCACACACACACCAACACATGTACAAGTGCACTCATGTGTGTGTGTGTATGGGTGTGTGTGTGTGTGCGTTGTGTCTGCTTTTAGCTTTTTATCTAGAGCTTTGCTGGCATTGCCAAAGGAATCGTCAACTTTCGTGTGGGAAAAAGGAAAAGTTTTTACTCAAAATTTGCTTCATGTTGTCAACGCTGACATCTTGCATCCCAGCCTACCTCACAGCATCACTTTTCGCATCACTTCTCTCTACACTTCTCCCACTTCCCTTAGTTTGGTTTGCTTTCACCACCACCACTATTCTGTCTTGCTCTTCATGTTCTTCGGCTTTTTGCCCGCACACACAAGTTTAGCTGTCACTTTTATTGCTTTTCCAGCTGCAGTTTGGCACGCCTCCACATGCCACACCCCCACAGACCCACAGCCCACAAGCCCCCACAGCTCTACTCTTCCACTACTTCCTCTTCTTCTTCTATTTTGTGACCTCCTGTAGCTAACCCGGTTAGCATCAGACTTTAGCGCATCCTCGGCACAGCATCGGCTTTAATTTCATTTTGACGCCCTTGCATTTGCTTTACCCTGTAATTGGCATGGCACTTGTACAGGGTATGCTCAACTTAGTGGGGAGTAACCCTCTTAAGTGCTTTCTTCATGTGTTTAATTAAAGCATAACTTTAGATTAACTGGAGCAAAAAATAAGTCTCTTACTTCTATCGATTTATTTTTTAACTTTGTACCTAGATATCAATATTATTTGTTTTGTCTAAAAATATAATATTTTTTTTATTTTTAAGTTTTCCTAAACATTTTAATGTTTTTGATAAATTTTAATTTATTTCGTTTGATTAAAATAATTTTTTTTATATACTTAAAATTGTGATTTTCCCCACTGTTCATTGTCGGAGAAATTTAAGTAAAATATATTATTGCATCGCCCCTTTGGCTTGATTTACCCTTGTCCATATTTCAGCTTTTGGCTTGTACTATATTAATACTTAATAAACTCAACTAAATAAAATACACAAAATTTACATAACATAAATTTACTTTACTAAGCTACCGTCTTCTGCTATTTCAGTTAGTACTTTTTATAATCCTCTTCACTCCTTGTTTTATATACTTTTATAATTTTGGTTACCTAAATTATATATATATTTCGCAACAATCTATCACATTATTTTTATATTTATAATTTACTTGCTGTCCATTTTTTATTAGCTTTATCATTTCACATTTTTGTTTAAGCTTTGCAGGGTATTTTTGAAATCATTTTCTAGCATTCATTTGCCATTTTCATTTAATTTTTCTCTTCATTTTTTAGTTTTTGCTTGTTAGTTTTTGGGTCTGTTGATTGCGCCGAAAAGTGGCCGTCAGCGTAGGAGAAGCTAGAGGATGGAAAGCAGTAGAAGGAGGAACTGTAGGTGACATGTTGCAAGGAGCATGTGGCAAGTAGGTGGCAAATCGGTGGCACGCCTGGCAATGACAAGGCAGTAGCTCAAAACTCGAGCCTAAATGGAATTTTGCACACTGTAACTGGGGCACCAGCAAGTTCGAGTGTATGTAAGAGTGTGTGTGTGTGTGTGTGTGTGTGTTTGCATATACGATGGTGTGAGTCTGCGATGCGTTTTGTGCAACGCCGACGCCTCCCACGCCGTTGCCACTCGCAGTTACAAATCCAATTAGACAACGACGACGACGTCGACGCCTATGTCATATGTCGTTGAACCTCATGCCTTGACTTTTAATCTCATTTGTCTCTATGCACGTGTGTGTGTGCGTATGTGTGTGTGTGTGTGTATGCACTATGCACTGATAAAAAATACTTTGAATTTGAAAGTGATGCGCAGCACGAGAAAAAGACTCAGTAACCTCAGCAAACTCTTAAATGTGTTTTATTTTTAAGATCTTAAATTTTTTAGGCCTTTTTTTCCAGTGTAAGACTATGATAGGTAGGCACGGGGGTAAGTAGCCGTTGCTGCACATGCAAATATTTAACTTCCCAGTTTAAATTGTAAGTTGAGCTACTTGTTTCTCTTCCTCTTTTTCTCACTCTCTCTCTCTCTACCTCTCGCTCTCCAATGCTGCTGTTTTATTAACCTCAATTAGGAACTAATGGCACTACGGCGCTATAGGCAAAATGCCACATGAGCCCACTGCACACGGAGCAGCGTACACCGACTGGAGGCGTGGCCATTGTGTATTTCGAGAAGTTTATCGACGTTGTCATCATTATCAGCAAACATCATCGACTCTAATACATCAAAGTCCATGGAGATTCAAGTGTCCAGCTGAGTAGGTGTGCGTGTGCGTTTGTGTGTGTGTGTTAGTCTTTCAATTAATGCTTTGTATAACCATTATAATGGGCTCAAACAGAAATCGAAGCAAACGCTTTAATTGCCACTACAAATCGATTGACAATAATAACAAAGTGTATTCCAGTTGCAGACAATATGTGAGAAGTGTGAACAAAAACAATTACAACATAAATAATAAATCCACCGACAACTACAGCAACCCAAACAACAACAGCAACACCATGTAATAGTTTTAAAACTTTCTATAACTTTTTAAAGCGCAATACTTGTCAAACTGTCACGGCTACTGTTAAGTTTAACAGTCACTGTTGAGCTGAACAAGCTGTTATAACTAGCGTGCTAGTAACTCTAAGATCATTGTGAATGTTTTACAGTATATACTTTAAAATCAATGAATTATTTTTAAGACTTTAAATAAACGAAAATATCTCATAAATACCTAAAACAAAAACATGTTCTTATAAATAGTGTTTAAAATTCGAATTTTCGTAAGATTATTTAAATTAAAAAGAAAGACTGTAATATTTCGGATATGTAGGTCAGACCACTATAAATATAAAATATATATACATTATTTAATATATTTCATATATTGATATTTCGTTAAAAAATATTTTTTATAATACATATGTTCAAGTAAATATTTTCGACGACAATAAAATCAAAATCAAAAATGCATTTATATATTATATATATTATAATAATACAAAATTGAAATCTTTCCAAATAATTTTAACAAAGTTGCAACGCCTGTAATAATTTAAAAAATATAGAATTTCTAACAAAAATACCAAACGATCTAAAGGTAAGATTGAGAAATATTAAATGTCATAAATTGTATAAAACATTTTTGTGGTAAACCCAGCTATTAAAGCATAATGTTAATATCCAACTGCTCAAACTAGTTCGGAATTATAATTATCCGAAAATGGAAGTATTTTTGGAAAAAAAACTGAATGCAATAAAAACTTCTAGTCTTAAGTTTGACAATTTGTTTCTAAACAACAACACCAACAATGTTTTTAGAAAGAGGTTGCAAATTAGTGAGTAGTAGTTAATTAATAAGTGGAAATAAAAAACGCCATTTATCTAATGGAACATATTAGTCCCAAGTGTTTTGTGGATCATTTCTTCGAAGAGTAAACAACGTTTAAAATCATTTCAATAACTTTTTAAATAAACTCCATCAGTCACTAAATATTACTTAAAACTCAAACATATATTTCTTTATATATTTCTTAATATGTATGTATTACTACTGCTTTTCTACTATTAATTCTATACAGGGTATAAGACTAATACTACTGTTTATCTACACAGAGTATAAGACTAATACTACTGCTGTTCTACAATTATTTCTACATAGGTTATAAGACTAATTCTACTACTTTTCTACTATTAATTCTACACAGGGTATAAGACTAATACTATTGTTTATCTACTATTAATTATACACAGAGTATAAGACTAATACTACTGCTTATCTACTATTAACTCCATACAGGGTATAAGACTAAAACTACTGCTGTTCTACAATTAATTCTACACAGAGTATAAGACTAATACTACAGCTTATCTACTATTAACTCCATACAGGGTATAAGTAAGTCGTTGTAAATAACAGTGTGCCAAAGCGAAATCTACGATGATTAACAAAAAGTTGAGATCTTATCTACGTGATGTTTAGCAAAGACATTTCAGCTTCTTATAAATCATTTCGTATCTTTGGTTTATTTCTGAATTCTTTACACAACCTGAAAATGCATCGTCGAGTGTTGTTACGAGATAAGAATGTTTATAATTGAGAAGCTTATCTACACATAAAAGATATGAATAATCTATTAAATAATTCTATGAATTAATGTCGCTTTAATTGCCTGCAATGCCATTGATTACAGGGTATTTGAGTCACCAGTGACTCAGTGACAGTGACAACTTTCAATGGTAGTCAGAGAAACACATGCTTAAGTCATTATTTATTTATTCCGCTGTCTGTTTGATTGTTTGTTTACCGATTATGAGAAGATAATACTGGCTTATTGTTAGTAGCATTGTATAACAGATGTTTATTATACCCTGTAAAGCGTTCAAAGAGCAGCTGGAGTCTTGCTTAGTAAACAAATCGTGGACAATGAATTGTTTAAGCAAAATTGCCTAGGAAAAACATTAATTTTGATAAAATTCTGAATTGTGAAATGTATTCTAAATATATTTTACAGGGTATCCGCAAACTAAAGTATGTTGCTTTATAATTTGCTAACCGTGATGGCCTTTCATCAGCTTCGACTAGCTTTTTTATCATTCGCAATTAAAAATTTAATTGTAATTAAATAATAACATGTCGCGTGTTAAGAATATCTATGTGTGTGTGTGTGTATGTGTGCGTTTTGTTCACGTATAGTGTCTTTAATTGCATATATTTATTAACTATTTATTTACTTTTTTGCCCCGTTTCCCTCGCTTTGTCTTTTCCATTCTTTTCTCTTGGGCGTACGTGTTGCATACGTAATATTTTGTTTGTATTTTTAAACTGGGCGGTACGATTGAAGTGCATAATTTTATTGGTTTATTGGCACACTAATTAAGCATAAAATAATTTACATTGTGTACACAACTGTTTTCTGTTTTTAAGCATTTTAATTTTACAATTTTATAGAGATTTTCATCGTCATTGTGTCGAATTGGATTTCGTTTGCCTCAAAACACATTTGATTTTTTTCTTCCTTTGTTCTTTAATTTGTCTACTTTATTTTTAATATTGAACTTCTGGCTAAAAGTTCTCTTGAAGGTAATGCTTCAATTTTAATATTTTTGTGTCTTATATATAAATAAATATATAAATAAATAAATCTGTTGTGTTTATGTATCAATCAAAACAATGCTCTTGAATAGAATTCGAAATATTTTATGTAACTACAGATCTTCTTTAAAAAGTAACTGTTTGGGCTCTTGGGAATAAAAATTACATACGATTCATTTGACATAAACACGCTGACCCAGTTACATTTATATCGAACTACTGTATCATGTTGTGTCCTTAGTTCAAGATCGGTGAAAATGAATTTTAAATATAAGCTAGTCTAAAAGTCTCTTTCGACTGTTTCTTGCCCAAACTAAAACTCAAGCGTTCAAAGACTTAACACTTACATTTATATAATCTTTATGTAGTATTGCTTATGACAGAGAATAAAGCCTAGAGTTAAGTTTAGTTTCGTTTCATGTTTTTAACTACATAAAGTTTGGAGTTATAACTCCTTGAACCAATCTTCTCCAAAACATTTATTTAAACATTTCCACCTCCAATTGCTTCTTCTTTTACACATTTAGCTGAACGATGTGGCAACGCTCTCAACACTTTGCCTAAGCGACTAGCGACAAAAAAAAATAACTTAAAGTTAATAATACTCCACAATTGAGTAAATGAACTTTTCAGCGTTGCTTAGCTTAGCTAAGCGAATAACAACTACGAATATTCGTTATGCACAGCGGTTGTACAAATTGGTAGTAGTTATTGTTATCTGCGAGTTGAAGTAAAGTTTGTTTCAAGCTTTAGTTAGTTAGTATATATGCTAAGTTATGTATTAAATTTTTTAAACATTCCTTTCTCATCTGTAGCTGTTGCTCTTAAGCTTTTCTCGCTCTCCCTCTCTCTCTCTCTCCTTCTCTTATTTTAGGTTCTCTTGTCTCCGCTCTTTCCCAATTGTTTTTTAGCCATTTTTTAGCATCGCTTTTGTTGCTGTTTGCAAAACTCGTTTTGGTGCACAAGATTTCGTTTTTAATACTCATACTTTGCATTTATCTCCGGCTCTTTCAATTCTTCTACACACATATACATATACATATATATATATATATGTTTTAGTATATACTATAGTATTTTTCGCTTCTCTGCTCTGCTCTGCTCTTCTCTTCTCTTCTTTTTATTTATTTTGTTGTCTCTTTTTTTTTATCTACGTAGCATGTGCGCGGGTTATGTAACCGCAAAATGATGTATCGCATTTCCGAGGTTGCCTTTTGGCTGTTGTCTGCTGTCTGTTAACTGAATGGGAGGCTGGACCCTGCCCCTGACCACCATCGGGCCACCATTTGGGCCATGAACTTTTGCAGTGTTGCCACAAATCCCTAAGCAGCAGAACAGGAGCAGAGAGATTTTCAAAACTGTAGAAAACTGTGCAAGCAATTGAGCTACAATTTTCTATCTTTCCACTAAGCATAACCTATGACAACTTCCTTCCCCTTCTGCCTCCTACCAGTGCTTTGCATATTTGATAAATATTGATAAGTTTGGCGTTTTCTATTTAGTTTATTTTAACATGTTTTTAGACTCCGTACTCTAAACAAGAGTAGAGGGGTCTATTAGGTATGTAAGGCAAAATGAGGCGTTTCTGACCCCATAAATTATATATATTCTTGATCAGCATCAACAGTCGAGTCGATATAGCGATGTCAATCTGTCCGTGTGTTTGTCTGTCCGTATGAACACCTGTATCTTTTAAACTACAAGAGCTAGAGCCAACAAACTTGGAATGAAAGTCCATCTATATGCCTCTTTTTATAACACTTCAACTTGCAAACTATTGGAGCTATCGTAACCAAATTCACACTGTAGGTTTCTGGTACCATTGTAACTATCCTTACCAAATTTGATGTGGATCGAACAACTATAGCCTATAGCTCCCATAGAACATATCGGAATAAAATAGAAAATTTGTATGAAGACCTGTAGTGTTATTTGAGCTAACGCAACCAAATTCATACATTATGTGTTTAGTACCACTATAACTATCCTTACCAAGTTTAATGCGGATCACACGACTATAGCCTATAGCTCTCATAGAACAAATTGGCTGAAAATTGCTCACATTTTAGGGAAAATTTCGCACTAAAAGGAGTACAGGGTCTTTTACAGCCGGCTCGCTCGACTGCAGCCTTTCTTACTTGATTTTTTATACTCTCTGTTTTTTTAAATTTTATGCTGGCGACAAAAAATGGAAAGTACTAAACACAAGTATATGTTTTGCATTTGACTTTCGTTTTGAACCCACAAGAAAGTCAAAAAGTTTGTTTCGTTTTATGTCTCACGTAATCCACATAAAATGTTCGCTTTTCAGCTTTTTTTTCTTCTCTGATTTTTTTTTTTTTTGCTGTTTTTTTGGCTTTTTCTTTGACAGATTTATTTGGTGGCTTTTTATTTTTTTCGCTTGTTTTGCTTCGTGTGCGCAGATAAGAAATAGCAAACATATAAATCTATCTTTCTCTCTGTCTCTGCATCTGTCTGTCTTTCTGCCACTCATGCATGCTCATCATTTGGTATTTTTATACCCTGTATTCATAAAAATGTGACACACAAAAATTGAAATTGAAAATGAAAATGAAAAAAGGGGAAAACGAAGCTGCATTTGCAGAAATACGTAAAGTCTTTAAAGTGTTTTGCTCTTTCTCTACTTTGGTTTTATTAGCACATTAACATAATGGCCACAAAAACATGGCAAAGTATAATAGTTTTGACCGGGCTTACAGTTCACACTCGTCGCGGATTCGTCACGTGACCGTTGCTTTATTCGACAGATTTCAATACATCAAATTTATGATCGAAGAAGTCAAGTGAAAGTCGAATGTCTTCACGGTTTCATTGGAGATCTCATTGGAGATCTTCATTAGATCGATATATTAAAAAGAGAGTTACAGTTCTTAGCTGTATAAATCATTCATAATTAAAACATTTATTTTATTAACTTAAATAGCTGAGTTTTCCAACAGAATTAAAAGTCAAGAGCGCATAAGTGACGGCTACTTTAGAGACCTTTTGCTTTCCCCATAAATATCTATGGTAGCTTCTCGGTATTGCATTCTTATAGATACTTTAGTATTGGCTGACAAACTTATTTCAAAAGTTGATGCTACCTTAACTGACAAATAGAGCAGGCTGAGTAATGAACACCTCAATTAAATGCCAAATATATTAATATTCAATATTAACTTGCTCTTTATTAAATGTATTAAATGATTTGATCATTTGATTAATCGTTTTTTTAATTTTTGATTATTTTTTATCGATTAATTGCGATAATTAATCATATTATTCAATAACTGATTAATGCATTTATCACAAATTGCAAACAAACTTACACATTATAACTCTATCATGTTTAAAATGCACACCTTCAAGTTGGGTCTGGATTGAATAACTATATCTTACAGCACACATAGGAAGATTTAGTCGAAAATGGCTCACAGCCCCTACTACTTGTTTCTACTAAATTTATATTCCTACTCCATTCAAACACAAATATACACAACCAACAACTGACCAACATCACGATATCAAAAATTATGACAAAAATACTTTGCCCATGAAATGAAATGAAGACGAATTGTGTGAGTCTTTCGACTCTTACTGAGAAAAACATTCTGTAATCCGGCGATTTTCATTCATTAGTTCACTTAAAAGGCGCCCCCTAGCGGCGGACAGTCACTAGCTGTGCAATGCAATTCAGTGAGTTATTCAGTAAATGATAAAGCCATTAAAATTAACCCCATTTCCACTTTCCTTCCTTGCCAACATGTGTTTTTTTTTTTTTATTTACCAACTTTCCAGTTTCATGTGTGTGTGTGTGTGATAGCCTCAATTTGAAACGTATGCATATCAAAGTGTGTCAAACAGATTTGATTGCTTGGCCAGTGTAAATCTCTTTTACACTCTCCCACTCTCTCTCTCTTACTGGTTTTATTGGCTGTCCTACTTGCGCACCCTTTTTTTAATACGTACAAATTACTCATACGCCAGTTGGACCGCATTTGAGTGCTCGCTTATCACTCGCTTATCGGACAGCAGCACAAGGTAAACAAGAAATTTTAATTTTTTGTTTTTTTTTTCTTTTAATTGTTAGTATTGCCAATGGCGGTCTACAGTGGGCAAAGAGTGGGAGTGTAAGGGGCGAGTGGCGGAAACTTTATGCGAAACTGGAGGCTGATGGACGGTCGCAGTTTTAAATGCCATTATGACAAAGCTGATAGAATGAAGTGACCGAGGGGACGTGGGGACGAAGGGACGAAGGTGGGGGAGTTGTGTATGTTTGCCATTTAAGCACTTTCAACTTTAAATTGAATTCATTTCGAGTTGATGATGACAACCCTGATGATTGTCACAGCATTGTTGGCATTTCAGTTTAATTCTTCTCTGTTCGCTCAATACTTCTCCCCTAGTAGCTGTTCATTCTTCCCCTTCCCCTTCCCCTTCCCCTTCTTTGGTTATTTGTTTCTCTGCTTCTACTTCTGCTTCTGCTTCGGTTTGTTCTGCTCTTTTAACTCAGTTGTCATTGTTGTAGCTGCTGTTATTACTCAGGTGCATTGTCTCACGTTTGTTTATTTATTTGCTCGCTTGATTGCCTCACACATGGTTTTCTTTTCTACTGTTTCTTCGATTCGATTCCATTTCTTTTTGTTTTATGTTTTTTTCACTTATTACCGTAACGTATTACAATTGCAATCGCGCCTTAAGACTTCACTGCGCTCCCCGCCCCTTTCCACCCTTCTTTCCTCCCCTCCACTCCCTCCTCCCTTCATCTGCCTTCTTTTGCCTATATTGTACTTCCAATCGATCAGTTTCATTGTGTTATTCCGGACATTACAGTTTCAGTTTCAATTTTAATTTCAGTTTCAATTTCAACTTTGGTGCTTTAGAACAACTTAATAAACTGGAAAATAACTCGTGTATTTTCTTAAACTAAATACTTTAATTTTTGACTCATTCGCTTTTTAATATTTTAATTTAATTTTTAGAGTTTTTTGGTTATTTTTTTAGACAATAAGCTCTTCGGTAAGAGCCATTTTAGTTGTGCACTTTCCTTCCTAACGTTTTAATAAATAAAATAAATTTTATATATTAATAAATTGGTATTGGATTGTTTGGTTATCGGCATATTTTATTACACAAGTTGAGAACAGGGTCAGAACACGTCTGCAGCTCATCAGGGTTACCGGTAGAAGAGAGGGAATCAAGATCAGTCTTATCCTAATGTCATACTGTCAGCAGGTTCTGAACACTCGACATTAGCTACTTATCTTTGACTTTACATATTTAAAACACCTTACATTATAAACAACATTAAGTTTCACTTAAGTTTTCGTTAGTTATTTTTATGTTCCTATCGTTTTTAATTTTATTTTCCTAAATATTTCAATCCTTCAGTAGCAAATACTAAACTTAACTTAAAATTCTACACACTTTAAGTATTTTTTTAAAACTCATTTTCAACAAATAAAGTTATCCCAAAATTCCTCCCTCATAGCTTTATTTACTAGCAATATATTTCTACAAAAATTCCCACAAGTTGTACTAAAATTTACTTAAAAAGTTTTTTCCTAATAAACGCACTTAAGTTCAACTAAAAATTGTCTGAAATTTAAACCCAAATTAAAATATTTCCAAGCCAAGTAAACAATTTAGTTACATTTTTTTTACAAATGTCAATTTAATTTTCTTAAACTAATTTAAGTTTTATGTGGAGAATAAACATTAACAATTTTGAACTCGTGTTTTTTTAGACATGTTTGCAGTGAACCCAAAAAGGGAATTTTGTGGCTGTTGTTGAGGCCACTTGTTGTTGCAGCAACAGCAGCAATATGGCCAATAAATTGGCTATTAAACTTATCTGGCCATATCCAATTATAAGCGCTGTGGATTTATAGCTGCAAAGTCAAGCAACAACAAAAAAAAAAACAGCATCTAAATAATAATGGCCATAAAGTTGAAAGCGTGGAGAATGGAGAATCGAGAGTTGAGAATTGAGATTGGAGAATGAAACAACAATGGGACAGTGGAGAATTGAGAATTAAATGTCAAACAGCAGCAACAAGTATCAAACATTAAAGCGCATGTATTGTGCCAGCTAGATACCCTGTAAATTCGCATTTCATTAGTAACAACAAGTTTAATTGCGGTTTCTTTTAAAGAAAACTAAGTGTAACTTCAATTAAACTTCAAATTAAAATAATTAATAATTAAGTAATTAATTCAATAAATTCTTTATATTTATAAATATTTTTTTTTATTTTTTAGAGGCCATTTAAGTGTGTTTTCAATTTATCTTCCACTACAACTTTTTTAATAACCTTTAAAACCAATTTCAAATAATGTGAAATTTAATTTCTCTTATAATTTTGACTTTTTTCTAGATTAAACAAATAAACATAGATTAATCAGAAAATTAATCAACCCTTTAATGTAATCTACTTTTTATTTTCCAAGTTCTACTTATTTTCACAGGGTATAAAGAAAGAATATCAGCTGGAGAGTGACAGAGTAAGAAAGAGAGAGGGAGTGAGAGAGAGAGAGAGAGGGAGAGAGGGAGTGAGGGAGTGAGAGAGATATATTGATAAAGATAGTGCATTTGAGAATAGAATTGTATGCAACGGCAACTGTTGTCGGCGATATTGGTGAAAGGCACAACAACAACAGCAACAACAACAACAATGGCAACAACAACAACAGCAACAACAACAGCGCATGCAGGTAGAACAGCGAGCAGTAGAAGAGGAAGACCAGAACATGATAATAAAAAAAAAACCAAACCAAACGACAACAACAATAAAAAACGTTAAGCAAATAAACCAAACAAAACAAAGCACAGAACAAAACAGAGCGGCAATAACAACGATAACAACAACAACAGGAACAGCAACGGGAACAACAACAACAACAGCAATAACTGCTGTGGCAGAAGAAACAGCTTTTCCCCAAAGAGGGGCCGATATCCATATCCGATAGGTTGCTGCAGGGTAGGGAGGGGTGGGGCTGTCGCTGGGGGTGAGTTAGGTAGCAAGGGAGTGTGGGGGAGTGGGGATGGGGAGTTTGAATATTTGAATAAATTGAAAACAACAAATGCAACTCATTCGAATACATTGGAAATCATTGAGTCAAGGCATAGAAATGTTAACTAAGCACAAAGCACAAGTGGCACATGCTCGACAGCAGGATACTCTGCAAATGATTTTAATACTTTTTTGGTTTAAGATCTAAGCACGACCAAAAGACACACCGTGTCTTTAGCTCACATAGGGTATGCACGACTTCAACAATATTTGCATAAACTACATTTTTTTATATTTACTACAGGGTATACAGAAAATAAATAAATAATTTTTTCCAACATAGGGTATGCACGACTTGAGCTATTTTTAGCACAAATTTTAAAAGTTTTTTAATTGTTTTGCTCACAGAAATTTTCCACCAAATAATTTTAGCAGCCATGCCATTAGCCTAATAACATACAGGGTATTAGGCGGTCCAGCAAACAAGCGTTCATAGAAATGTCTTGGCTTACAACTTCCAACTTCTTTTTTATTTCCAACTTTAAAATGATTTCTACAGTTACATTATTTTACAGGGTATACATTGGAGCAACTGTTCATGATTCACAGCATCGTTTCGTTACGATTCATTTGATTCATTGATTAATTAATGTTTGCAATTAAGTCTGATCAAAGCGAATTACAAAACGAGTCAAACGCGATTTTGCAGTGTAAATTACTACGAAACACACAGACACACACACACACACACACACAAGCACTCGCACACTCCCTTTTGACTACGATTACGAATACGAATATTCGCTTTCAATTTAACTTAAAAACTGCTGCAGTTTGTGGCATTCATTGCGGATGTTGAGGTCAAGCTCTTGGTCACAGCCACACCCTCCTCCGTCCACCGCCCACCACCCACCGCCCATCACACCCCTTAGCCACCCCATTGCGCCCTTTGTTACCAAAAATATCAGCCTTGTCTTCGCCTGGCCCAAACCGAATCTTTTGCTTGCCACACTCATTCCATGGCCAAGTTGAGAATAAAACGAGCATCGCGGCAGTATGCATTAGCAGAGTGTGCACGACTGCCCAGATACCTTGCAGTTTTCAATTAAAGAATAACTTTTTATCTTTAACTTATTTTTAAACGTTTATTTAATACACTTTTTAAATGTATTTTAGTGTCAAGTTTTAAATTGTACACTTGTAAATTTTTGACTAAAGTATTTGAAATTTTACATCTCTTTTTTTCATTATGTAAAGCTAAATTTTTCGTTGGTTTAGTTGCTTTAAATTTTTTCTAATAATTTTAGAGTTTGAATATTAAAAAAAAAAATTTTTAACATTCACACAAAATTATAACTTGAGTTTCTAACTTGAAAGTAAAATTTAGTTAATACTTTATAGTTGTACTACTTTCTTAAAAAGGAAAACAATTTGCTTGAGTTTTCAAGCCTAAATCAAAATCAGTCATTTCATAATTTATCATTTTAAAAATAAATAAATTTAATATTATTTTTATGGAAAATAAAGCAACACAGTAATAACAATAAAAGCCATTATTATTTTTTAATTTTAAAATACATTTTTATTAAATTAAAAAGACTTTGTTTAAGTTATATGATGACAGTCATGCTTAAGTCCAAAAATAAAGTAAATTTTTTGAAATATTTTAACTTAATTTGTACTAACATCAAATATGTTAAGTTAATTTTACGTTTAACATTTGCTAGCTAACCTGTAAGACTTGTTCTATGCGAGCTGTACACTAAAGTTTGTTGGTTCTGTTTTAAATGTGCACAAACTTATGCTACCCACTTTTGGGTACAGGGCAACTGAGCGCTTCAAAGCTGTTGTCCTCTGCTGTCCACTTTTTATTACAGGGTAACTTTAAGTTAAAAAAAAAATAGCACTTGGGGTCTCCTTAGTTTTTTTTTTTCTTCTTTCCTTTTTGAGGCAATGACTTTTACACATCGCAGCACATGGCTGGCCAACCACATGCCACATGCCTCTCAGCCACAGTCGCAGCACCCAGCGCATCATACACACCATGAGTGTGCGTGTGTGTGTGTGTGTGTGTGTCTGTGTGTGCTCAATTGTAGCCGCCATCATCGAGCGCGTGTAAAATCGTAAGACAAACTCACACAATTGACTCGCAACAGCAGCGACGACGACCACGACGGCGACGCCAAGAAACTTGCCTTACCGGATTTTGGATGCTGACCCAGCTAAGACCCCCTTCCCCACTCCCCTGGCATGCCAGCAAACCCGCGTTTCTCACACCTGAATGGACCGTGGGCAATAGACAAGCTATGTGTTACCCTCCACTTTTCCTCTCTCTCTCTCTATCCCTCTTGCTGGCAGCCTCTCTTCTCTTAGTTTGTCTTTATCTTTCTTGCTGCCTCTCCCTTTACCACTCTCTCCCTCGCTCTCTTGTGTTGCGCTCTCAAAGTTTTGTTGGCTCTCTATTGATTTCGTTTTATACAACAAATTCATGGCTTTGGAATGTTAGCATGTATGCATGTGTACATGTGTGTGTGTGTGTGTGTGTGTGTGTGTGTGTGTGTGTGCTATGGGTGTGCTTGTGCCTGTGTGTGTGTTAGCAAACAAGTAAAGTAATAAGTAACTTCTTTTATTTTTCTTTTTTTTTCGTCTTGAACGAAGAAAACTGGAAATTCTTGGGCCCATTTAACCGGACTCAGTGACCCAAAAATAACCAACAACAAAAATTATCGAAAAACTCCCAAAAAAAAAATTTGTTTACTGATATAAAAGCTACATAGGAAATAAGGAAATTAACACATTTTGCAATCAAACAATTAAAAAGAAAAAAAACAACAAATTTGAGCTGCTGTGCGTTTTAGAATCATCATAAAAGTTGCTAAAGAAAATTTCATTTATACACAAAAAAAAGTCCAACTAACTAAAACTACAAAGTTCTGGATTTTAGTAATTTTGATTTATTTCGTACTAATACTAAAAGCAATTTGTATTTATAAAATTATATTTAAGTACGAATAAGAAACAAATAAGTCCACAAGACTATGGTAATTATTTTAAAAATATATTTGACTTAAGTAAAAATGTTTATCTTAATTTCGCTAATATCCCAAACGAAAGAATATTGATATTTAATTATTGATCCTACTTCTAAATCTCCGATTGTTTTAAGCCGTGTAAATATTTAAAAAAAAAAATACAAATTTATTATTTTGAAAATATTTTCAAGTTTTCTGAGAGTTGTAGCTTAAAAGTAATTATATTATTATATTTATTAGCAGAGTCATTAACTAAATTATTTAAATTCAATTATTAATTATTTAATCATTTTCTTTTAATTTTGAACATAATTTATAAACTAATTAGACATATTTTTGCAACTGCTTTTAGTCTGCATAAATAAATATGCAAATAAATAAAATAAATAATTTAAATGCTATCACTCACTTCATTTAATTATTTCATTTCTTTTTTATCTTCAACTATGTACTTCAAGGTTTAAATAACTATTTTTATAACAAGGTTTAAATGTAAACCAATTTTATTTTAATTAACAATCTAAGCATTTAGTTATGACATTAAGGCCTCTGAATTTTAATTTAAAGTTACTCAAAAGAAATGGTTTACTTTAGTTACATTATATTAAGTGATTAAAAATAAAATGTGGCCTGATAACATTATTTTTTAGGTTTTTATCGTTTTGGAGACGCCCACCGTTTTAGTGTCAATCAAAACAAACGCCCTTCAAACACTAATTTTAAAACTTTGGCATGGCAAACTGTCTGTGTGTGTTTATTTGTGTTTATTTGTGTTTATTTGTGAATTTTTCACATTTTGTTCAGTTGAAAACTCGTTTCGTTTTGAGGTTAGTTTTCTAAGAGTGCCGTTACTTGGCTGCAGTTTGAGCAGCACAGCTCAAGACCCCAAAAAAACCAAGCACTAAGTGAGGATTTCTACTTATTACATCTAGTATGTGGGTAGCATTTTTTTTTTCTATTTTTTTTTCTACATTTTTGCCATCATTTTTATTTGTTTCTATTTTTTTTTTTTGCAGCATTTCCAGTTGGTTGACTCGGTTTGGCACTCAACCTAACTCCCACTTCCACAATCCTCTTTCCACTTTACCACTCTTCCCACTTCCCACTTCACACTTCTCATTCCATTTCCAGTCCATTCCAACCCAAACTCCATTGAAATGTTTGCTGCCCAGTTTGTTGTTGTGGTTCTCTATGTGAATTGCTTTGGTTTTCTCTTCGCTTAAGCGACTTTTAACTGTTTGCTGTCATTTTTTTTGCTGCTTTTTTTGTTGTTGTTTCTTTCTTATTATGTTTTGCACTCTCATGCCGCCCATTACAAATGAATGTAGAAATATATTTATATATGTACATACATTTATGCATAAAGAGATGTATGTACAAAGCTCTCTACACACGCACACACACACATGTATACAGTTTAAAGATTCTGCACTTTTCAGCTAAAATATTTCAAGCTGCCGGTACAAAAAAATAATAAGCACTGTTGTTGTTGTTGTTATTGTGTTATTGTTGTTGCTGCTGTTTTACAAATGTATCTGAATGCTGTGATTATTGCATAAAAACTGCCGCTGCTGCCCTTCGCCCTCACAACAACACCAACAAAATAGCAGTCACAAAAACGCAACGTTGACGTTGACGTCGCCATCGCGTCGCTGTCATTGCTGATTCATGGCCCATGCGAAGCTCAGCTGGCAGCTGTAACACACACACACACACACAAACAGGCATACATATGTACATACACGCACACAGTTACACCGATATTTTTACTAGCTTTGCTATGCACTTACTTTAGTTGCGGCGCTGTTGACGTCTCTGTCGCTGTTGCCGTTTGTATGCCGTTAGCGTTGACGTATGTTTAAACAAATTGAATTTGTTAGATCAACAACAAGTGAGAAAAGAACTCGAAAAAAATAATGGAAAAAATCACAAGCACGAAATACACAACGAAATAAAACAACAAAAATACGCGTTAGAACAAAACGCTGGCGCATCCGCAGTCGCAGTCGCTGTCGCCGTTAGCGTTAACATTAACGTCAACGTTAGATGCTCACGCGCGCGCGCACACTCTGAGAGCAAATATTTAATAACGAAATCGCTCACCGTAGTAGACGCTATATGTACGTAAGTACTGCATACGCGATAAGCTAAAACACGACACGGCACGACAAAATTTAACGCAACGTAACGGAAAAAAAAATAAATAAATAAATTGAACTACAAACAACCGCAACGCTATGGACGCGCTAAGAAACGTCGACAGTTGCCGCACAACTGATGCGATTAGTTGACGTTGAGCAGCGCCAAAGCCGCGTCGCAGTATGAGAGAGAAAAAGAGAGCGGAAGGTTGAGCTAAAGAGCGGCGGAGAACGGTGGAGCAGAGCGCAAAACGGTTTTGGAGCTGACCACAAAACAATTGTAAAAACAAAAGCTGCGCACGATGCTCAAAGCCGGAGAACTCACACACACTAAGAAAAACGCGAGAGCGAGTGTTGTAGAAAGAGAGTGTGGGAGAGGCAACGTAAGGGCAAGCTATTTAAACAACTAGAAGAACACAGTTTTAGAGTCACAGACAGTGAAAAACAGCTGACAGCTGAGTGCACATATTTAAAGAGCTGTAACCCATAACAGCATGTTAATGAAATGTTATTAACATGACGACTGCTAAGCTAAGCTTTAAAAACTGTTGGCTTAGTTTGACAGCAATTGCATTAATAGCTTGATGTTGAGTAGAGCAAACTTAAGATGTTTGTTAAAGGCATTGCACTTCAAAGATCATGCTTAGGATCAACCACAAGTAGACACTTATATTTTATTAAAAAACTCAAGTATTGCCCAACATGTGCATATCTACAGATCTCTATAATGGTCATATCTTCAAGTCAGTAATAGTTAATCTAGCATTTCTGTAAAATATATTCCGGTTTATTTTCTATACGGTTTTGTGTACGAATTTGATTTTTTGAATCTGTTAAACAATAACTTTTATGTCCTATTTTATAATTTTTTTTTAATTTCCTATTTTATTTAGAATTTTCCTACAATTTTATTCATTTTCCATATTTTCATATATAAACAACTTTATTAAACTAAGCCACATTTAAATTTAACCAATTTTAAATTTGTTTAGAGTTCTCTTTAAAGTTAACCAGCAAGGTTTAGTGTTATTAACGTTACTGTTTTCAGAGTACAAACTTACCCAATCGGGAGTCATTTTTCTTGCGCACACGCAAACAAATTGTGCAGGATTTGATGCACTAAAAAGAAAATTAGGAGAAATATTAAAAACGATAGAGAAACAATAAATAAATTGTAAATATTTCGATATTTATCGACTGTTATTACTCACATCGTGTATATGCCGTATGGCCTCCGTGCGCGATATATTATCGAGTGTCAGTCCATTGACCTCGAGTATCTCATCGCCCACTTCCAGATTATCGCGATCGGACGGTGAGCCATATAATTTAATTTTACCCTCCGCATTCTCCACGAGAATGATAACATATCCAGATAGTTCGACAACTTGTTGCTGCAAATAAAACAAAAGTAAAGCAATTCAGACTTTAACACTCGAACCAATAATGTTCTAAGATCCGCATTTCATTCTCAGAACTAAGATTAGCGGGTAAAGTTTTTGAATAAAGACAAAAATCCCGGATTCCAGAATTAGTAAGTATTTTTATACCCTTGCTTGTTTTTATGTTTTTGTCACAAAGTTTGTAACGCATTGAAGGGGCGTTTCCAACCCCATAAAGTATATATATTCTTGATCAGCATCAACAGCCGAGTCGATATAGCCATGTCCGTCTGTTCGTCTGTTTCTATGCGAACTAGTCTCTCAGTTTTAAAGCTAGCTCGATGAAATTTGTTACAGACCTTTATTCATATGTTAAAATCAGCTAGATCGAATGACTGTATCATATAGCTGCCATAGGAACAATCGCTTGAAATGCTTAGTATGAACATTTTCCGTGTCTATTGACCGATTTGAATGAAATTCACGCAGAATGATTTTCTAATCGTGTTCCATCTGTTGATTAAATTTCATCCAAATCGGACTTCTAAATAATATAACTACCATAGAAATAATTGGGGATTGAAACCAAATTAATGCAATATTCATGACTGCAAGAGTATTTAATATTCGGCGAGCTAAAGATAACTGTTTTTTCTAGTTTTTAATTTTATTAAGATTTGATCCATGACAGCTATAGGATATAGTTGTCCAATCCGGACATACAATATGTGCTCCGATGTCTTAAGTGTTGAAAGTGTTGTTTAGCATACTGATCTGATCTGCCTAAAGTATAGACGGACTTTCAGTCCGATTTAGGTTAGCTAGCGCTTACAGTCTTATAGTTTCGCCAGGGTATATATAACCTATACCCCTGTACAGGGTCTAAATTAATATCAAGAAATATCATATCAACATTTGTAAGCTTCCTAGAATCCGATGAGCGAAATATTATTAATAAATTCAAACAAATGTTGAAAAATATCGTAAAATCTTAGCATTCTGCCAACACCAAGAAACAACAATGAAAACAAATGGAAATCCATTAAAATTTAAATATGCTAAAAATGTTTGACATTACTCTGACTAATAATAAAATGCATTTTACACTGCTCTTAAGAATATTTGAAATTGAAATACACAAATTTACTTATTTGGACAGAGTTTTCTGCTTTCCAAATGGCAATCGTAAATGAAAATAAAGTTTTTAAGCTACTAACTATATTTTGTTGTTGTTTTAACTTTTAGTCTAACTAAAAGCACTTTTAAAATCATAAAATGTAAATAATAATTTCATAACAATGTAGTAGTATAATTAAAATCATGCCCAGCTAGACAGTAAGCTACTTTTTTGTCATTGTAATGAAAGAGGGACAAAGCTAGAGAAGGAGTGTAAAAGTGTTAGAAGCGGCACAAGAAGTAGCAGAAGGAGAAGGAGAAAGAGAAGGAGAAGGAGAAGAAGATGAAGCATATATGATTTTATTATGCTTGTCTGTAAAATTGCCCTTGTGGAATCCCATTTTCATCAAACTTTTCAGTCCTTTGCTCATAAAGTCATTTGCATAAATGCTACAAAATGTTAAATGCTTGAAATTGTGTGGCATTTGGTGAAAGGGGAAGGGGAAGGGGCAGGGGAAGGTGTAGGTGGTGTGGGGTAGGAGGCTGTCCAAAAACAAATTAATTATACACAAATGCGGGCAACTTTGACTAACTTGCCGCCTTTTTCCTGCTGCTTTTCCCACCCAACCCCTGACTTTTCCTCGACTCACAGCAGGAGTCGCAATTTCTGCTGCTGCTTTCATCTGTAGGCGTTCAATTTCTATGCGTGTGTTGGTGTGTGTGTGTGTGTGTGGGTGTGCGTGTGTTTTGGGAAGTTTTTGCCCCATTATTGCTTGGGCTGACTCGTTATGTTAATTACAACAAATTATGCTCGTGTGGCAATGCGTGAGACCAAACATTCGCTACCCCTATGTGCAGACTCCCCACATCCCCCACTGTCACCACGCCCCTTTGAGGTAGTCCCAACCCCTGTCCCCTTTTAGTTCTAAAACCGCCTTGTGTCGCACACCTTGCAACCACAACTCAACACCAACCGCCCCACCTGGCACAGGCCCACTCCGCCCCTGCCACGCCTCCTAACTCCTACATTGTCTAGCTTTAATGCTGATAGCGTTAATGAGCTTTTTGACTTTTTTGGTAGCATTAATGGCACATGCAATTTACAATTTTCAACAGCCTTGCACTTTGTCTGCTTTATTTAGACCCTGTAGCTTGGGCTATGTTGGTTTTGCAGTTGAACTCAGAGTCTATAGAAGCTACTGCCACCAAATTTAGCTAATAGATGTCCAAATTGCTTTTTAGAGGCTCTCTTCTTATTTTATTTTTATAGCTTAATGGCTTTTATACAAGTACAGGGACTTTCACAGTCTTTACGCTCTTGAAAACAAATTAATAGCTGTCTATCACTTATTGATTTGTTATTAATCCAAGATTGTCTTGAATCTTGATAAATAATTAGCGCAAAAGGCAGCAATTAGATGCAATAAATACAGGGTCTATTTCAGTTGGCTTACTCTACGCTGGTGTAAATATATTTAATGTTTCTAAGCGTGTAATACAGCAGTAAATTTAAGAACCTTTGATTACAAATGCAGGGTATACAGGGTCCACTCAACACTCGATTTGTTTGCTTATTAAATATAATTTTAAACAACTAAATAAAGGCTAAAGTCGAATGAGCCGACTGTGAAAGACCCCGTACTCCTTCAAGCTATAGGCTATAGTTGTCTGAGCCAGATTAAACTTGATGAGGAGATGATATACACATAAGATGTAAATATAATGTGTAAAATTGGTTGCAATCGCTTAACTAATACTGCATGTCTTCATACAAATGATCCATTTTTAACCGATTTTTCCTATGGGAGCTATAGGCTATAGTTATCCGATCCTGATCAAACTTGGTGTGGATAGTAATGAGTAATGTCAAGAAAGCTTTAATAGTTTTTTACGACTTGCGGGTGCGGTAGGGGGCGTGGCAACAATTTGTAATAAACTTGATCTGCTCGCGAAGCAGACGGATCTTTATTCCAAATTTGAAGGCTCCAGCTCTTATAGTCTCTAAGATCTAGCACAGATGGACATCGCTATATCGACTCGGCTGTGGATGCTGATCAAGAATATATATACTTAATGGCGTCTGCCCGGCCTCCTTCTGCCTTTTACACACATTTCGCTTCTGACTAACTTGGTACACCCCTCCACTCTTGTTTAGAGTACGCGGTCTAAAAAACTAAAAATTGAAAATTGCAAAGGATTTGTGTAGTTAATTGGCTAATGGGTATGCTATAGTCAGACCACAAAAGTTAAGCACATAAATATTTAAATGAGTTACAACAGCGGAAAAGCGCTGAAAAAAACCAAAAACCAAAATAAATGTGGTTGCATTTTATTTTGCAGCCTAAAAGGCGGCAACACAAATTGCGCTAAGCGAAAAGCGAAAGGTTAAACAGTGCAACAAAGGAGAAGAGAGAGAGAGGGAGTGAATGAGAGCGAAAATTAGCGAGTAAACCTCAAATGATCAAGCAAAGGATGCAAAAGAGCGAAGCCTGGTTATGGGGTCAAAGGGGTGTGGGGGCGTAGTGTGCGTGGTGGGCGTAGTGGCTGCCAGTTGAGGGTCACAGAAGGCGCACAAAGCAAATGCGGTGAGTGTGTGTGTGTTTGTGTGTGTGTATTTACACAAAAGAATTGGGCGGCGATTGGGCGTGGCAAAAGTGCAATTGTTGCAAGCCAAGGCACGCGCCACAACACGGAATGCGACAACAACAAAACAAAACCAACAAAAATCCAAACAAACAAACAAAACACTCGACAAAGCAAAACTCAAGCGAACTGAACTCGACTCGTGTTTTCCCCGCGGTAGGTGGTGGCAGGGGCTGGTAGGGGGCGGTGGGGGGCGCGTTAAGGGCAATGGGACAATGGCACAGGTGCAACAACAACAATAACGTGAATGACAACTTGACATTTGAAATTCGCAGCACAACATAAAAAAAAAATAAAAAAAAAAGTTTCACTTGTAAATTTTTAAGTTTTTTTCCTTTTTTTTTCTTTCTTTTTTGTGACTCTGCACATGATTTACCAACAAATTCGAGTAGCAGAATTACAAATGTTAGCAAGCCTACAGTAGAGCGAGCCCACTGTTAAAGACCCTGTGCATATGAGAGCTACAGGACATAAAGGGGTTTCCAATGGAGACGCTACAGAAGTAGCCCAAGTAGGGCTTGACTTCTCAGCAAGGTTTGCCTTTTCATCAGGAAATCCTATTCGATCCAACCGAAGTTCGAAGTCAGCCTCAATTTATCGTCATAATCGTTCTACCTGATCAAGAATTGATCACTTAAAAGTAAAATTTAAACCCACAGCGTACACCTTCATTCTTTTTATAAATCTCCGCAAAGTTGATGGTATTTTTCAAAACAAGCACTTTTGAGAACATTAGCAAATTGTGCCAAATTTAAATATATAACATACAAATATATGATATTAGTTCAACCAGCATATAGTAGAAGCCCTTGTGATTGCAATCATTTTTGATTTTTGTAAATAAACTGTTTTGAGTTTGAATGGCAACAATTTGAAAATTGGCTTCAGAAAGTTGATATTTTGAAGCTCATTCCTATGCCAAAAACAACTGACTTTAACAGCTGATAGCTTTAACAGTGGTCCGTTATATAACAATTTTGGTACTGATCATAACAGTTTGAAGTTTTCTTAATATGTTACCGCTAAAAAAAACTAATATTTTATACTTTGAGGAAATGAGTTAATACCCGAAAAATGGGAAAATACCCCTTAGTGCATTGGGACAAAGAATCAAATCAGTTTCTCACACGTCCAAAAGATCTTGGCCTAAACTAAAGCCCATAATATTTTAGTAGGCTTATGGCATACTACTACTAGTTAACCACTAACAGTGCCATCGCTAGCATTAACAGTGCCTTTATGAGTTTACATAAATTAGATAGTGATCTGGCTCTGACCAATAAGAGAAAGAAGGACAGAGCTAGTTTTAAGAGGAGAGAGGCGAACAAAAGAAGACGCAAAAAGCGCTGATGAAATAAAGAAGTTTTAAAGAAAGAAGTTTTAAGGAAAGAATTAATTGCGTCTACAATAATTCAATCGATTCATCTTATACAGAACACTTGGCAGTAAATTAATTAATTATTTAATTAAAAAAAAATGTATTTAATTCCAGAAATGTTGTTTATTTTTAAATAGTTAACTTTTAAATTTAATTTAATCATAAATGTAATGTTTAGAGCACCTTCTATGCCACTGCCCAGCTCTATAGCGCGCAAGTCTAAGACGATAAACGATGTCTCAAATAAACCGGCGAAGGAGCCGATAGAGTTTACGAAGCGCTCTTAGATCCTACAGGACTTTAGGCCATAACAATCTAACTAAGGCCCATAACTGGTCTATGATGGACATCCGACCTAACCCAAACTAAACTAATATTAAGAACAGTTAAAAAGAAACCGTAAATGATCCTATCAAAAATCAACAAAAAATATTTTAAAAAAACTTTAAATCAGCAGAAAACTAATACAGGGTCTCTGCAGGTCGTGTTCTTTTGACTGCATTCATCCGGTTTCATTTGTACGTGTGATTAGGCAACAAAGCGACAATGCGACAAAGCGACAAAAACAAGGCACAAATCTCAAGTCAATTGATGCAGACCCTGGCCGCCAGGGGGCGCTCATGTCAACGATGGCAAAAACCACAGAAAAAAAAAAAAAAAAAAAAAAAACGAATGAATAGAAGCAAAAATAAATATAAAAAAAAATGCAAAGTGAACGCAAATGCTCGACAAGCAGATACCCTAAGCGAAGTTTTAAACCCAAATTGGGACTATTTTATTTTTTAAGAAGGTACATTACAAAAGTGCAGGGTATTTTGAGTGCTTACAAACCTTCTTTTGCTACACTTGCTAGTGAGAGTATTGAAATTGTAGCGCTGAGAAAAAAAGTAACGCAGCGACATAATTATTGGCGTTTCAACGCCGGATGCGGGCACTCAGCACACACACACACACACACACACACATACAAATACACACGCTCATGCACACACTTATGCACTGCTTACATGTGTGTGCATGTGTGCATGTGTGTGAGTGAGTGTGTTTGCGTTTTATGCTCTGGAGGACACACAAAGCGACGACATGGACACTAAACTGGAGCACAGTCGCATCCAGTCCCTGTACCAGTCCCTGTTCCAGCCCCCTGCCCATGTCACGCCCACATACACCTACTAAGGCCCCTCGCCTGCCGCTGCTCGAATGAAAAATGACAGCAATTACGCTTAAATTATGCGTTTGTTTTCATATGGAGCGTCCTTGTCAGTTCTTCCTGTTGTTGTTGTTGTTGTACTTGAAGCTCATTTCACACATTGACACTTAGACGGAGAAAGAGAGAGCAGAAAAGCGAGAGAGAGAGGGAGAGAGAGGGAGAGACAAATGCACAACACTGAAAGATGGGCGACAACTTTATAAAACGCTCTAACCTCAAAAATTAATGTCTGCGAGCTTTGTTGATTACTGAGGAAAGGGGCAGAAGCAAGTGTGAGGAGAGGAGTGAAAAATAGAGAAAGAAGAGACAAGATAGAAGAAAAAAAAGACTAAAAACAAGAGCTGAAGAATGCACGGTGGAGAGACAAAAAGCGAGAAGAACTTGGGAAACAAAAGTAACTCTAAAAAATGGACAAGGAAAAAAAGATGGAAAAAAAGAAAGAGAGCAAAGCGAAGCAGAACAAAAAAGAGCAAAATAAACTACAAAAGAAATGCAAAAGGAAAAAAAAATCTACAAAACAAAAAGAAAAAATAATTCTACTAGAGATTTATTTCACATAAATCAAGCAATGTTTCCAAAAGGGCAGTCAGTGCAATTAAACTGCGTTAAAAATGAACATGGAAAAACTTAAATTTAATAAATAGATGCACTTTCTTGCTGCCGTACTTGAAGCGCAGCCAACTTCAAGTGGAGCACAAGCTCAAAAGTTAAATTTGAGCAGGTAAACCTGAGGTAACCCTTTCCGAAGCAGAATTCAAATACAAATTAGTTTAGAGCACAGAATACATTAATTGTTTGCTTTAAATTCGATAAGCTTTAAGTGAAAATTTAGTTTAGAAAAAATAAATTTAATTCCAATCCCATTTCGATGATTTAAAAACATGATAAGAATTCGTGCTTAGTTTTGGGATTTACCATTTGGAAATATTTAGAGTTCAAAATCCCTGCAATACACGTTGTTAACAGCAACCCAGAGTTTAAAATATTTATTGTTTTTACACTAAGAAAATACTTAGTTTAAACAACGTATTGTAGTAGGCCGGACATCACAATCAGCTGTTAGAATATAAGTATTAGTATAAGCATAAGTATAAGAGTATAGAAATAATGAAAAAGAAGAAGAAGGAAATGGAAACGAGTCAGTTCAGAGCCAATGCTGAAGAAGAGCAGAAGCATTCAAAGTTTGTGAAAAATGAAAGAAAGAAACGATTAATAACTGAACTATATCTCTGAATTAATAAGAGCTAAATAAATATCTAAAATACAAAACTACAGTATCAAGAAATTTTCTACTTTTGAATTAGTTTGTAATTTTTTCTACACAAATTCCATTGACAACTATTGACTCGATGGCATAAATTATGGGAGACTAGCGTGCTGCTACCTTTCAGGCAACTTAATCTAGACAGATATTTGCAATTATTCTATAACAATAGATGGTTTGAAACATATTAGCATACAAGTTGGTGTAAGCAAGTCTTAAGGGTAGTGACTATCACAGATGTATGAGGAGATGTGCTACGTTTTATGTCAAGATTCGTCTCAGAAGATCTTGAGAATGGTGTGCTTGCTTCGGCAGAACATATACTAAAATTGTAACGATACAGAGAAGATTAGCATGGCCCCTGCGCAACAATTCTCACCTCAATTAAATGAATTTATTTAGGAAGCCCCAAAATGTATGCTATGCTTTTGGCTTAACATTTTGATACTCAAGTTTCTAAGTTATTCAAAGCAGTTTACAGACGTCTTAATCTACACTTGACTCAATTTTCAGCTGAATTTGTTTAGCGAAGCCCTTAAAGGTGTTGCTAAATGTTAAAAGTATATTTATTAATTACACTAAATATCACAATTGTCTTACTCATTTCTTAACAAAGGAGTTAACTTCAATTATTGGAGGACGTTGCTGAAATTGCTAATTACCAAATACTAAAAAGAAACTTGTGTCTTAATCATTCAACACTTTTACTAGCAGCGACTTTAAATGATTTGCTTAGTAAATTCTTATAGAAACAACAATTAAGTAAATTAAATATATTTTTGCTAGCAGTGTGGATTACAGTGAAGCTCCCTTGACCACAGTTCCAGACTTATTGTCCACCCAAGGCAGATGTCCGCCTAAGTGAACGGATTGTGTATGAAAATGATGCTAAAAAACTATAAAATTCGTCCGGCTAACGGAGCTGTCCGCGAGTAGAGCTTTCACTGTTTTATGCAGAAATTAAATTATTTAATTTAATTTAACGACAACAACATTAAAAGAATTTCTTGATAATTTCCTGGGCTTTGTGTGTGTGCGGGCAGAGCAGCTGTTGTGCGAGTTGGCGTTGAAATTTGCTTTTACTTTGACTTAGCAGCTAATCACACACCCCCACACACACACCCACACACACACACACACACACAGACACACAGACAAACAAGAGGCACAACAACAAGAACATGAACAATGACAGAAAGCACTTGACTTGTCATATTTGACATATAAATGGCGAAACAAATCTCTGGATATTGTTTTAAATGATTCACACACACACACTCGTACAGACACACACAAACACACACACATACGCACACGTGTTCTTAGAAAGCAGATGAAAAAAGCAAGCGAAGAGCAATAGCAACGACGACAACGGCGATGGCGACGGTGACGACGACGGCGACGTCAACAGCGACGCTGGCTAATCAGACAAACGTAACGTGAGAGCGAGGCTGTGTAGGAAGAGAGCGTGTGACAGTGGGCGAGACAGAGAGCGAGCGCAAGAGCGAGAGCGAGAGCAAAAGCGCGCGCGGAGAGCAAAATGCTAAGCCGGCTGGCGGCTGTTGTGTAGACTTTGCTGCCAGTTGCCAGTTGGCAGTTGCCAGCCTAATGCAGTGTAGACTTTTCTGCCATACAAAAAAAAAACTGCTACTAAAAGTAAAACAAATAAACTTAAAAAGCAAGTTTATTTTATTGCTAAAAAATAGTAGGAAAATTATTTATGTTGAACAGCTGTTGAATTTACATTTTTACTTTTATTTTTTGTAAACTTTTTTTGCTCGTTTTTTGTGGGGTCAGTCAGCTGCGCTGCCAGCGTGGCATATGTACCGTTAGTGCTGCACTGCGAATTGCGGTCCAGTTTTGTTTGATGACATGCGCAATGCCAGCACCAGCACACACACATACACACACACACACGCGTCAGCACACACCCAGACAAAAACGTGCAGGCAGAGACACATGTGCGCTGCTGACGTCGACGTCGACGTCGACGTCATCATCGCTTGCGTTACGCGGAATGTGTTTTGTGAATTAAAAGCAGACACAAACACAACACACACACAAACACACACACACACACATGCACGCACGCACGCACACGCACCTAATGAAGCAAATGTTCCGTTACTTGCCGTAAACTACAACAACAACATTGAGTTGCTGTGGAGCAGCAGCAAAAAACTTTTCGTATTTCATGGCAATAGTAGCAAAGTTTTGACAACTTCGCGTAGGAAAGAGAGAAAAGAACGTGTGACGTGCCGGCTACCCAAGGGGAGTGGGAGAAGTGTTTGGTAGGGGTAGAAGTCGAGGTAGAGGTAGGGAACAGCGTGTCTTAAGACGCCTCTAGCATAATTTACACTTTGACACGCACACACTAACACACACATACACACACACACACACGTCAGTGCAAACGTGTCGAAGCGTCTTCTCTCCATCTTCTTCTTTATCGCCATCTCTCTGCGTTGCTTCGTTTCGCAGCGACTGCAATGTTTATTATGTTGCATACTTTTGAGCGCCCTAGAAAATCTCTTGTAATGCATTTGCAAACTTTACGTGCTTATAAATAACTACTTAATTAAAGTTTGCTGTCATTAACATGCAGCAGACCCTCCGTATATATCGAATTTAATATATTGTTATCAAGTTTTAAAAAAAGGTCAGTTGATTAAGGGATTTATAAGACTCTTTCTGTTGGGATAAGTAATTCGCTTAATTTTTGACTTTTGCCGTTTAAAATTGAAGAGCTTAATCTATATCTAAAATAAAAAAAAAAAATAGTTATTTATTTATACACATTGAGCAATTACATGCATGCTCTCACTCCTTCATATTATTATTAAAAATGTTGCATATTTTATGTCAATAAGATTTTCATTTTAAAAGCAATTTAATTTCCATTTTATGCGTAATTAAATAAAAATATTTAACTTCAGCATCAAGTGTTTGATTCCAAAAATATCAACAACTTTTGTTAAATAAAAATATTTAATACCATATGACATATTATTTATTATTATTTTTTTATTCGTTTTTTTTAAGATTTTATAGATTTATAAATTTAATTTTTCTGTTATTCCTTGACAACATAAATTAAATTATTTTTAATATGCACAATTAGGGTTATAACTAAAAGTTATAAGTGATGCGAGAGATGATGGTTCAGGGTTCACATCCAGATTGTGACAGGTCGGCTGCTTAGTACTCTAAGCTACTGACACGGACAACTATTTAGTTGGTATAACATTTTTTTAAACCTTTTAGTGTTAATTCATATTTTTCTCGTTTTTTTTATACAAGCAAACAAACAAAAACCTTTTTTTATTAGCCTATTGAATACCCTATAATTTAAGAGCTAAACTTCAGCATCAAGTTCTTGATTCCATCTCGACGTACTAACCATTTGCAATGCCAAAGCTCCCCAGTGGCTATAACACTCGCTGCCACTGGGCATGCTTTAAGAGCGCTCAAAATGCTTGCTGTTTGAAAAGTCCACATCAAAAGCGACCACAAATCGCCTTTTCATTATGTTATAGAGCCGAAAGTATGCAATTAATTTTCGATTTGGATTCGTAGCATTGGATGGCTCTTCATTAAATACCCATGGACCGAAGCCAACAAAAGAGAGACACAAAAAGGCAGAGAGAGGGTTAGGGGGAGTGTTAGAGTGAAAACAAAAATGCCGGAAGGAAAAAAAAGGCAAAACGTTGATTTTGGCCAACGGAATGCAATTTGCATTTAAGTAGCAAGCAGAACGAGCAGCGACAGCGACAGCTGCAGCAACAACAACTACGGGCACATAAATTGATTTGCATAAGGCTGACAAAAAGCTCACTGTTATAAAGCAAGTAACTGCTGCGCGTTGCCTTCCTGTTTCTGCCTCCATCTTCTTCACTCCTCTCTACTACTACTCTTCTACTGCTCTGCTTTTCTTACTATTTACTTTCTCTTGTGCATTCTGCAATTTCTTCAGTCTTTGCCTTTGCAGCTGGCAAAATTCATAAAAAAGCGTTAGCTTTTTTTTTATTTATTCTTTTCTGTTTTTTATTTACTGATGTGTGTGTGTGTGTGTGTGTGTGTGAGCAGCTGTTGTTTAGCTCTGCTGATGATGACAGAATGTAATGACAAACGGAGATTTTTACTGACTTTTTATGACTTATTCACACGCTCGCTCACGCACACTTATGCACAACACATGGAAGCCAACATGCCAACACTTGCAAACACACACACTTGTACACATTTACACACACACACACACATACACAGACAGAGAGATACACGCGCTGTCGTCGTCAACTCTACTTCAAATTGTGACGGGCAAGGCCAAAAGCAGCAGCAGCAGCTGCCAAAGTCTCCCCCTGCCACTACTCACCACCCACTACTCACCACTCCCCACTCAGTGGCTCTCTCTCCCTCTCTTTGCTTGCCTCACTTCCTTCATTCGACATATTGCTAACCGCTCTCGCACTTGGCAGTGCCCTTCAATGCCTAACCCCTCTCACAGTTTCCAACATTTACGCTCTCATTCTGCCGCTCTCCCGCTCTCCCACTCTCCACACAGGCTTTTGTAGGCAGACGGCAGCTGACTGCTGGATGCTGTTGCTATTCTTTGAAGAGAGAAACAGCTGTGCGTCAGTGTATGTGTGCGTGTCTGTGTGCGTGTGTGTGTGTGTGTGCTTCTCACGAAAACGGCAATGTTTAATTAAAATAGATAGCAACAAAACGCAACGCGTTAAAGTCGCTGTGATGCAAATGTAAGAATTACAAGAGCAAAGTAAGTGTAACAAAAGATAAGCACAACAATTCCCGCCCCCTTCCTGCCCTCCTTGCCCTACAACACACACACTTCAAAAGTGTTTTGAAGGCTGTTTAAAGTGTTCACAAAATTTGATGCTTTTGAGCCAAATTTAATCAATAAGCAATTTGGATTATTAAATTTGTAGCAAGCACTTAAAAATTTCTTAATTCCTTTTTAACAAATAACAACAATTAATTAAGCTTAACCGCTGTTAAAAAGCAAACGTTTTTCATTTTATACATAAACATATATATTTTGTTAGGTATGTTAACTATTTTTCACACTACGCCCTTTTATTTGGCCATCGTTTTGTAAAGAATTTGAAGCTTTTCGCATGACTAAGCCACCAAAGATGAGTAAATACATGTAGTTGGGAAACATTCAGACCACAATCGATCAAATTGATTCATTCCATTTGGGTTTATTCACATGTTAAAGCGTCTCAGATTGCCGTTAGTAAATATTTAGAAACTTCTTCTTCGACGTATCTATATTTAGCCAACATTCCTGCGACTTGATTGATTGCACCTTAAATGTTGTTGTAGAAATTGCAATTAGTGAATTCATTCACTCTCAAGAATTTGCAACACACACACACACACGCATTCATTTGCCACTAAGGGATTTCCCGAATGTTTCAATAAAAGTGGAAAAATCTACAAACACAAAGCAGAGTGAAACAAAGAAATGTACAAAATAGCAGCATACAAAAAACGGTAGAAAACTAAAACAAAAGGAAGCGAGGCACTTAAAGAGGGGACAAAAATTGTAAGAGAAAAATAAAATTACTAAAGGGAAAAAAGGGAACGAAAGTAAATGGAACAATGCGAGTAATAACAGAATAGCAAATAAAAATCACAAAAATAATTAATTAATGGCCGTCTTTAAATCGATCGAAGAAATGAGTAATTAGCTATACATTCATTTGTAAACTGAGGTTTACTGATATAATTGCATGTCAAAAAGTAAATAGTTAACAGATCACTCTTAAATTCTGCCTTATGATAGAGGACAGTTTGAACAGCATTCTAGCAAAAAAAAGTGTATTTAAAATAAATACAAATCCCGTGACTTTTTTAAAGTACCTAATTCATAATTTCCTGACAATTTCTAATGGTTTAAATTATAAATATTCAAAGAAAAAGCCTTAAAGTGCAGGAATGTGACGAGATCTCTGCTGCCCCAATAAGTATGCTATAAAGTTCATTGTTTAATTTTACACGTAATAAACAAAAAGATTTGATGGTTTTCAAAATAGTGGACGTTATCTGAAAAGTAGTTGATGACTAACTTCGTAGAGTTGCAGATCATCTCAACCACCTTGCAAAAAAAAACTTGGAAAAAAAACCAAGAAAAAGGAGACTCAAAAAGTGTCATCCACAGGACCTCCCAGACAAATCCCTTTTGTAAATACATTGTAATTATTTGTCACTTTAAGTCAATCTAATTTGTTAAAACTAGCTTTGTAAACGTTTTTGTTGTTATATATAAAAAAAAAAAAAAACAAAATTAAATATAAAAAAATAAATAAAATATCAGTTTAAAAAAAAAAAAAAAAAAAGTTACATTTGTACTATTTTTGTACATTTGATTATTATTTTCGAAGTTACAACTTGTTAAGCTGTCAATAAGGTAGCAGTAAACCTGTTTATTTACATATATGTATAAAGTTTTAGTAGGTAATGGGGAAAAAAAATAAGCTCCAAAAAAGTATGCTACATATTTTATTATTTTCTTATATTTCATTTACTTTTTACTGTTTTTGCTTAAAGCAACTGAAATTTAATTGTTAACTTGAATTAATTTCTATAGAAAAGAAAATGTATTTTCCAACGAATTACCAAAGCGATTTCCACAGAAAAATTGTGCCGCTGCAGCTGCCTCTTAGGCAGCTTGAACTACTAAGAAACTCAATAATGTATGAAGTTCTTAAAAGCTAAAGGAAGTGAGTTTAGCGTGTAACTATTTAGAGGGAAAGTTATTCGGCATATTTGATAGAGTCATGTCGAAGGCAAGACCCGGATGTCCGGTGCCGGAAATTAGCACGCAATTGTAAGTTAAATTCAACTGTGAGTTAAGTGCTTAATATTGGTAAATTACTTAATTAATTGAACCGAAAATAAATGTCAAATATGGCAAAATTTTAATAATGTTGCGCAATAATGAAAAGCAACTTTCCCTCGCATTTTCCGCAGAGAAATTCGTAATCGTATTTAACTCATTAAAATGTTTGAACAAATTGTGTGTGTTTTTGAAATGTTTGTGCGTGTGTGCGTGTGTGTGTGCGTGTGTGTGTGTGTGGGTGGGTGTGTCAAATGTCAATGAATCCACAGCTAGAGGCAACCAATTTAATTATAGCCAACAACGTCTTCATTATCATCAAAATTATTATTTGGAATTATGATTTTAACGAAGCATGAAAATGTTGCAAATAATTTACAAATTTTTGTTTGTTTGCAAACTGAAAAGCGAGAAACAAAAATGTTTTTCCTGTTATTACGACAGATCAAATATCATTTTAATTGTATGACTTTTAATGCTTAAATACAATGAATGAGTACAGAGCATATTTTTCGCTTATTTGCACAAAATTCAACCAGCAATTTTATGCGGCTTTTGCTATAGAAGTTAAGGTAATATTTTACTGTAATGATTAAGTAGTGAAATGTTTTCTAATAACGCTAATAATATTTATTCTGACTGTATATTAGAGCATCAAAACGGGTTCTTTAAAAACTACTATTTAAATAGTGTAAAAATTATTAAATTATTAAAAAAAATATAAATATATGTATTAAAAATATAAAAGTTCTATCAACTAATATCATAAAATATTTTTAAAACAAATTTGAGCCAGAGAAGTGTGTGCCTAAGCTTCCATTGGCCAAATCGCTCGAAAAAAGGTTGTGGCAGGGTCCTTAGCTGTCGACTCCCTCGACTCTTGCTTTCCTGCTACTATTTTTTACCTTTACTTTTAACACTTTCATAAATCGAATTAAAATTTCAATTGGCAATTATTGTAAACAGTTTAAAATGTTAAAAACGTTTGAATGTGGCTTAAATCACGAGACAATTGGTTTTATGATGAAAATATATTACAATGAGTGTGCTTACTGCCAACTTGTCAGCTAGGTGCTGCCCACTCGCTGCAAAGTGCATTAAAAATGACTTCAATTGAATTGATAAATTGGCAATAGAGTTGACCTGGCTAATTGGAGACGAAAGAGATTTCATTGGGTTTATGGATTGGCTATTTGCTGAACGAAGTGGGCGAAAATTGAGAAAATGTGTAGTGGGAAATGGGAAATGGGGAATGGGGGAATGGGGAATGCTGTTGTGCTACGTGGAAAGCCAAAAGTGCTTTTGGGACTATCGCTAACGCTTGCATAATTGAGAGGCGCAACATAGCTGGCATACACAAAGGACACTTGAAAAAGGATGCGCACACACACACGCACACACACGCACACACTGATTGACAATCGAAAGCAGAAAGGGCTGCAGGGCAAGGCTAACGGTGTGGGTACGGGACCCAAGGCACTTAGGGCCCAGGAGCACAAAATAAAAAAAAAATATATAAAAAAAAAACCAATGCGGCTCTCGTTCTTTTGGGTCTGCTCCTTGGGGAGCGTATGGGCATTGAATTGAAGTACACGCTGTTTTGTTGCCGGGCTGCCAATGGGCGCACATAATGAGACAACCAACTGTACTACACGCCCTGCTACGCCCCGCTACGCCCCTCCTTTCCTCCATATGATGGTTTTTTATTTGCTGCCTCTTATGACGGACATTGACCAAAAGGGGCATCATCATTGATGTCTAACAGCCCATTCGTCCAGCCAGCTGTATAGCTTTTGTCGTCAATCAGTCAGTCAATCATTGCAGTCACTCGTGCAAGTAACAGAACTAATATCCCCCAGGCACATAATACAAGTTATAAAACATTAAAAAACATATGTTTAAATTAACTAAACTTACAAAGCAATTCTACAATATTTAAATAAAAACTTGAAGCTTTTATTTTAGTTGTGAAATTTTATTTAACTAACACTTAACTCAATAATATAATAACAACAAATAAAAATGTACAACCAAATTTTAAACAAACAGATATTGATCCTTTGCTTCTCACAAGCCTAATAGCCCCTGTAGTATTTTTTAAGTACAGGGTCTAAAATGCGAGTTTCTGTACTAAAGCTAATTCTAAACCGTTTATGAAGTTTATACTTCAAACTCCTTTAGTACAAATTTGAATATTTTTGTATAAAATAATTAAAATTTGTTCCGATTTAAATCAAGCTAAAATCAAAAATTACAATTTTAATGTGCTTTGCATTAAATGTGGTCAAGAAATCAATTCAACTAACTGCATTGTTGCCATTTAACGGGTAATCAGTGAGCTCAACGGCTTATCAGCTTATGGACTCTGTTATCTCACAATCGGGAATCAGCTATCAGCTCAGCTCAACTTACCTTGCCCTGTGAGGAGGATACCGTTGAGGCCGACGGTGTGCCCGAGGATTGTGCGCTTAACGTTGATCGGCTGCTGTTCGCTTGCATTTCGCACAAGCGGCGAATCGGTTGTCCAACCGGTGAGTGACCACCTGTGACCGTTTTTCAGGTGACAGGTGCAATCAACTCGTTACCGCTGCAGTTAATCTTTCAATTGTTGTTAACATTGTTTCACTTTACATTTGCATTTTACGTTCATTTCATTAATTATGTTATTTGCTTACTTAATTTCTTATAAATATATGTTTTACTTTTTAAATAGTATTAGTTTTATATTTATTTTCCTTCGTCAATTGATTAAACTATTTTATGGGGACTTCTGGGATTTGTGCGTTTTGCTGAAAGTGTAAGAAATTTGTAAAGTTACTTTAAAGCCAATTTAATTTAAATTCAATTTAAAACTGTTTATTTTGTAATTAACATTCAAATTTGGGTTTATTTGAATTATAACCTTGTCATCAATTATTTAGTTCAGTCAAGTCAAACTAAATGAGTCAGAAATGACAACTAAAATAATATAAATAATAAAAGTATATGATAAATTTTAATTGAAATTGATGTGACACAAAAGCTGAGTTCAAATATAAATTTATTTTGAAGCAAATTAAATAAATTCATTTATAAATATAATTAAAGTTCAAAAAAGAACCTTGAGCCGATAAGCAGACTGACATACATATGTAAGTGATTTTCTTTTACATAATAATAAAATAAAAAGAATGCTATAGTCGCCTCGCGACTTTAGGATACCCTTTACTCAGTTTCAATACGATTTTAACTTGGCAAACACTCAACATTTTCATACAAATTGATTTTTAGAGCATATTTTCAACCGATTGTTCCTATACGATAAAGTATTCCGATTTGGATGAAACTTGTTCAGTCTGTTTATATTGGAAAATGTATCTTGTGTTATTATGATTAATAAAGCTTAGTCAACGCATAAACTTTTTCTATTAATTCATATTTTGAGCTTATTTTTGACCGATTGTTCCTATAGCAGCTATACGATAAAGTATTCCGATTTGGATGAAACTTGTTCAGTCTGTTTATATTATAGATGAATGCATTTCGTATGAGTTTGATTAACATAGCTTCTTCAACTCAAAAGTTTTTCATACTAATTCATATTTGGAGCTTACTTTTAACCGATTTTCCCTATGGAAGCTATACGATATAGTTGTACGATTTGGATCAAACTCGGTCAGTACATAAAATTTCTAGTTACGTGTAAATTTGGTTTAGATAGCATAGCTAAAAAATTTTCTACGCTAAAACATTCTAGTTGTACCTGTACATTTACCTTTATATGAAGGTAGAACGCCCTAAAGTGGGCGTGTCAAAAACAAAAACAAACTTGTACTGCTTGGGTTTGCACCTTTCATTTGCGACTCCTTTCACCTTTTTAGCTCTTATACTTCTTCTGAAATACTTTAGTACATACAGACGGACAGACGGACATAGCTATATCGACTCAGCTATTGATGCTGATCAAGAATATATATACTTTATAAGGTCTGCCACGCCTCCTTCTCCCTGTTATACACATTCCAATGATTACAGTATATCCTTTTACTCTACTAGTAACGGGGTATAATAAAAAGCTTGTCCACTTCTGTCCACAGCACTCTACAGTCGAGCACGCCAGACCATAAAATACTCTCTGTTTTTCATACCCGATAAAATGATGACATTAATAAAATCATTATCCCGGAATTACAACGGATAGTACTGTATTAGAAAAGGTTGTTAGAACTTTGCACACTTCTTTTACATGATACAATAACGTACTAGAACAAAGTATTATTTATTTTCCTAATTGAAAGTAATTTTGAGGACATTTACAAGCAAATGTTACTTGGAATGGACCTTTCAAGTTTAATACTGCAAATGTTTTGTTCAAATACAAAGTTTAAGCAGTTACTAACTGCAAATGTTTGGTTTATTAATTTAAAATGCATCATATCATACTGTCACTCTACAACACATTTGAAAAGTGTTTTGCTGCCAAAAAACAGTGAAAAAAGCCAATTGGCAAACACAATTGGCCCATAGCGAAGTTGTCAACTGTAATTGGGGGAAAGCAGTGACTGCAATTGCAACTGCAACTTAAAGAAAATCAGCAGCTGTCAATCAGCTGGGAAAAGTGTGCAACATAATTGTCCCGTGATTGTCTTTGCAGGTCCTGTCCTGTTCTATTCTGTTCTGTGCTGTGCTGTCTGCTGCTACTCGGGTCTCTGAGTGCCTGTCAAGCTGTCAGGCTGCAGGGTATGCACACATTTTATTATTATTAGTATTATTGTTATTTTGGCAGCATGCACACAGCACACAGCACAGAGCGAAATGCGAGAAAAGCGCAAAGGAAGCAATAAAAAACTATAAAAAGCGAGCAAGAAAAAAGACAACAGCAAAAAAAAAACAGAATAAAAAAAATGGCAGCGACCGCAACTCTTGGAGCTCACATCAAAAGAAAATCTCGCAGTCGGCGTCGCAGCGCGCTATTTGCTGCGCAGCAACCGAACTGAGGCGCAAGCAGTTTGACTCTCAACGGGCAAAGTCTAATGCCCAAAAATAGGGCTAGGTCATTTATGGAGCCCAAAAGCACACCGAACTGCGCTGCTGACAGCAAGGACACGACAAACTAGCAAGCAGCACATATACATACACAAGCATACACACACACACACACACATAGGCAGCGACAGTGAGAAGGACAGACAGCAAAGCAAAGGATGCTGCAACGGTACATTTAGCTAGCACTGCTGGCACTGGCACGCCCAATTGAAGCAGAAGGGGCTAAGCAGCAGCAGCAGAAGCAGCAGCCACAGCAGCCATACTGGCAGCAGCAACAGCAGTCGCAGCCGCAGCCGACGTCGCAGCAAGCAGCGACAATTTTATGCCAAGGGCAGCGGCCAGCCAAAGCACATTTTGTGGCGCAGACATAACCTCAACTTCTTGCGCGCTGCTTACCACGCTGCCAGCGTCGACGTCGCTGCTGTTAGAGCAGTCATTTTATAGGCCAGGCAACAGCTTTGTGTGTGGATTTATGCGCAAACACACACACACACTAACACCCACACATACACACGTCCATAAATACATGCATACAACTGCTGGCTGCTATTTCATTTCTTTCATTTGCAAAATTTAAGCAAAGAAAAAAAAATTGTAGAACAAAAAGAATAATAGTGTCAAGGAAATAGCATTGAGCTTTTGAAAGGCTGCAAGCGCGATCAGCGCTGTCAGCGACGCCAGCTGCGACGTTAGCGTTCTGTTGTGTTATAAAATGCAAATTAAATAGGATTTTATAATATATTAATGTATATTACTTGTATTACGCTTTGTTGTTGTTTTTTTTTTGTTGGTGTTGTTGTTGCGTTGTCGTTAGATTTGTGCGTTTCGTTAGTTTATAATTTTATTGGTGTTTTGGCTCCTTCTTCTCGAACTTTTAACTCTAGTATTACTTAGATCTAGAGTGGCTGCAGTTTTGAGCTTGAGTTGTGCGCTTTATTTAATATTACTATGCTTTCTTATTTATTAATACTATTATTCATTTCATTGTTGTTCTGGCTTTGATTTCTTTTTGTTTAGCTTAACATTTTCGCAGGATTTAGCTTTTGTTTGGCATACGAGGATTAAGGCGAGTACCGTGAACAAAAAAAAAATGTAACACACTCTCGCATATATATATTTATATATATATGTATATACGCACACACACATGCACACTCACACACTAAAACGCGCGCACGCAGCGAGAAAAAAATTCGAGTGGCGGCAGCGGCAGCGACGGCGACGGCGACAGCAATGGGAACGCGTTTAACTCACACCGCAAAAAAAAAACAAAAAAAATAGAACAAAAATTACAACAAATAAGTGTTGCAAATTTTTTTTTTTTAATGTTTGGTTTGAATTGCTTGCCAGCTAAACAGGCGCAATTTAAAATATAGCCGCTGATGTGTTTAAAAAAAATAAATAAAATGAACTTAACTGAACGGAACAATAAAAAAGGCGAGTATAAAGTCGGCAGTAAAAATTTGTAGCGGGTGACAATTATTTAAATAGCAGAGCCAACTCTCAGACAAGTAGTTTCCGTTTCCGTTTCAGATTCTGATTGGGATTCTTGCCGTGCAATTTTTTTTTATTTTTATATTTTTGCTTTTTGCGCTGCGCACGCCCGCTTTAACCGCCGTCCGTTGCCGTAAAAGTGTGCTACAATTTGCGTTGAAATCTTGCGCGTAACTGAACTAAGCTTTCCGAAAAAATTGTGCGATTTTATAAACAGCAGCCGTTGCCGTTGCCCCGTGCGTGCATTGGCGCTGGCTCCGTATCTGTTTCTGTTTCGGATTCTATTTCTGCCGTTACTTGGCTCCAATGCTGCCTAATGCGGCAGAGCAGCAGCCGAGGATGCTAAAGCTTGTGCCGACGCAACGCAGCAACGCTTCTGCTGGACCAGCCGAACCCACTGGCAACTCTACAACAACGACAGCCTATAAGAGAAACAGTGGGTGTAAGAGAGAAAGAAAGAGAGCGAGCGCGAGTGAGAACGCGCGTGCGGCATTGACAGGGTACACAACAACTGGCAACGGCTGTTCTCGTCTACGCCTGGCCAAGTTACCATTAATATGAACCGCGACGTAACAATTTAATTCGCATTATGTGTTGGCTGATAGTATTTTTGTTGCTTATTTGCCGCATTTTTAACAAACGCAAAAACTGGCGTATTAAACCGTTTTTCGCATTGTTGCCAGAAAATTTGTACGTAAAGGGTTACCAGATGCGTGAGCAGTAATTAAATAAAATTTAAAACAATATTTTACTTTTTATTAATAACTAACTATAATATTATGAAAACATATGAAAATACCAACTTGAGCAGTGTCAACATATGTAAGACTAAGAAAATTTTGTTTTCTGACAAGCGCATTAAAAATTTTACTTAGACTTCTTTATTGATATTTTTAACGAACGCAAAAAAGTGGCGCCATGGAAAGCTACCACATGTAATAAATTAAATGCCTAAAAATATGGTAGCACTGCGTGGCCAATGTTAACGCAAAAGCGAGCTAACAGAACGCAATATGGAGCATAGCGCAGTATTTTATAGTGATAGTTTGAGTCGATCGACCGCCACAGTTATCGGACATCTGTCGGCCGTCTATCGCCCGTCGATATTTCTTTCTGCAAGTTTTTCTCAACATAAGTTGTTTTTTTATGTTTTAAAAACATATACGTAAACAGAAATCAATACACTGCTAACACTAAAAGCTTAGCAAACGAAATTGAGCAAAGCGCCCTTGCAACGTCGTCTTGCAAAACGAAATAAATGTAAACGAAACGGCCAAACGAGCAGCGAACAACAGACAAAAAACCTCACATACACTTACGCACACAAACGAAGAAACGAAAAAATAAAATAATAAAATACGAAGTTAAAAAAAGGAAAACTAAAAAGAAAAGCAGAGAGAAAAAAACTTTAAAAGCGATGCGTAGGGAACTGCTATCAAGTTCTACAAGAATTTTAAAGTCGGCACAGAGCTGATTCCAAATAGCAACAATTAGAATTTATATCAAGCTGCGCCGTTGCCTATTACAGTTTTTACAGTACGTGTGTTGCATGTGTGACTGTGACTGTGTGTGAGCGTGTTTGTGTGTGTTGTCTCTGATTGTTTTCTATTGTGTGCGCAGTGCGTGCGTGCGTTTTGCGTGAAGGTGGTGGCTGCGGGGGCGGGCGGGGCAAAGTAGCAGCAACTAAAAGGAGTGAAATCTGTGCAACAAAATCGGCGATAACAACAGACAAACTTGGGTAAGTCTGTGGCAACAACAGCTACAAAAAACAATAAAACAAGAAAAAACCCGCGCATGTTGCACCTAATAGTGGTGGGTGTGGTAATCTCGCCTCCTTGCACGCCCTCTTATAATTATTATTGTTTTTTTTTTTCGCAGCTAAGCAAAGATCGTGTTTCGTCACTAGAATCACGCGTCCATGGTTACGCTTTTGATGCTGGCCGAGATTTGGCGACGCCAATACGTTTAGCAGCAGTCAAACAAGGAGCAAAAGCAGCAGCAGCAGTAGCTTTTGGCCATGCTCCCCATTAGCGAGGAGCAGCACCTTGACAATGGCAAAAAACAGCAGCAGCAGAAGCAGCAACAACAACTGCAACAGCAGCAACTTGTTGTTGACGATGCTGCTGCCGCGAATAACGGTCTTGCCGATGAGGACGCAGCATTGGCAACTGATGCCAGCCTCTGGACCGCCTTATATGACTACGATGCTCAAGGCGAAGATGAGTTGACGCTGCGGCGTGGACAAATTGTTGTAGTGCTATCCACAGACAGTGAAGTCTCCGGCGATGTTGGCTGGTGGACGGGCAAGATCGGCGACAAGGTGAATACTCAAAAACAGTTAACAATTTATTTAATTCTAATAGTTGAATTCTTTTAGGTTGGCGTTTTTCCGCGCAACTTTGTAACTGACACGGATCCAATGGAATTGCCGCATGAAATTGATTACAAAGAGCTGGACATCAAGGAAGTTATTGGCTCTGGTGGATTCTGTAAAGTACATCGCGGCTATTATGATAACGAGGAGGTGGCAATTAAGATTGCCCATCAAACGGGCGATGATGACATGCAGCGAATGCGTGACAATGTCTTGCAAGAAGCGAAACTCTTTTGGCCCCTCAAGCATCCAAATATCGCCGCGCTGCGTGGCGTCTGTTTGCGCACAAAACTCTGCCTGGTCATGGAATACGCGCGTGGTGGCAGCTTAAATCGCATACTTGCCGCTGGCAATATACCACCAGATGTCTTGGTGGATTGGGCCATACAAATCGCCAGGGGCATGAATTATTTGCATAGCGAGGCACCAATGTCGATCATACATCGGGACCTTAAGTCATCCAATGTGCTCATCTATGAGGCCATCGAGGGCAATCAATTGTATCATAAAACGCTCAAAATCACCGACTTTGGACTAGCCCGCGAAATGTACAACACACAATTCATGAGTGCGGCAGGAACTTATGCCTGGATGCCGCCCGAGGTCATCAGTCGGAGCATGTATTCCAAGTGAGTAAGAGGCAAAATCAGGTGGCATATGCAGCCCTTAAGTGTCGTGTATTCCATAGGGTTCTAGCAGAAGTGAGACAGTTTATTTGTAGTGCTGTGAGAGGGGTTCCAAATGAATTAAGTAGTTTCCATTTCAGTCAAACAGAGAAGAAGAAATAACATTCATTTTGTTTGCGCTATAAATCCACTTGACAATCGAAATAGTCTAAATAATTAAAAAAAATGTCTAGATTTCGAGAATTTAATGTTGCAAAGTAGCTAGATATTGGTATAAAAATAGCTAATGAAATATTATAAATAATTGATTAATCAAAATCTGCTTAGAAAACCATGAAAATAGAACTAGAATAAAGTAGTTTTGATATTAAAAATAATTAGCTTTTAAAATTGTACTACAGAATTAGGCTAGGTTAGATTAGTTTAAGCTGGACGTCCTCGCGGGTACATTACATAGACCAGATGTGGCATTTAGTGGTATGGACGCTGGCGTTTTTAAAGCTTGAAGTCTTGTAGGATAACGTTTCTTGTAGGGAACGTTTCGCGAAAGTTAATAGGTCTCCATTTGAACATTTGGATACCTCTTCCAGTGAGTGTAGTTGTTGTGCGCATAGGCATCGTAGTCTTGTACTAAAGCATTAATAAGTCAATAAATATAGTATAGATTTAGCTTTGAAATAGTTTAAATTAAACGGATTCTATAGACAACATTTATAAGTTTAATTGAAATCATTTTTAATAAATATAGTAAAGTAAAGCGCGGTCTTTAGGTAGTCGAAGTGAGTCTAAATATTGGATTTCAGCAAGAATTAAAACAAGTTTTTGGTGCATAGCTTAAATCAGTTATTTAGTAATACTCTCTTGGGAAATGCTTTAAAAATAAACACTAAATTTAACTGAAACTTTTATCTGTTTAAATGCTATTCAAAATAATCTGGATAGTCACAGATATTTACGGTTTCAAGGCTTCTCTTGTTGCAGAATTAAATAAAAAAAAACTAGTAGAAAATTATAGATAATTCATTTTGGCTTCAAACTTATGAACTATATTTAAACAAACATTTTCTTTGCAGATCCTCCGATGTGTGGAGCTACGGCGTATTGCTATGGGAATTGATCACCGGCGAAACACCCTATAAAGGTTTCGATCCCTTGTCGGTCGCCTATGGCGTTGCTGTCAATACACTGACGTTGCCAATACCAAAAACTTGCCCCGAAACGTGGGGTGCACTAATGAAAAGTATGTATTTATATTGTTTGTTTCACCAAATAATAATTAAACGTGTTTGCCAGGCTGTTGGGAGAGTGATCCGCATAGACGACCTGATTTTAAGAAGATTATTGAACAGTTGGAGAGCAGTGCCTGCTCCGTGTTTACATTGACGCCGCAGGAATCGTTTCATCAACAACAGGAGCTATGGAAAAAGGAAATTGCCGAAGTTCTACACGATTTGCGCGAAAAAGAAAAGGTATAAATTAATTTAAATTATCAAACACACATTGTACACATGAAAACAAATCAGAACTCACATATGTATACTGTAGCAAGTGTATGTCGAATTGTTAGCGTATAATTTACTTTATATTCCTCATCTCAACAACGATATTTCTCAGTTTCATGTCTATGTTTAAGCTCTATCTCTCTCACACACACACATACTGTCTCTTTCTCTATCTTTCTGTGCAAATATTTGTTTTAACACTTTGTTTTTCTTTCTACCAAAAAAACAAAAAAAAAATCATCCATTTGTTAACCATGTTATTAAAAGCGTTTCCAAACCATCGAAGAGGTAAGCGCCTGTCATGTTTTCCCTGGAATGTTTATCGTTTTTCGTTTCGTTTTCTGCTCGTTTTGCTTTTCTGGCATACCCATGCAGAGAGGGTATTTACAACATATTGACATTCTTGAGCAGCTAACTCTCTCTCTGTCCTTAATAGTTTTAAAGCCCTTATTCGTATCGGAGCACTATGAGCACTTTTTTCTAGGATTAATCTTGGAACGTTTTCATTTTGTTGTCTGCAAGGGTATTTAAACTTTGGTGTACCAAAGTTAGCATTTCTTTCTTGTTTTGCTCGTTTCGTTATTGTTTATTTTATTGGCCAGAATTGGTTAACATTTTCACTGTTTTTCCTTTTTTACTACTTTTTGTTAACAAGTTGTTGTTCCTGCTTTTCCCGACTTCCTACTTTTCCTTCCTTCACTTCCCTTCAAACAAAGTGAAATAAGCGTGTAATTTGCATGTAATTTTCTCCACATTTTCCAGTTTCTTGCATTGCACTAAGAAAATTTAAAGCAACTTTAAGCAATTTCTGAATGATTCTTTCTTTCGACAATATTTAGGAACTGCGCAACAAAGAGGAGCAACTGGTTTTGATGCAAAAGAAGCAAATGGAAAAGGCCAATAAATTGCATCTACTTGAGGAGCAATTGAGACAGCGGGAGATCAACATTCTCGGACGGGAGCTGATCATGCAGCAGGGAAAACTGCAACCGGTGATAATCAAGCGCAAGCCCAAAAAGAACAAAAAGGTTGGTCAAACCATCTGAAATTCCCCAAAATAAAACTATAACTATTATGGTATCTAAAATCTTTACAGAAAGCACTACAAATTTCACTGCCCACGGGCTTCCGGCACACAATCACCGCCGTCTGCGATAAAGTTGAGCCTCCGGGTTCGCCTTCCCTATCCGGACTTCGTATTGTAGCACGTGAGTGGCTTTTCTGTAATATAATTTGCTCAAAACAGAGGAATTTTCCTGTACAACAATTGTATTAAACTGATTAAGCGAGGTCTGCTGAAAATACTATAGTACTAGTAGTAGTTTTTCATTCCAAACGGTTCCAAATCGTTGGCTTTGTTACTGAGGCAAAGACTAAAACAAGAATTGTATTATCAACATTTTAGAATGTATGTCCAACCAAGTTAATGTCCATGTTCCAATATCTTATGAGGAACGTACAGTATATAAGATCTCTCTTTCAATATTGAAACACTATAAAGAAACTTACGCTTTTGGAACATATTTAAATTCAAGAAATTTAACTCGATGCAATTTTATTGAAATTTTTCCTCTGTTGAGATTCCAATTCGAACGTTCCCCAACAGCACATAAGTTAAAACAAATGGCAAGTGATAGGGTCTAAGTGTTTACAACTGCAAAAGCGATTAAATTTCATGTACAGTGAAAGCTCTACTCGCGGACAGCTCCCTCAGACGGACAGCTTCCTTAGACGGACGAATTTTACAGATTTTTAGCATGATTTTCATACTAAATTCGTTCACTTAGGCGGACATCTGCCTTGGGCGGACAAGGGCTGTGCGGCCAAGGGAGCTTTCACTGTATTCCTTATAAGAAATTTATGAAGTTTTGGTGTATTTGTATTTATTGCATGCAAATTTGTATTATTTTATACACATTATTTTGTAATATTTTTTGTGTTTTTGTTTTTTAATTCCATTATTTTTCTTATAAAATTTGTTTCTTTTTATTTCTTTTTTCCTTAAATTTCTTTTTATTTGTTGCCTTTTGTGTTAATGCATATTTGTGGTAATCAAGTGACCGATGGGCACAAGAACAAGACGTGGGGTCCATCGACAATGCATCAACGCGAGCGATCACTGTTGCCACCACAATTGGGCGGACAACCCGAGTGGCCAGCACAGAGTTCGACACATTCATCGTTTAGCAAAAGTGCACCGAATTTGGATAAAAAACAATTGACAACTGCCGCTGGACTGGGTGAAAATGGAACGGGATCGGGAGTGGGAATGGGAATGGTAAATGGCACACTGGGCGGAGCAACGGCAGCACATCTATTGGGCAGCCCAAATGTGGGCAGCATAGGTGTTGGAATGGGAGGCGGTAGCGGAGGATCAGCGCCAACCACGCCCATGTATTTGGGCGATAGTGTGGCGGCAATGGGTGCAGTGGGTGCGGGTGTTGCTACAGGTATACCATATTTAATATTGCATACCAACAACATCAACAGCAGTAGCAACAACAACAGTAGCAGCAACAACCACCACCACAACAACAACAACAACAGTAGTAACAGCAGCAACAACAATCATCACAGTAACAACAACAATCACCATAAAACTAATATCAATAATCACAATCACAACCACAACCACAACCATACGATAGCCAAGAAAGCCTCACCTCGACTGAATGGTAACAACCGACAACCTGCCAATAGCATTTATGGACGCGCACGTAGCCAAGATTATGGTCTAGATCATATGCCATCAAATTCGTATAATGTGACACATTTGCTCTACGATGATAGTTCCGAAACTGACACCTTAACGCCCACCACCGGATGCTTTCATTTTCTCAAATCGGGTCCATCGGCTGCGGCCATAAGTCCCGTGAATTCTGGACGACTCGGTGGTAGCTTGGGCAATAGCCCGGCGGTGGGACGGAAGAAACTATCGCTGGATAGCCAATTTGTACAGACTCCAGTGACACCACTGATGACACCAACGGCAGCGACAACAACAGTGATCATATCCCCACAATTAACGGAACGTGGCGATAATAATACCTATGATCGTGCGTTTTATCGGGATGTGGTTAAGAAAATACTGGCGAGCAGTGAACGTGTTAATTCAAAATCTAGCGGTGATCTGACTATGTATAATTCTGCCACACGTCTAACTGAGCCACGTCTGCTGGACTATAACGACTATGAAGATGCGGAGGAAGCGCACGAGAGTCACTTTCAGCGCAATGCATCCGGCTCACAGTTTCCGCGTCATTGTTTTTTCGTGCAGCACGAGAAGGAAAAGGAGCCACAGGCGGTGCATAGCGATGCGGAGACGGAGAATTTATCCGCAGAGCACTTATCGTCAGCCACATCTTTGGCTCAACAAATGCGTGCAACATCGCGCAAAAGTTCAGTGACATTTCAAATGAGCAATGCCACCGAAAGTGGTGGAGGAGGAGCTGCTGCAGCTGTTACGGAGAGTCCAAGTCTGAGTCAGCGTCAACGTTTTCAAACATCCATTGCCTCCATAAGCTTTGCCACCACTCATAATAGTTCCAGCGAAAACGATAACGACGACAACGATGGCGATGACGATGACTGCCAACCGAGCGATAATGAAAACGACTCGGATTATGTGCATGTGGATGATACACAAAATGGCGCGTTAATACATGAGAATAGCATTATGCACACTCGTCGCATGCTCGATGTACAGCCACATCCCGATGTCATCAAAATGAACCAAAAAATGTTTGAGGAGCAGCAACGGCAACATAGAAAAAAAGAAGCCGCGTCTCAAGTACATGGCAAAGTCCAAGTCCGTTGAGGCAGCCACCAGCGAGATGGTGCAACAGCAGCAGCAACAACAACAACAGCAGTTGCAACAGTTACAGCAACAGCACCTCAATCACCACAACCAACAACCACAACAGCATTCATCCAGTGGCATTAAATTTCGCTCATTAATGAATCTTTTTACACGCGGCTCAAAGAAGAAATACACAAAGCTTTCGGAAAACAGTCAGTTGGGCAACGCTGGCCACGTAAGTCGTAGTGGCAGCATTGCTGAATTCGCCGCCATTGATCCATTTGAAACGGCAATAAGCAATTTATCCGCAACAACAACAACAACAACAGCGACAGGAACAACGGCAAGCGGACGCAGCTCAAAGCGTAAGAGCAAAAAACCACAAACGCAATCCTGTGAGCAATTGGAGAGAGTGTGAGAGAGTAATAAACGAGTGTGTTGGCAACACGTCAGTTGGCAAACCCATATCGCGGAGAATGTGAGAGAGCAAGTCATATACGAGTATATTGGCAACACGGCAGTTGGCAAATGTAATGAGGAATGGACGTGAAAGAGCAATTAGAAAACAAGTGTGTTGGCAACACGGAAGTGGGCAATTACAGTCAAGTAATAAGCAAGTGGTTGGCAACATGTCGGTTGGCAAACGCACTGCGGAACTAATGCTTGAGAGCAAATAGTACACGATTGTATTGGCAACACCAATGATTGTATAAGTTGGCAACACGCACACACCGTATGCCGAGAGTAATTAAAAAGTTTATGTTGGCAACACTGGTGCACACTTATAAAGTTGCAAGCAGTTGGCAACCAGAAAACTTTTTAAGAATTGAATGGAAAATGAATTATTCAACGAGTGAGTTGGCAACCTCTATGCTCAAGTGTGTTGGCAACACTTGGCTTCCATACACACATTGTGTTCTAGTTGTGGTTGCTGTGATTATTCATCGCATAAATAAACCACTAAAATAATAATGATATCCCTCTTAGAAAATAATTTTAAACACTGCTGCTGCTGCTGCGCTGCTACTTTCCCCTTCCAACAACAACAACAATTAAAGCCAGCAACAAACGCCAATTGTTTTATATTAAAACCATAGTGTAAGACACATCACACACACAGACACACACACATACAAAGACTCCCTACTACTTGCATACTTATCAATAACAACAACAACTTATAGTTAAAGGATCTTACTATTGGTGCGCCCCTTGTGTAAGCAGTTTGTTTTAATCGAAAGATAAAGCCCAGAAACAGCTTTATAGTCAACATTTGTGCCTCAACATAACCATAAAAAAAAGGATATTTCAAACACTGCATAAAAGTGTTGTAAATCAATCATAATATTAGTGATCGCCAAAAAAAAGTAGTAAACGAGAGAATCATGTGAAAAACATAAAAGTCATAGAAAGAAAACGGCCATGTATAGGCATAGTAGGGTAACCCTAAAGAACGGTGGACAAATTTGGACAAGAAAAATAAAACGGTAGACCCGAGCTTGAAATAATTAAGTCAGAAGCTGAAAAACGTTAAGAACGCAAACATTTAGGTATATACGATGAGAAGAGGGGAATGGGATATGGTAACCCTAGGGTTTAAAGCGGGTGTTCTTAAAGGCTAGTCCCTAGAATATGGAGACGACTGGTAGTCCACTGGTAAAAATACATAAAAATGGAGATAGAAAGGGACGGAGACGTAAAGACTCAGGTAGAACAACCAGTGAACGATAAGGAAAGAACTATTAGAAAGGGGGAATACGAAAAGATATATGCTCGACATGCTCAGGTTCTGCAGATTTAGATATTGATAGACCTAGCCTATACCCAAAACAAAGTGTGAGTTTCATTGATTACACAGGGGAAAGCAACAATCAGAAAATGTTTATAACATATAAAAAAATAAAAAAAAACCATATGCAATATAATGATTTATTTTTAGAGTTTTTTCGACATTTAAGTAAAACGATTTGTTTATTTTTATTATTTTATACATCATTTTTTTTGCGCTAACTATTACATCACTAATATTACAACAACATATTTATAAAAAGCAAATGCATATTTACAAAAAGTAAAAAAAAAAAACATTAGTTGAACATAGTTTTAGAAGCATCTTTTTGTTTATACAAATCTTCTGAGGAAGAAGCTTCAGTTCATGCTCCTCATTCTCTTTATGGCAATTCTTTTTTTTATACATATACATATATAGTATATATTTTTTTGGTATTTTGTGCACAGTTTTATTTACATTGATTGGCAATTTTATAACCTTTTTATATATTCATTATTTATAGTATTTTATTTGAGAGAATGAAAAAAAAAACTGTGATGATAAATAAAAAAAAAAAAAAAAAAATGGAAGAAAATAAAATTATACAATGAAAACTGTATTATTGTAGAGTTGAGCTTGATTCTTCCTCTTTCTCTTCCCAATCTTTTTTTTTGCTTCGACTATATTATTTTAAAGGATTATTTTTTATTCATTTTATTTGTTGTACTGTGTAAATGTATTTCCATTAGAAACACCAAACAGAATGATAGAGAAAGCAATAGAATAATAATAATTGAAAGACCAACAAATAAACAATATTACACAAGAAAAAAACCGAAATTTATAATAAAAAACTTAAAAAAAAAAACATAAACTAAAACAAATTGTGATTGATCAATCTTGATTGAGAGCTAAACGCGGTGTTGGTGGGAATTTGCCTGCGGTTGTACCCAACTTGTCCCTGCCCTCCCAGTCCTCTGTCCTTGTCCCTCCACTCTTAGCTATACCATAACCTCAACAACAAATGTTATGAAAAACGTTACTCAACACTGTTTCGTCAAACTGTTCACGCTTACGCACTGGATATTGGATGATGTATAGGCTATCAGGGTAACAACAAAGACGATTGGCGCACCGGAGCCTCCAACATGCCCATCATGTCACCATCTCCATATCTCCTCAGTCGCTTTACCCACAACGTACCGCTGCCCACGCTCTATGCTGGTGACTCAGCACGGAAGCCAAAGCTCTCGGTGATCGAACTTCTGCTCTACAACATGGCGTCACTGCTGGCGGGTGTTGCGGCCGGCTACGATGTTCGCATGTCCAACGTGTCACCGGTGCATCCGACGTTACTCAGCGAATTGCCGGCTCTGAAGGCCGCTCCGAAGGCTCCACTGGAACCGCAGGAGGAACATGAGGAAGACCAGCAGACGACGCTGTCCAAGGAGGAGCTAAGTGGGCAACCGATGGAGACGACGACGCGACAAATAAACATGCTAGCCAATCCAGCGAGGTAAGTGGAGAAAGTGACTGAACTAGTTACTAAAGTAGTGTTTGAAGCAGCTTACAGAACTGGTGACGAAACCTAGGGCTTTAACTTACGAATGAGCTAGTGATTAAAGAACTTACTGTTGGGTAAATAATTATAAAGCGGAATTGAGGACAGAGAGGTAAAGTAATGATCAAGCTAGTGACTAAAGCTGACAACAGACTGGGGAAGGGAGAAAACAAAGGCATACTGGTGACTTAAGTGAAGACTGTAGTGAGGACTTAAGTGATAGCTTGGCTGGTGATTCGCTAGTAAACTTAATAAGAAGATGCAACACACTAGTGACTAAACAGGGAGCACTTGGAGTAGTTTACAGACTGGCTTCGAAATGTCCGACTTACTAGTGACGAAACTGCACAACAAAGTCTGTCATACATTATAGGCACACAATATATTATCTATGTCCCTCTCCCACGCAGGTACTCCTCCTTGGATGCAGTGCCGATAAGTTCCAAGCCGCAGAATTTAGCGCAACGTCGCGTAGGCGGCAGTCAAACTTACTACACGCCCGTACAACGCACACCGCAACATCAGATCCACCAGCAGCAGCAACAGGCATTGGCAAACCCAGGTGTTACGGCAGGAGTACCCGCCGCAGTGCCACCGCAAACAGTTGCTGCTCTCTACGCTGGCTCACAGCCACCGACGCCTTCGCCACGCCGCAAACTGAGCACCAGCAGTTGCAACAATGCAGCTACCAACGATGGATTCGAGGAGTTTCGCGTCGGCGGTGGAATCGGTCCACCGCCACTCTATGCACCCGCGGACTACCTCCGCAATGGGCCCAGTTACTCCAACGATGGCGGTGGCTATCGCAATGGATACTTTGGTAAGCACAGTACTCTTTTAACATGTAATTCGTGTCCTACTATCTTACTGCCTTAAGGGTAGTCAAATATTATTTGCTTATATAATAAAATGTTTCTCCTATCCGAGTAAAATTTTAAGAGATAGATTCTTTCTATTTTTTAAACAACAAAGAAAAGAACAGTCGAGCAAGACCGACCGCATAATACTCTGTGCTTTTATTCCCGATTAAATGATTGTAATCGGTATCTAGATCTTACAATGGATAGTACTTGTATTAGAACACGTTGAAACAAAAATAAAATCCAAGCCTAATCGAATAAAAATCTGTTTGTATGCACACACATACATATACGTTTGTCATTATAGACGGCCTGTGCCGTCAGCGAAAACGTTTCAACATATGCTTATATGTTTCTGTCTCGCTTGCACGCATGCACTGATATTGCTTTCAATTATCAATGTTGTTACGTTTCTAGCTTTCTTGTTTATAGTCGGATTTTTGTGCAACTTTCATGATAGTTTAATATAATTAGTCTCCAATCGAATTATAAATTACAATACTGTACGATAAGAACAAGTTTCTTAAAAACGGCATTGAAGTGTGATAATTATTTTATTTCTTTTGGCAAAAGGGGGCGTGGCAGTCCAAAACTTTTTATGTCATTGTATTTTTGCAATCGCTTGAAACCTGTGTACTAAAAGTGGTGGTCCTTAGTGCTATAGTTACTAGAATATTGGCCAAATACATCGATTTTTTGCGAGGTGTGTCTTGTTTTTAGTTTATTGTGGGCAAATGGAGCGTGACATCGAAAAATAAAAAGATTATTGTATTAACGGACTAAGTTTGTGATCGATTGAGACTAAGTTCGAATTTGTTGGTCTTACCATCTCTGAGATTTGTTTGTTCATACGGACAGATGGCCAGACGGACATGGCTATATCAACTAGGCTTGTAATGCTGATCAAGAATATATATAATTTATGGTCACTGCCACGCCTTCTTCTGCCTGTTACATACTTTGGACAAACCGAGTATACTCTTGTAGAGTATACTCTTGTAAATATAAGTTTATTACATTTGGTTACTAATAAATTAATTAATTTTTGTATATTTTAGGTTCAAACTATTTTCCTTATCGTCCGGAGTTGAACTTTGCCTATGAGCGGGACTGCAAATCGTATCCGGATTACTCGTATGACTACAATCACCGACTGCCCGATTACTACGACTATCAGTATGAGCCGGCGGTGGCAGTGCCGGTGCCGGTGGCGGTGGCTGTGGCAACACGCACACCGCCGCCGCGAGTGCCACAAATGGGCGTGACGGCGGGCGGACATCGAAGGACACCATCAACAGTATCGAATAACTCGAATGTGCTATTGGAGCACGAGGAATTGATCTACGATTACAACAATTTGAACTTGAATGTCAATCTCAATGTGGACTACGAGTGTGAGCCAAATGTGGCAGCCACAACGGCTGCCACAGCGGCAGCAACTGCTGGTATTGCAGCCGTACCAGCAACGCCAACAACGCTCAGCAAACAGGAGCTTTATGCGGGATCGCCGAAACTCATAAATCGCATGCTGCACAGTCCTTTGGCCAAAAGCAAATACGCACCAGTGGCACGACCCGTGAGTCTGCCCTTTGAGCAGCATCAAATGGGCTACCAGATGTCACAACAGCAGCAGCAACAACAACAGCAACAGCAGCAAGTATTGCAGCAGCAACAGTTGCAGCTACAGCAGCAATTGCAGCTGCAACAACAACTGTTGCCGCAGAGCAAACTACGCAGCTCCATGAAAAAATACAATAGCAGCAATTTAAATGGCGGCAGCAGCCTCTCATCGCAACAGGGCACGCCCACAAATCCAACACCGCCGGATTCACTGACCAGCGATGACAGCTCCTATCTGAGCGCCAAGGAGGGCTCCATTGGCTCACAGCACAGTCGCGTGCGTTTCAGTCCCGAGGCCTATTTGGATGCCAGCACATTACCCGTTGGCGTGCTGAGTCGTCGCATGACTTCACCAGCAGCTGGAGGACTCACCACAACAACTGGAGGCACTGCAGCAGCACAGCAACAACAGCGACGCCATCGTCATACCTCCAGCGCCAGCACACCATCCCCATCGGCCTCCACGTCCTCCTAGCAGGCGCGTCTGGCGCTAACTTTGCAGTTGGCGCGTAGTCCGGGTGCGGACATTGGAGCCGTTGGTGGTGCCTCCAGTCTGGCCTTGGGTCTGGCCTTGCATCAGCAGCGTGTGCCCTACCGTTGGTACTCCGGTGCGAGGCGTTCGCGGTCCGCGCACTACGAGTATCGGCTCTGAAAACTGATCGAGGGCGCGAGGAGGCAGCACAGAAAGTGGAGGAGCAGGAGAAGACAACAGAAGGCGTACAAGAAAGAAGCATTAAGAAAGACATAGGAGAGGCAAAGAAATGAACGCAGATCAGAAGGAATTCAAAAAAATGCTGCCAACTCTTCAGCCAAAAAAAGCTAGAAAAGGCTAAACCAGAGAGTTTGCTGTTAACCCAGTTAAAAGCCTGTTTAATTCTAAATCAGCAAATAGTTGGCTTTTTTAAAGCTACAGAACTAGCTAAATATGAGTTGGCAGCACTAATTTGGGAAGGGAAAAGGAAACAGTGAAACAACGACATAGAAAGCGCAAAAAAAGAGAGAACGAAAAAGAGAGAGAAAACAGAAAGACAAGTATAAAAATAAGAAAGTAACAAGAAGAGCATAGGCCACAAATAAGAGCAGGACAGGCAGCAACTCAGGCAAGCAGACGGAAAGCGAAAGAGAGAGAGAGAGAGAGATAGGGAGAAAGAGAGAAAAGCTTTACAGGCTGGAGCAAATGACAGAAGGCGACTTAAAGCTACGGTTGTCGCAAAAACAAAAGTAAAGAATACATAGTGAATCAGAGAGAGAGAGAGAGAGAATAAGATGGGATGGGATAAAGCATGGGAGGAGAAAGCATTCAAGCAGTAAGAAACTAAAGAAGTATGAAGCTCAGAAAGTGAGAGAGAAAGAACACGACGTGTGTAAAAGAGAAGGCAACAGTGCGTGTCAGTGCTTAAACAATTCTATACCTCACGCAGTAGAGCGAGATAGATAGGCAGGGAAGCAGTTGGATAACACACTAAATTCATACTCCGCAAAACGGTTACACCTTTCAATTTGTGCTCTACTATATACCAAAAGCTAACAACAAGTTTTGACAACATAACCTCAACTTGAACATAACCTAAACTCTTGACTTTACACAGTGTTTCCAAATGTACTCCTGAAAACAAAAGAATAATGACTTGGTAGAGCTAACCCAACTTATGATATAGCTATCAAAATATCTATATAGGAATTATACAACACTACACTTCCAAGTTGTACATGAAACTGCGCCAATCAAGTGTGTACATAATCAAAATGGTGGGAATTCAAAACTTATGTATATATAGCTCTCTACACCCCTAAACATTTATATCGTGCATAGGAGTCTACGATCTGTATATTTACTCTTCAAGTCAAATAATATATATACTATACATAAGTAAGTATATATGCTACAGTTAAAAACCATCTGGAACTTGTGCGATTTGCCTTAAAAATACTAGCGTGAGAAGAAGATTATAACGGTATAAAATATATATATAACTCCCAGTGGATACTCCCTTGAAATTGATATATATTCGCCTTATATTTAACATGTATAGCCGACTGTCTCCAATTGTGTTACGCCTTAAGCCATGCCCACAACCACAACAAGAAAGTAATGAAGAAGCAGAAGAAACACACACCAATAACTCCATTTTTAAGTCTGAAATAAAGAAACGTTTATATGAAAATATAGCTATATATATAGTATACATGTATAATTATAAATACATAGACGCGTTTGCTAAAAACCCTTAGATTTAGTTTTAAAATAAAATTCAATGGATTTAATATACATATATATATATATATGTAACACTAACATCTATATAGATATATATTTAAAAAAAAAAAGAAAACAAAAATTTAAAACTTTGCGCTATTTTCCACAAATCGAAAGAGCAAAAAATTAATCATATGATATCAAATTTTTGACTACTACAGAAACATCCGATATTTGTGCATATATACACACCTATACATATATCTATAATGAACTGTATATTCCGAATATGTAACATACTAAACTATATATATATATATACATAGCTTATATACACTTAAAAATTGATTTGGTTAACGGCTAAAGCGACATCTAGCGACCCCAAACGCCAAACACTCTCGACTTTTTCCAATGTGATACAACAAGAACAAGGTCTAAATATTTACATATTTATTCAGTTTTTCTATGTTTATGTATTATGTTTGCCTCACCAATACCCTGTAAATTAAGTAAAACACTCATTTTATCATTTAATTTTGATTTAAATAATCACATCAAAAATCGTTCATTAGAAATTTCATTAGCTCTACTTATAATGGGAAATATGAAAAGCAGGGTATTTGCTATAGCATAACCTGGTCGCTAGATGGCGCTGCTAAACCAAAGATACTGTATGTATATTATGTATGTTTAAAATGCTTGTTCTCCACATTCGTTGAATTAAATTGTTTGCCAAACTGCAATTAACTTTTTAAGCTAAAACTAATAACAAAATACTACAATAATTACTATCATTTAGATCAATTTGTTGTTCATGCTCAAAAGTACATAAAAGAAACTTGACAAAAACTAAATATTTGCCGTTTATAAAGAAATACTATCCAATAATTGAATTAAATCCGATGAAACTAAAGAATTTTCATAGTCTAATTGCCTTTTGTTGCATGTGTGTCCCATGTATTAATGCGGTTGAGTTTTGCCACAGATCTGTATAATATCGGTGGTAGGGTAGCTAGGTTTGATAGGGTGCGTGCGCCTTAAAAAATAACAAATATATATATATCAAAAATCATATATATATATATATATAGAAATATATATGCAATAATAAATGCCGCTTGCGACTCAGTTTTATGTACAAATTAGCGTTTAATTATTATATAATTAATTAATAACAAATTCATTTGAATCATTCAGAGACCAAAACGCAAAAACTAAAACTTATTGCAAACAAAATAAAACTACAACCAACTATTTTTGTACATATCAAATGTGTTTTATTTTTACAATTGCTTTCAGCTTGTTTAATAAAATCATTTTGTTTCTACCAATTTTTAAAAGGGGTTCCAAAGGCGAGACGCCATTTCCATTCGAGCTCTTAGACAAAAAACGGTTCATCAGATTTGCCTTAGGTTTGTACAAACTTTCTTAAATCAATTTCACAACATTTATAAATAATTTAAAAAATGTGGAATTCCTTTTTAGACCCCGTACTCTAAACAAGAGTAGAGGCGTCTATTAAGTTTGTCAGAAGCGACATGTGTGTAACAGGCAGAAGGCGCCTGGGTCTATATGTGGGCCAGGTTAAGGTTGTTTCAAAATTGTACCACGTCCCCTACTATTTTTATCCAGATCGAACAACTATTGCCTATAGCTCCCATAGGACGAATCAGGCGAAAAATAAGGCATTTGTGTGAAGACATGTGGTGTTAGTTGAGCAACCAAACTCACACATAATGTGTATTTCATAGTTATAACTGTCCTCACGGAGTATAATCAAGATCAGATAACTATTGTCTGAAGCTCTCATAGGTCAAACCGGTCAAAAATTGTATATTTGTATGGAACAATTCGCACTAGAAGGAGTACGGGGTCTTTTACAGTCGGCTGGCTCGACTTTCGCCTTTATTACTTTTTTTATAAAACAAGACAGATTTTCAGATATTATATTTGTCAATGAAAAAGTTTACATAATCACTAATAACTAATCATTATCACATTATGATTTCATCCTAAATTCGAATTATTCCCTAGCATCTATTTTGTATTATTATTTGATATTTCAACTCATAACTTATTTCTTATTTTAATTTTTATACATATTCATTAGTTTTTAAAATTTGTACCTATGTTATAACGAAATGATTTGTATTTTATATTATTTTCTTATAATTTTCATTGGTTTATGGTATTTTGTTTCAAGTTCTTTTAAGGGGTTAAGTGTTGTTTCAGAGACAAAAATTAGGCACTATTTCAAAAGAAATGTTCACCTGCTTGCAGTAAAATATTTTATTCAAACAAAAGACAGATAAAAACATTTCATTTGTAGTTGCCAATTTTTTTCATAGAAAAATATTCAAAATTGAGCCGACTGGAGCCAATGGGACCCTATAAAAAAGGACTTTCGTATTTGACAAGATATTAGATGAACGTTTCATCCGAAATAAAAAAAAATATATTTTCTGTTGGTAGATACTTGAGCTTTGAATTTGAACGAAGGAAAATACAAAATATTTAAATTTGAATTTTTGACAGCGCTTTGCAAAATTTGTCAATTGTCAATTGTCCTTAAAAAATAGTAAATGTTGAAGAAAATAAATCCTTCGTTGACAAGATTATGTTTAATACGTGTCCAAAATTGGTTCAAACTTTTCGAGAAATCGTGTCAAATAACTTCAAAAACTCGTTTTCGAGAAAAACGTGATTAGCTGCGACGCGTCAGGACGAAATACTCTAATGAGCGGAACTTCCCAAGACTCTATCTCCATCAATTTTACTTGGATCAGCTCCAAATTTTGAGAGAATATAGTTAACATGTTGAATTAATTTATAAAAAAATCGAATTTCAAAAGTTCTGAAACCCACTTAACATCTTAAGTAAAACTGTCTAGTCTTTTTTATGATGATATTTATTTACAATTTGACGTTTAACTTCATTTCATATAATGAACTAAGTTAAATTTTAAATATTAGTCACTCAATTTTAGAACTTTAAATTAGAACTTGTAATTTACAACTATTATTATATTCGTTAATTTAGTAGCTTCTTATGCTTATAGTATATTTTTAAAGTCTTAACTACTACTTACAATGCTATCTATATTGATTATGTAAATTCTATTCTAATATATGTATCTTAATGTGATAACCTAAGTTTAAAAGTCCTAAACTAATTCTGAATACTTATTTCCTAAGTTACTGGAATGTTTTTTAATTGCTTTTTATTTAAGTAGATTTAGTTTAAACTACTCTAGCTAATTTAGTCAGCTTCACATATATTATTTACTTTTATAGTACAAATAAATAATTAATTATAAACTTTACACATTTCATTCTTCGAATACTTGTTTCTGATCTTAATCAAGAATTCGTTATAGTTTTCACTGGCACTGGCACTGGCATTGGCCATTCCCTTTCTCTTAGTACCTCGTCGTCGCTCGACTGCTGCTCGTTGGCCCAAAGCAGCATCTTCGACTTGCAACTGCAACAAGAGTCAGATGCAAGTCTATATTAATGCATTAGCCAGTTGCCCCAATTGATTGTGAGCATTCAGCGTTTTTTACCGTTTGGCTTTTAAGGCAACTTTGCCAAAGTGGAAAAAGTGGAATGGAAAGGCAGCTGGCATCTTGGTGTCTGGCCCGGCCTGGTCTGGCCTGGTCTAGCCTAGCCTGGCCCAAAACTAAACGCTGGCCAACTGTCCGCCTGTTTTTGCAGTCAACTTCGCAGTCGACTGCAGCAACAAGTGGCGGCATCTCAGTTGCCTTGTTCTTTTGGCCAAATGTTCTTCTGCTCTCGAGCTGACAAGTTCAGTTGCCGGTTTCTCGGTTGCTCGGTTTCTCGGTCTGTCGGTTGCTTGGTTTCTTGGCTACTCGTTGCGTTAGTCAATACACTTGACTTGACTTCAAATCTTCGAAAATTTGTTTAGTTTTTTTTTATTTTCGTTAACAAATTTCCCTCAAGTGTTGTGTGTGTGTGTGCTTAGTTCCTGGCGGAAACTCTTTTTGGTAAGTCTGTAATAATTTATTTAATTCCATTTCTCTAGTTTTAAGTTTTGCTTAAGTTTATCGCATTTGAATTTGCTCTTGAATTTGCTTTTGCTTGACTTTGCTGTCAGTTGCGCTGCATTTGGAAATTGGCCTTCGCCTATTTTGCCAGTTGTGGGCCAAGAAACCTGTTGCCTTGTGCCACATTTTGCTGCGCAGAAAGTAAACCAATCAAATCAGAACAAACTCACACATCCACGAATCCAAAACTCTTTGTCGAAATGAGCGCAAATAACACGTTCAGTTGTCCAGGCCTAAAAATAGTAAAAGTAAATTAGCAATAATAAAACTCTAGATTAAAAGATACATTTGCATATGTTTAACCTGCAGATACTTGATGAAGTTCAGCTGCTTTTTGGGCTGAAACAACTCTTTCTAGAACTACAGGGTATCTACAGTAAAAGCTGCAAAAGTTATGATTTTTTAACTTGCCAAAAACTTGTTTCTGGAGTAAATCTTGTAGATGTTTTTTAAGTTTGAGTTGCGTTCTGTAGGCAACTCTTACTAGAAGTACAGGGTATTCTGGGTATGCTGTTCTGTAGGCAACTCTAACTAGTAGTACAGGGTATGCTGGGTATGCTGTTCTGTAGGCAACTCTAACTAGTAGTACAGGGTATGCTGGGTATGCTGTTCTGTAGGCAACTCTAACTAGTAGTACAGGGTATGCTGGGTATGCTGTTCTGTAAGCAACTCTTATTAGTAATACAGGGTATGCTGGGTATGCTGTTCTGTAGGCAACTCTAACTAGTAGTACAGGGTATGCTGGGTATGCTGTTCTGTAAGCAACTCTTATTAGTAATACAGGGTATGCTGGGTATGCTGTTCTGTAGGCAACTCTTACTAGAAGTACAGGGTATGCCAGGATATTGTAGATTAAATATACGTTAAATTTGCATGCTTTAAGGTACATTTTTCGAAACCTTTGACATATTTATGTACCAATACAGGGTATACTGTGGCATTGTATAAACTAAATAAATACATTGTTGATATGGGGTCAGTAAGTGTTTTTAAGGTAAAAGATACATTAAGTTTGGTGGCTTTATGTGGAGTTTTTTACGCTGCAGGAAACCACTCTATGTAAAAGTACAGGGTATTCTGTATTGCAGAGATTTAGCTACATTCAATAAGTTAGCAACTTTGCAGAGGACTGCAGATAAAAGCTACATAAATTTAGCATGCTTTCTGTTAAAAATGCGGCTTAAAGTACAGGGTAAAAGTACAGGGTATGCAAGCATAACAGTATATGCGTTTAGGTACTAGGGTTGTTGAAAATATATCGAAATATCAATATATCGATATTTTTAAAGTGGCATATCAAATATCATTTTGATATTTTTTCAAAGCTTAAAATATTATCGATATGATATTTTAAAAATTTTCGACAACCCTATTAGGTACTAAATTAGTTCAACATTTTCTAAACATTTGTTCCTGCTTAACAGGCTTAGACAAACCAAAAACATAATAAAAAAAAACTTTAAACAACAAATTTGTAAACAATTCTTTGTTTTTTTTTTTTTGTTCCTTTTTTTGTGAAATTCCGTGTTTTTGCCTCGAACACTTCGAGCACTTTTAGACAAATAGTCCCTAAAATTTGGTTTAAGCTGTGTTTTTCTCAAAATTGTTGGTAAGGTCTCTAGTCAGTTGGTTTTAAGAGCCATCTACCACCACCCTCCCACACCTTCAACACACTGTTCTCTCGCTCTTCCTCTTTTCCTCTCCTAGTGTGGTAAATACGCGATGTTGCGATCACGTCGTCTCTTGGGCTACAGCCAGGAGAATGGAAATGAAGAGCGAATGTGTTGGATTTGCTTGAATACAGACGAGGAGACACTACGCAGTGATTGGTTGCAACCCTGCCGCTGCCGTGGCACCAATCGCTGGGTCCACGAGGCATGCCTCAGCCGTTGGATCGATGAGAAGCAAATGCTCAATCCCGATGTCGCCGTCAGTTGCCCTCAATGCCATACGGAGTACATTATTGTAATGCCACCGATTTGTCGCTTCGATGCATTCCTGGAGCGTGTGGAGAAAATCTATGGCATGATCTGTCCCAGCATTTTAATGGGTATGCTGGCCACCGTTGTCTATATTGCCACATTGTCATATGGTGCCTTGACAATGCATCAAATCGCTGGCTTTGAGCGCAGCCTGCAATTGATGAAGGATGATCCAACATTGCTGATGATTGTGCTGCCATCGGTGCCGGCGGCATTGCTGCTGTTGCGTCGTCTCGATTGGGATAATTGGCTGGTCCGCTGGCTGCGGCGTCGCCAACGGCAGCCCGTGCCGCCCGAGCATTTGGATGAATATGGCGAACCGCTGCCGGGTGCACCGCTAAGTGATGATTATTTTGATCGCCTCGAGCCGGTGGATGGCGAGGATATGTTGCAGGGTGGCACATTGAATGCCGAGAATATTGAACGTGCCACATGCCGTTTCTGCACTGCCCTCAGTTTGCCCACATTCGCTGTGCTTATCGGGCAAACTATTTATGGCAATTTGAATAGCAAAATTGTGGGCATTGTCCTTGGCGCTGTCACCTTTGAGGCAATCAAGGGACTCATTTGGGTTTATCTCCGACAGTGTCAGTATTATCGTCGACGTTATCGCAGCGTTTTGGACTATTCACCAGAAAATGTTCAGCGAACGGGCAGGTCCGTTTAGCTAGAGAGAGCAAGGGACTCATTTACCAACACTAATTACTTAAAATAGTTCTATTTTCATAATTCACTACTACTTTTGTCCCAAATTAAAATTGTAATTCAAACGGTTGTGAGCGCGTTGCCAGACTCTTTTATTTTGCAGCTTGTGGCTTTATCGATAGGCGTGAGCCGATTGTTTTGAGTTGCTCACAGAACTAAAGCATAAATTTAAAATGGTAATTGTAACGGTTGTTTTGAGCTGCTTACAACACTAAAGCATAAATTTAAAATGGTAATTGTAACGGTTGTTTGGCCAGATGTTTGAAATATTTAAACTTACCGTTATGAACGGCAGTTCCTGTTAGGAACGCAAGAAAAACGTTTAATACAATATAAAAATTTAACAAAAAACCTTGGTGAAACGCGATATTATCCTTAGACATCTGTTAAAATCTTTAGTACGAATCTACTGTTGGTGTGCAGATCTGCACACCCAAACAAATTGTATAAATTTTTTTGGAAAAATACAAGTTTTAATAAAAATTATATTTTTATTTCATTTTTTGACAATTTTAGTACATATCTGTGTCTGTGAAAACATTATAGAGAAAGAGAAACATTTTTAATAATTAATACTTCTAGTTAGCTATTGTTAAACTTTACTGTGTGCAAATACAGTACGAAGAAATTACCCATGTTTGTTGCAAATGGATTTTTAGGATTTAAAGCACACCAAATATGACTGTTTTGTCCAATAATGGTCATTAAAGACGTAACAACCACAAATATCACTTTATGAAACAATTTCCGAACGAAATTTAAATAAACTGACCACAAAATCCATGGGTGTGCAGATCTGCACACCAACAGTAGTTTAAGTTGTTTTTATGTAGTTCACGTAAAAATTTTCGTAAGTTTTCGGAACCCAATAATGTATATTTTGTGTGGTTGTTGAGGAATACTTCAATTTTCAAGAACATCGTTTTAGCCGTTTCAGAGATATCAATAAAATAAATATATTTACTATTTAGATGTGTACTTCAAATATAAATTCAACAACCACTAAATGAATTAACTTGCTTAATGTTGTCAGTTAAAATGTAGTGCGTTGACGTCGTACGAGATGCACGATTCGACCCATTAGCGAGCCGACTGCATGAAAAATCCAACGACTGGCACAATTGCCTCTAAAACGTTGTCTTTCATTGCTTTCAGTGAAACGGTTTTTAAATATTAAAGTATTAATTGTACTTGAGGTCACTTCGCTTTCTCTGGTGCTCAGCAGGTACTCCGAGGATCTGTTGACTTCCGTAAAATGAGCAGATAACGTATACGCAAACCGGATAAATCCTCCATAACGAATTCATTGGATTGCTGTGGCATGTGCTGATCATCTTGTAACAGCTCACAGATGAGAACACAACGTGGCGCACGTCCAAATCGTGAGTGCGACCAACAATTCAGGGGTAAAGGCAATTTGGTAACTGTACATTGAGCCAAAGCCGGTTCAACTTGATTGTAGAAACGCAAAGGACCTGTCCAGTTATTATCCATTCTGCCCAGTATCAAGAGACGATATAGAAACTGCAGTGGACAGCCAACAAACACAAAGCGATGCTTCGATTTTGACCAACGTAATTCGTCCTTGTAGTGAACACTCAGCACTTCATATGGCTTCCAAGAGGGTTGATTCAGGTGGAAATCTTTGCATAGACCCGCTAGTTTACTTTTTTTGTAACGTCTTAAAATTGGATTCGCTTGTACAATGAGCACCCAATGCAGCAGATTGAGGTAACTAGTGTTAATTTCACTCGGCTCCAGTGTACGCAATTCTTGCAACATTTCGTTGCAACTTGGCCAAGTGGCAATTAAGCGACGCAGTTGGTCAATATCATGGAATGTGTTGCCCATAAAAAGCGGCGGTATTGGCACCAAAGTTCCCCTATAACCTGCACTATTAGCCGCCGATGCAAAGACCAAGAGCTTTACATCACAGGTACAGCTTTGGGTTTGTAGTACTCGGCACAAGTCCTTAATGTGCTGAAAAGTCTCGGCACTTAAAACATTCCTTCTGTCATCTGCACGCAGTGTTAAATTGCTACGGGAAATTCTAGAGTAAAAATTGAGTTCCAATTTGTAAGGCCTTCAATGTAGCACTACTTAAGATCGGTTTGTTTTTCGTTTTTAACTGCATTTTCGGTGTCTAGTAACAAGCTTGAAGTACTCCTTTTTATCACAAATATTCGTTGTTCTGCACTTACTGCCATAATTTATTGAAAACTTTACTAAATCGTTTAATATACACTTAATTTAAATTGAAGCTCAGAATAATAGGGTCTGCCTGATTGATCGAGCAAATGCTACTTGGAATTTAACATTTTGTAATTTCCCATGATTTATAATTGCCCTTTAGACGGCGCAACTGGTCTATAATTAGAAACGGAACGTAGCAATAACAAAAAACTAACGTCACCAAGTTGTCTGATTACAGCAAGTGCTGTTTATCAGCAAAACAATAATAATTACATGCAATCTCTGTCAACAGACACGCCTCTCTTCTGGCAACTTGAAATTATGCAACAGTCTGGCAGGACCAAATGAGAGTGTTGTTTAAATTAACAGAGCTCGTGACTGTGTGCAGCGATCTGGCAGGATCTGGCAAGTGCACGAATATCGATTAATTATCGAAAAGCCTGGCACGTCTTGCATGTAAATATTATTGCAACTTACAAGCCTGGAAGCTTCCAGACGTCATTACGTTTGTATTTCCTTGCACTAAAGTAATAACATAAACTATTTACTTGTGGGCTAGAAAAATGCGTCTTGAGTTGAGCGATGCCAAAGGGTCATCAGTAATAAGTAGCTGCGTCAATGTGACGGAAAACTGAGACAAGACACGTCAATTAATTAAACGTTCTCCGAAAAGTACAAAAGTACACACACACACACATACATATGTACGTACAAACAAAAGCACACGGGCGCAGCATCCACAAATGCACACATACATACATTCGTATGCATAAGTGTGTGTGTGTTAATACATATATATATCAACGATTAACGGATTCCTGATAACGTCGTTTGCTGGGGCCAAAGTACAAAATGCCAAAGTTATACTTTTTTTGTTAATGAGACTCCAGCATTATAAATATGTTTAATCACTTTCAATTAATAAATTCTTTAAAAATACAATGTCTAGGAATACATATAAGATATTAAGCTTAATTTGATCGAGTTAACTGCATACAAATTCCTTTATGCGGAGTTCAAACAGGTGGACACAGGAACTTGGTCAACTTAAACTGAGTTGACAAGCAAATAATGACCTTGCTAACAAATCTTTTACTTTGTCCAACCGTTAAAATACACAATTACCCAAGTAATTGTTTTCACAGAGAAAGTAATTAACACATAACATGTTTTTATTATTTTAGCTGTGTGGCAATCTTACATCTGCAAAAGAAACAAATTAAATCAAACAGATTTTTTATTTTGAATAATTTATATAGTTTATTTTTTGCGAAAAGAATTGCTTTTCAATCTGTTCTAGTTACATAAATTGTTTAGATATGTAAGGCAACTGAATACCGAGGTTTTCGGTACGAAATCCAGGCTAGTCTATAAATTAAATCAGTTTATTATCCTAATTAGGATTAAATTTTGGTTACATTTCTTTTATATACGAATTAAGCACAACGGCCAAACCGTCTATATGTTTATATATTTATATATATGTATATATAGTATGTGTTATCAACTATTTAAAACTTTGTTTTATAGGCAGTATACAGTATGTTTTAAGTTAAAACTATGACTACGACTACAGCTACAAACTACTATAATTAAGAATATATGTTGCTAGGAATATATAAGAACATATTTAAGAGATAAGTACACAACGATTTAATACATATTCGAGTGTGTCTGTGTTTAAATACTTATACTAAGAAAATATAAGTACTCGATGATTTTGGTTGTTAAGTTTCAAACTTAATAACACCTGGAGAAATCCATTAATCCATTTGATTTAACAAGTATATTGGAAAGAATTTTCTTTACTTTTTTTGGCAGGTAATTCGTAATGAAGCGCGGATTCCAGACACCAACAGACTGTAACAAAAATAAAATAAAAAATATTAATTAATATTAAAACGATTTAAATGCAATCTTCTGCTTTCGTCACTAGATTTCCTGATTTTTTTCTTACAATATATAATTTGTTTCTTATAGAATTTGAGCATTTATGTAATTTGTATTAAGTTTTAGAATTTAAAATTTAAAATACTAAAGACCCATAAAGTTGTTAGTACTACCAATTGATTCTGAGATATGTTATGGTAGTCGAAGTTTAAAACTTATGCCCAGAATATAAGTAAACTTGTAAAAATAGTATGGATAGTTAATTTTTTAAAACAAATTTTAATTTTAAGTAAAAATTTCATTTCTTTCGAATTATTTAGTAGGTCATTTTCTTGTTAACTTGTAAACTTTGTTTCCCACTCGTATTGCTTAACAATTTATATATACTCGATATGTTTAAAATAAATAAATTTACCTATTTGTGTCTAAAATTTGAGATTATCCTTGAGATAAGCCTTGACGCGCTCTTCTTGCCTGATGCACTTATCGTCCGGTCCACGCTGCAAGCAATGCACTTCCGTCTTGAGCGTAAAACATTGTGTTTGCACAATATTGAAGAACAATTTGCCAATTGTATTGGCATCCTCATCACTGGCCATTTTCAGGCAGGTGCGAAAACGTCGATCGCAGCTGCAGTGCGATAATGTATATGGTCGATAATTGAACAGATCGTAACGATTCGATAAGCCGGGTATATACATTTTGCAGTGATCATGCTTTCGACAGCATTTATCGGCCATCGATGCACCACCCAATTGATTATAGGTGCCATTTGCCAAATTCCCTTTGCCGCACCAGCGTGTGTTTGGTGCAATAAACCAATCAGAGGCCTGACGACGTTTCCGTGCAGAAATTGCAGTGACAGTTCTGTCGTCATCAATGTCAGCAACATGCGATTCGTGACGTAGTTGTTGGACGCCACTGCTATTGCTGCTTTTGCCAACATTTGTTGTTGTCGCCGCAGCAGCGGCGGCGGCAGCGACATTGGCGGGCAACGGCAACTGCTTGGCCACACACATTTGCCAGGCGCAAATAATTAGGCACAGCACATAGATGTGATTGCAATTGAGTTTCTTAAACATTGCCATTAATGCAACTTGTCTTGTCTTTTTATGTTTAGTTAATTTTTTTTCTTGTTTGCTATTGCTATGCAATTTTTTTCATTCAACTTCACAGTGTAGAAAATTCGTTTTTGATTTTTAAGGTTTCGCGTTTGGCACGATTGCCACTCAAGTGTCGTGACGACGACGAACCGCTGGCGTTTTATATGTTCACACGTTGCTGGCCAACTGCCGATTACGATTCTTATTGAACATGTGTGAGTGCGTTTCGTCTGTCGGCAGGTGAAGTTTGCTTATCTCTCTCGGCAAACAGTGCTGGGCAGTGGGAAACAGGTGTTTTGCACAAGTGCAGTGTTGTGCAGCGTTAACGGCATAACACCATGCGCACATCTGTTGGCCCCTTAACAGAATTTAATTGACTGTTAAATATATTTTTAACATTGCTGTGAAATTAGTTTTAATAACATATGAATTTATTCATAGTATAAGAAGTTATGCATAAAATTTTTTGTAATCAAGCAGAATTTTTTTACAGAGCATCAGCAACAAAAAATTGGTACATAGCAAGTGTTGCGCAGCGTTACCGATGCTGCTGCGCGCTCAGCTGTTAGTCATGCTGGAAGTTGTGACTGGAAATGGTCCATTACTCAGCTGTTAATCTATTGTAAATGTTTGGCAATTTGCAACACTGCACATAAAAGCACAAGCAGTAGCATCAATATTTTTGTAAAATCAACTTATTGAATAAGTTTCTTAGATTTGGCTTAAAACAAGGCACTGCACGTTGCAGCAATGCAACGAACTCAACAGGAACAAAAGCAATTGAAGCTGCAGCAGCACACAGATCAGCAGCATCAACATCATCACCATCATCATCACCACCACCAACAGCAGCAGCAACAACAACAACAAGTACACAATAGCAATGACACACGAATTGCGAGCAGTAGCAATGCCACGCCCACACAGACAACGAATGTAGCTTCTGGAGCAACACCTCCACGCACCTTGGCAATAAACCAAAACTATGCCGCCTCGGATACATCCGGGGAGCAAGATGGTGACACTGATTATCCGGATTCACGCTATGAGTGCGCCATATGCATCGATTGGTTAAAGGAACCAGTATTAACATCGTGTGGCCATCGGTTTTGCAAGAGTTGTCTCACCGACTGGCTACAGAATCATAATCAGTGCTGTCCGCTGGACAACAAGCATTTATCAACCGATCAGGATATCTTTCCCGACAACTACACACGTCGTGAGATTGAACAATTAAAGCACAAGTGCCCAAATTCTCCACATGGCTGTGCCGTCATAGCCTCACCCATTGAATTACATCGACATTTGCCCAGCTGTCCATATCGTCGCCAGCAGCAGCAAAAACCGCTAGAAGAGAAGTGTCCGTTTGTGAGCATCAAATGTGATTTTGTTGGTAGGCCAGAGACCAATCAGTTGGAGGAGCATCTGAAAACAGATATGCCCCATCATATGCAACTGATGTTGCAGGCATTCCAACAGACAGCCATTGCAAGCTGGCAGCCACATAAATCTCATAATTCCCATGAGAACGGTCATGGACACGGTCAATTGCCACCGCCACCACAATATGCCAATGGTGTGGATGAGCAGATTGTGCAGACTATGTACCAACGGATTGTGGTGCTGGAGCAGCGTACACGTGAACAGGAGACACGCATCGAGAATCTCAATAAGCAGCTAAGACGACAACAAAGAGAACAAACAATCGATCCACGTTATAGCAATGGCACCATTATCTGGCAAATTGAACAGCTTAGCTCCTTGGTGGATCGTCTGCGTGCCAATGCCAATAATCAGGAGTATTCCCATGAGTGTTACACATCCCCGTATGGCTATAAGTTCTGTGCCCGGCTCAATATTCAACCACGGAAACCGCATGTTCTTAGCCTGCATGTCCACTTAATGCAATCGGATAACGATTATCACTTGGATTGGCCGTTTAAGGGAAGGATTAAGCTGTGTATGGTTCATCCCGGTGATGCGAATCTCTCCCAGCATGATACAATAATGACGAAACCAGAGATTTTAGCCTTTCATCAGCCACGTGAAGCGATTAGCACTCGGGGATTTGGTTTTATCGAATATGCCAACATATCGAACATAATGCAATTGGGATTCTGTGCCGATGATCGACTGCTGATCAAGATTGAGATCAATATTGTCTAATATAACATTACAATATTAACTAATAGGCGCATATGTATATTTTATATAGCACAACTATGTTTAGTCACAACAATTAGACGCAACATCACAGCCAAGCAATTTTTATAGCGTAGTTTAGACGCATATATACAGACATATATATATAAATACTATAATAGCTAATACAATGCTAACAACTTGAATCAGGCAATTTTTTGAAATATTTACAGTCAGTTGTAACACACGCCCAAAAGCAATAATACTCATCAATTTGCTGGTCCAAATACTTTCAGCACTCACTACGTACTTACGTACATACATATTATCTATCTATAACTTATCTAGTCGCTCAGGCTGAAGCTTAAATTTCAATGCTTTACTTTTCTTTCATACGAATTTCTAAATTTTTAAAATTTACTTTCGGTACTCTCAACCATTCCAAGTCAAAAAAACAAACATTCATTATATTTAAGTTATTTTGTATTTTAGTGTAGTTAAGGTATTTTTTTTTCTTTTTTTTTAGTATATTTAATTGTAAAACGTGACATCCAGGAAGCATTATTCACAGTATCATATAGAAATAGTTATAGCAAGTACATCTTATATACGTATTTACATAAATAATTGTGTAGTTATTAATTAGTCAGCGCCGCACAAAAATTAAATAAAGGACACTTTTGTACCGACAATTTTTATTTACAAGTTGTTTAACTGCAAAACAAAGAAAAGCTTTTCCGGAGGAGCTTTGAAAAGCACATTAAAGCTTAAAGCTTTATAAATTATCTAATGAAAAAGGACTCTAAAGTGCACATAGCATTGACTTAAAAGCACATTTTGACACTTTTAGCTTACTTTCATAAGTTATTTTAATTTGGCTGGCATTGAAACACCATTAAAAGTCCATGTAATCGGAAAGTAATTATTTATCTGACTACGAAGGAATATAGTATGTCTTTGTAAAATCATTTCTATACAATTTATTAAGAAGCTTTAAACTTAATCACATTGCGTGGAAGAGGTTTCAAAGTATTATATTTATTAGAGCTTGCATAGTTGACACTCACTGTGACAGCATTTGCATTGCACTTTCAGCAAATTTATATTAATTTCAACTGGCAAATGCGACTTGAACTAATTTAGAAGCTTTTTAATACAGCGTAGACTGCTTGCGCTCACTGTCTACAAATTTACATAGTATTTTTTTAGACTTTATTAGGATTACAATCATGGAAGAACTTTGAAAATATGTGATAGCTTCAAGTGAGCCCTAGATTACAGTGCATACAGTTGGCACTTACTGTATGAAAACTTAGATTGCAATTTCTTAAGCTGAAAGAGCTTTGAAATGTCCTAAGGAGCTTTATAATGGCACTCACTCTAGGCCCCTTAGCACATTCAGAGGCCAGTCCTTCAGAGTTTATACGAAATCTAAAGCTTAACACTAGGATGACTTTGATTATGTGACATGCCAGCTGCCTGCAGTGGCCACAGCGACCACCTCTACATGGGATGGATGATCCTCTTGGATTAGCTCAATGGTGACAGCCTCCTGCAGCTCCTGCTCGTTGGTAACATGTTCGATTTGAATTGGAGTCGCAAGTTCCAGGTTCAAGTCCGTGCTTGTGCTATCAAACGAAGTGGATTTGGTTTTACCCTTGGATCTAGTGGATTCATGGGTGCGCATGTGGGCATTAAGTCCACCGGACTGAGCAAATGCCTTGTGGCACAGTTTGCAGGAATATTTACGTTGTTCCGAGTGTAACAACTTGTGGACACGCAGCGCCTTCTTGCGCTGAAACGTCGAGCCACAGACATCGCAGACAAATGGTCGCAGATTCGTGTGGGAGACAGCGTGCACATTCAGATCATGGAAGCTATAGAAGGATTTATCGCAAACCTCACACTTGGCCGGCCGTTCGCCCGTGTGACGTCGCATGTGGGCAGTGAGAACACCACGGTCGCGACAAGGACGTCCACATATCTCACAGATACAGGGCATGCGTCCAGTGTGACAAATGCTATGCGATGTTAGCTCCTTTTGGGTATAGAAGGTTGCTTCACAATCAATCTCTTGGCATTTGTACGGCTTAATTCCGCTGTGCCGCTGCCGATGTCGCATCATATTCCCCGATTGCGTAAATGGTTTGCCACATATATCGCAAAAGATGCCCGTGTGTTTCCAGCGATGACCACGTAAATCTCGCTCCGTGCGAAACGTTTGATTGCATTCCTGTTCATTACATTTGTATATCTTGGCTGGACCTTTTTGGCGCTGCTTTTTGTGCCTCTCGATAACACTACATGTGGCTGCAGTTGCTACAGTCTCTGATGTTGGATTATTCTTACTTCTCGTCTTTCGTTCGTTGTGTTTGCAGCGCTTGTGATTTTGAAGACTTCGCTTGGTGTTGTACGCACGTTCACATTGATCACACTGAAAGAGCATGTCCCTGGCATCATCCTCCTCCTGGTAGTTCTCATCAGTGCCGGAATGCTCCTGATCATTTAACTCATTTCCCTCCGTGGTCAACCAATCTACGTTTTCCTCAGGCGGCTTTGCATCCTTTGGCTGCAGCAATATGGCACGACGCTTTCGTCGCGTTGCAATTGTACCTTCGTCAGACTCGTGCTCCCGATCAATTAGCGCAATTTGTGCTAAATCCGTTGTCTCATTAGTCACATCGTTTGCAATGGGATCATCCTCCGATTTAATGGCCAATGGCTCAACCTCCACCTCAACCACTGGTGCGTCCACTGCACCAAATAGCTTACAGTCTTCAGTCTCCCTCTCTGTCACCGTTTCGGTTCGTCTCTCCGCTTCCAAATCCGTTAGATGCTCCTTGCGAAAGTGTTTGGGAAATCCTTCGTATGGCACACGCTGTTCGCAGAGCGCACAGCAGACATCGTAGCTGGTGGGGCTAACGCAGAGCACATCACCGCAGCGAAAGACTTTAATCATTCTGTGGCACACTAGGAGTTTTCAGTTTTCAAAAATCTTTCCATTTAGTTTTGGCGTCGCTCCCTTTGGCTTCCAGAATCGAAGCCGCCGCAGTACCAAACACAGCACAGCTGTTCAGCGATAACAATTCTGTTAATTTTTATCGTTTAAAAATAAGTAATAAATATTGGCGGCAAAGATAATTACATTTATTTGAAATCTGCAACTAAGTCACTTTTGTTCTGTACGATATATCAAGCTAATTTATTATTTTCATATTATTCATATTTCGCACCAAACAGCTCAGCTGTTAAACGATAACATTTCTGCTAATTATAATCGGTTAATTTCGGATTTAGTCAAGTAATCACCCCAGCTGTACAGCAAAACAAGTTTGTCTTTATAAATTGATTAAATTAATGCTCAGAAATTCGCCGCAATTGTTAAGCATACTAATTAAGTAATTCATTTAAATCTTGTCACGATAGCTAACTTATCGAAAAATAACCGATGGTTAAAAAGTGCTGTGCAGCGCGGCACTCAAATTACTATGCATTGCCAACACTGGCAGCAGCCGCCCGTTGTGTATTCGGTGTATACACTTTTTTCTAACTTCATTGATTTTTCGCCCCCGCTTTTGGCACTGAAACATTACGGCATAGGACAGGACAAATAACAAATTTTTTGCAGCAAAATCAAGTGTACAAAATGGCGGAGAGCGCCGCCGCTGCATCTAGCACTGCGAATCCTAATGAGAAGATAACTAGCCTTATAAAAGAGGCGGAAAATTTGAAAAGCAAACTAGAAGAGGAGCGCCAAAAACTAAACGACGTAACGCTATCAAGTGTGGCCGAACGATTGGAGCAGATTGCCTATGTGAATATTAAGCCGCGCAAGGTATTGAAAGGCCATCAAGCCAAGGTCCTGTGCACCGACTGGAGTCCCGACAAGCGGCACATAATCTCATCCTCACAGGATGGCCGATTGATAATTTGGGATGCGTTTACCACAAATAAAGAGCATGCTGTCACCATGCCAACAACATGGATAATGGCCTGTGCCTATGCGCCATCGGGTAATTTTGTGGCATGCGGTGGCTTGGACAACAAGGTGACCGTTTATCCAATAACATCCGATGAGGAAATGGCTGCCAAAAAGCGCACAGTGGGCACGCACACCAGCTATATGTCTTGCTGCATCTATCCGAATTCGGATCAACAAATTCTTACCGGCAGTGGTGACTCCACCTGTGCACTGTGGGACGTAGAGTCCGGACAATTGTTGCAAAGTTTCCACGGTCATTCTGGGGATGTAATGGCCATTGATTTGGCACCCAACGAGACAGGAAATACTTTCGTCTCCGGCAGCTGTGATCGCATGGCCTTCATTTGGGACATGCGTTCAGGTCATGTGGTGCAGTCCTTTGAGGGACATCAATCGGATGTGAATAGCGTTAAGTTCCATCCATGTGGCGATGCTATTGCTACCGGTTCTGATGATAGCAGTTGCCGTTTATACGATATGCGTGCGGATCGGGAGGTTGCCGTCTTTGCAAAGGAGAGCATCATCTTTGGCGTCAACTCGGTGGACTTTTCAGTCAGTGGACGTTTACTTTTTGCCGGCTACAATGATTACACAGTTAATCTTTGGGATACTTTGAAATCGGAGCGTGTGTGCCTGCTTTATGGTCATGAGAATAAGGTCTCCTGCGTGCAGGTCTCGCCCGATGGCACCGCATTGTCCACCGGCAGCTGGGACTACACCATACGGGTGTGGGCCTAAAACAACCAAAGAATCTTATCAATCCCATCAACACAAAGCATATGTAAATTGAAACTGTTCAAGGATCTATGTCAAACATTTCCACCTAAATGTTTTTTGCTACTTTCCTTTTCACGAATTGTTTAATTTGTTTATTGTTTTGTTTTGTTTTTGTCTTTTTTTGTTATTGATTTGTTGTTGTGTAATGACTTGGACCTATTACCGTTTCAAGAAACTGAATATACTTTAAGTATTACAAAGGGTAAACAATGCACGCAGCCAAAGTTGAAAAATATATATAGTGTTTAACAAACTTGTTATACCCGGCACACTGGGTATAATGGGCTCTATGTAAACTTATTACGCAGCTAGTTATAAGTTACTGTTTGAAATAAATGTTACAGCAAATTCAAAAAGCTCAGAGTTTTTCAATTCAATTCAATTTATTTAAAAAAATTTATAATGTTTAAATTATGTCTAGAGTATTGAAATTTATTCTTCAAATATCGTAGATTATAAAAAAAGTCTTCGTATTTTTTTTCAATAGTTAAAGTAAGTTTAGTTTCCACTAGCTTCGTCACTAGCTTTATTAATTCCTAATTCCAATTTCCTGAAAAGGCGTGATGCCAGCTTCATAGGATGTTAACTTAACATCCTAGGTTAACATCCTATGTTAAGTTAACATCCTATGAAGCTGGCATCACGCCTTAACATTGTTAAGGTCTATGAACAGAAGTAAACGCGTTTTGAAATCAGAGTTATAAAACTTAGTTTATTTGAAATAATAATAATAATAATCATATATAAATATAATTTTTTAGTTCCCTTTTTAAGCATATATGAAGAATATATTTAAAAAAAAAAACACTGTAACCAAAGCGCCTGATCTTAAGGTGTGAACTGTTTATAAACGGATCAAGTAAAGACACAGCTCACAGTTCCTGCCACGGCTTTGAAAATAGCTTCGAAAGTTTTTTTACACAGTTAAATTACCCGTTGAAAAGGGTATACCGAATAGATAAATGTACAATTAAGTTTAAACTTAAGAATTAAAGTGAGTTACGTCAGCTGTATAAAATAGGCTACCTATTCAATCGATATTAATGTTTGAACCATTTCTAAACAACAGAAATTCCTAACAAATCTGTTTACAATATTATAATACCCACTGCACAGAGTATCAAATGACAGGTAGACTGGTAGCTTGATGGGAATAGCCCACGGAAAAGTCTAATAGGGATTTGTGGCTAATGAATTCGCACCATCGACGATGCCATTGGCCACCTGGGCCTTGTGGGCACGCATATGGGCGGATAGACCAGCTGCCTGGGCATAAGCATTGCTGCAGATCTTACACTTGAACTTCTTGATGCCCAAATGAAGATGCTTGTGATGATATAGCGCCTTTGGACGTGAGAAGGCAGCGTCACATTTATCGCATTTATACGGACGATCCGTTGAGTGCATGGCCTGATGTTCATTGAGTAAAGACTTGGAGGCAAAGCAGCGGGAACAGGTGGAACACTTGAACGGCTTTTCACCCGTATGCGTGCGACGATGAACAATTAGTGCATCACGATAGCGGGAACGATAGCCACACAATTCGCAGATATAATTCCGTTCGGTGCTGTGGACACGTCGATGGGAATTGAGATTGTGTTGGCTAACAAAAGATTTTCCGCAATTATCGTGTTCGCATTTAAACTGTCGCAATCCCGAGTGCCCCTGTATATGACGCAACAATGTCCTGGTGCTCTTATAGATCTTGCCACACAGTGTACACACAAATTCCGAGTGCATCTTCCGACGATGTGTCTTTAGAGTCCGATCCGCATCGAAGGTGGCATCACAATCACTGCACTTGAAGCCATTTGGATGCGGGTGACACATTTTAAGATGTATATTCAAATATTTAATAGTTGTATATCTCCCTGCACAATATTCACATTTGTATTCCTTCGGCTGTCGTTGTTTCTGAATAAAAAACAAGAAAATATTAGTAACTTATTGACAATAGGTAGTAGCAACATTTACTTTGAATACAGTTTGCGTTTCCAGATCGCTCTCAGGATCATTATTAGCATCGCTGAACTCATTTTCAGACGCTGAATCTGCGTCAATTTCATTTTCGCTCTGGGAACTGCCCTCAAAAGGTGTATTCTCCAGTGTGTTTGCTTGCGGGTTGATAGCATTAAATGCACAAACCCGCAAGGATTTGCTGCCCAACGTCTCGCCAATGTCCACATCCTCGTCAGAGGCATCATCTGTTAGAAATTCATTTTCATCTTTGGGAATCCCCTCGAGCAGCGGATTCAAAGTCTGTTCATTATCGCTCTTGTTGTTGGTTGTCGTTGTTGCGGTTTTGGTTATCGCATGCGTACGCGGTTTGCCGTGCTTATCAAAGTGCACATTTCGTATGTGCATGGAGAAATCGTCGAATGCAAAATGTTTCATTTCACATAAACAACAAACCAACTGGAAGCTGCAGTACTCATTGTCGCTTTCGTAGAAGATTTCCCCACATTTTGGATGCAATTGCTGTTGGGCATGCAGCCGCGTAAAGTCCACATTGATAAGACACTGCTTTAACATTATGCGTTTTATTACAATTCAATTGATTGCCATTAATAACAAACATAAACAATTTAACTGCAAGGCCAATGTCAACAAAGTATCGATAGGTCGGTTTCGTTAGCAATAACAACAGCGTGATGTTATCGAACACGCGACAGTGTTGTCAAACACTTGTATGAGTGCGCGTAAATTTAAATCGCCTTCTCTTTTGCCTGCTTGATGGCTGCCGTTGCACGCTCGTTCTGCTGGCGATGCCAACGCTTGTGCTGCGCGTAACCAGCGGCCTGTGCATAGGTTTTGTCACACATTGTACACTTGTATTGCTTAACAACGGCGTGCAGCGGCTTATGATGATACAAAGCGCGCGCACTTAAAAATCCCAAATTGCAATCCAGGCAAATATGACGACTGCGTCGCTGCTGATCATCGGTGTGACGTTCCTCATGTGTGGTCAGTTGATACCGAGCCACAAATGAGGCACTACATAGACTGCATGAAAAGGGCTTCTCGCCGGTATGACGTCGCTTGTGAACTCTCAAATTTCCAGCAATTCGCGTCCTATAGCCACAATATTCGCACATATGACGCAGTACATTGGTCGTCACATCACGTGCATTTACATCTATTAAGCTACACTTTTTGCCAGAACTCGACTCAGACTGCAAATTGAATATTTAATTTAAAAAAAATATTTACTTATACAATTTATACTTTACGCTATTTGCTTACTAGTGCTGCGTCAGCCATTGTCGCGTAGCGTATGCTAAATTTAATCATTGGCATTACAATTAAACGTGCGACTTGGCATTTGGTGCGATCGATTAATCGTTGTCAAAAGAAACGGCTAAAATTAAACGAAGACCCCGCTGCCACTAGTCCCCCGTTTGGAACCGTTACAAATACAAATTTCGATAGCCAGAGCTGCAGCAAAGTGCTTATCGATAAATGCAAAATGGCAAGACCAACTTCATTGGTCATGCAAAACTAAATGAAACCTCGTTTCCAACACTTGATCATGCAGTACACGAATTCCGATAGACTTGCAGTTGCAACGATTGCATTGCATTTGAACTGCTTTTCGATAAATGAAAAGTAAAACAAACGGATTGCAAAAAGACCAGATTAGACTTTTAATGGCTTAGATTACACATATATTAATTTACACACTTGTGTGTAAGTGCCCTATTAACCTATGCCTGAGTGCTTAAACATAACAAAAGATTAAAATATAAATTACAGCTACGAAGTGTCGAAACTCTAAATTGGAAGATATTGATTATAAAAGAAAGCAGCCAAACTAAACATTTAACTCATCGTTGCGATGCTTGCGCATATGTCCAGCTAAGCCCGCAGCCTGTGCATAGGCATTTCCACACAATTTGCACACAAACTGCTTGGTGGCCGCATGCAGAAACTTGTGGTGATAGAGTCCCTTCTGGCGTGAGAATGTGGCACCGCAGACATTGCAGACATGTGGACGTTCCGTCGAATGCATGGCCATGTGCTCCCGCACACCGGAGTGGGATGGGAAACGCTTATCGCACACCTTGCAACCAAATGGACGCTCACCGGTGTGACTCCTCAAGTGGACGCGTAGTGTTTCCTTGTTCCGACAACTGTAGCCACAACTCTCGCAGACAAAATTCTTTTGCTCCGAGTGGACCTTGCTGTGATTACGCATATGGCGTGTGGTAAAGAACCGCTTCTCGCAGCCGTCATGGCTACAGATCACATTGCGTTCGTTGGTGTGCTTTAGCTGGTGACGCTTCAGTTCGTGGCGCGTCTTGTAGCGACGGCCACAGATCACACATGGTGCACCGCCATGGGCCTGAACCACATGCTCGTCGAGCAGACGCAGTCGCGGCAATTGGGCATTGCACTCCAGACATATGAACGTTTCACTCAGATTGATATCGTGATCCCGTTTCACATGCTGCCGCAGTGTATATTTGCCCTGATAGACTTTGTCGCAATGCTCACATTTGTACTCATTGGAGCGCTTATTGGCCATATCCAGTTCTACATCGGAATCTGTATATTTGTGCTGTCGCTCCATGTGCCGCTCTAGCATTTTGTTGCTTTGATATGTTTTCGCACAGTGTACGCAGACCAGCTGCTCTTTTTTTGGCTTGGACACATTATCTCTGCCTGTTTCCGAATCTGAGTCCTCATTGTAATCAACCTTCAGGGCACGCGTATGACGCACTTGCTCCCGGCTGCTGTGGCTCCATTTCATTATAGTTATGGCACTGCTGGACACATCGACAGGATCCTCAGTCTGTTCCTCACTTTCAACATCATTGATATTGTTCTTAGTATGTTTGGGTTCAGCAATAAATTCATTTTCACTGTCCACATCATTATCACCATCATCATCTTCATTTCCATCGTTGTTGGTCACTTCGTACCATGAAAACGGATTGTGAACTTGTGGTGAACTGTCTGGTTGCTCCTGCTTTGGCTGCACTGCCTCCGTCTTTAGTAGCTCGTTCTCAAAGTGTTCGTTCTGTATGTGCAGCAGAAAGTCGGCAAACACAAAGCTCTTCATGTCACAGAAGGCGCAATCGATGCGATAACTGTTGAGGCTCTGGAAATACACCTCGCCGCATTTGGCATTTGGAATGCCAGCGAATGTGTTTGGCTTGAGTGCTTTAAGCATTATAGCACAACTAATGTTTACACTTTACAGCTAACGCTAACTGATACACATTTGTTTGTTTTGAAAATCTTGTTCTGTTGACCAACAAAAACAACCAAAGCTTGCAAACGCAACGCAAACAAATTTGATAATTTCCAATTCGATTCCGATAAGCGCATCAACAGCTGTTTACAAGCTTTTCGACGCTTGGCAGCACTGACAGTCACAATACAAATTGCTTGGCGCCATATTTCAAAAGCTTTCCAGTCCATTGACGGGAAAGTAGTCAACATGCAAATAAACTATGTATACAAATAATTCAAGTACTACTATTTTATTAAAGCTTCAGGCTTAACATGAATTAGTTGATGCTGCTGTAATTGTTCGTTATTCACAAACTTCTTATCACATTGCATGCAACAGAATTTGGCTAAACGATAATGCTTTTTCAGCTTGTGGGTGCTCAACATGGATGCAGTGCGATAGCTATTGCTGCACAGTTCACAGGCATAGGGCAGAAGCATGGGTATGGACACTGAGCTGTTCTTGGCAGCCAAGTTAGAACTGTTCATGTGCAATTTACGCTGATGGGTTTCCATTTGATTGTGTGTATAGAAGCATTTATCGCACTTGTCGCAGGCAAAGCGACGAACTTGGGTATGCCGCAACTCATGGCTAAGCAGGGCACTGCGATGTGTGAACTGTTTATCACAATGTTTACACTGTTGCTCCGTGCGCTGTTCATGGGTTCGCAGATGTCGCGTTAACGTGGACACGGCACGAAACTGTTTGCCACACTTATCACACTGATGTGGCTTCCGACCTGTGTGTATATTGAGGTGTGTGTCAAGCAGATAACGACGTCGAAATGTGCGTCCACAATATGTGCACATATTTGGCTTATTGCGTGATTTATACGCACGACGTTTGCTTTTCTCGTTTTCGCCGCTTTCGGTGACTTCTGTGAGTGTATCACATTCACTTTCTGGTGAAGAAGGGGACACAAGTAGAGGTTCCTCTTCCAGGCACTCATCCAGTGATGCCTTTCCAGTTGCTTTCTCTATCAACTTGTCTTTTGCTGGCTGCAAGTGCTCACTGTGAAAGTGCTGACAAAACTCAAGATAATCCTGCATAGACTTGCCACAAATACAAACTATAGAGAAATTGGGTTCTTTTAATGCGGTGCAGTAAATTTCTGCGCATTTTGTATTGAGATTTACAACTTTAAGCATTTTGTATACAATAATAGGCAATCAAAATAAACAAAAAAAAATACTTTTGAAGTTACCAACACTAAGTGTAGCCTGATATCAACAAGCTACATGCGATATTATCAACACTCACGAAACTGTCTTCTCTTTGTGCGATATGCATATCGATGTATCGATATACAGACAGCGAAATTTTACCGGTGTTTCGATACATATAAGTTTCATCGACAAGAGCAACACGCGATTTGTAATTAATTTGATTACAAAGTTTGCAATAAATAAAAGCAGACAACTGCATTTCGCATTTAATTGTTGACAGCAGACAGCAGCTGAAACATCGCCCAGCATGCATCCCGATCTCACCGAGCGCATACTCCAGCACTTGGAGACGGTGGAAAAGGTTGACACTCTAGACCTTGCCACGCAATTCAATGTGGATCATCAGAAAGTTGTTGGCGCTCTGAAGAGTATTCAGGCAAACGGTGAATTGGTTCATGCGGAGACGGCCACGCATAAAACTCTAGGATTGACCGACGAGGGACAATCGGTTGTGGAGCATGGTAGCCACGAGGCAATCGTTTATGCTTCGGTGCCAGCCGAGGGAATTCCACAAGCTGCTCTAATGGCAGCCGGAGGGGCCAATGCCAAGGTTGGCTTCAGCAAGGCCATGTCCCAGGGTTGGATCTTGCTCGACAAGAGCGTAAATCCGCCACTGGTCAGACGCAAAGTGGATCAAATTGTCGACAATGTGAAGGAGCAATTGGTGCTGGTAGCCAGTGGCAAATTGCAGTTGCCTGCCAAGGATGTGGCCGACTATAAGAAGCGTAAGCTACTGCAGGAGACAACCACGAAAAGCTTTGTGCTGACCAAAGGTCCAGAGTTTGCCACAACGCTGACCAAACTGGAAACCGATCTGACCATGGACATGCTGTCCAGTGGCTTGTGGGAGCAGCTTAAGTTCAAAGCCTATAACTTTGATGCCTTGGGTGCACCACCGACACGTGGACATTTGCATCCACTGCTCAAGGTGCGCACCGAGTTCCGTCAGATCTTTCTCGAGATGGGCTTCTCGGAAATGCCCACCAACAACTATGTGGAATCATCATTCTGGAACTTCGATGCACTCTTCCAGCCGCAACAGCATCCGGCACGCGATGCCCACGACACATTCTTCATAAATCATCCGGCACAGAGTTTCAAGTTCCCCAACGAATACTTGCAGCGTGTTAAGGACGTGCACTCTCATGGCGGTTATGGCTCCATGGGTTACGGCTACGACTGGAAGCTGTCGGAGGCTCAGAAGAATCTGCTGCGCACCCATACCACGGCAGTGAGTGCTCGTATGCTCTTCAAGCTGGCTAACCAGGAAGGAGGCTTCAAGCCGGCCAAATACTTCAGCATCGACAAAGTGTTCCGTAATGAGACGCTGGATGCCACACATTTGGCGGAGTTCCATCAGGTGGAGGGCGTTATTGCCGATGTGGGCCTAACACTTGGTGATCTAATTGGCACACTCTATGAATTCTTCCGGAAACTGGGTATAACCCAATTGGAATTCAAGCCAGCTTATAATCCTTATACGGAGCCAAGCATGGAGATCTTTTGCTATCATCCCGGTTTGGGCAAGTGGATCGAAGTGGGTAACTCTGGTGTATTCCGGCCAGAAATGTTGCTACCCATGGGACTGCCAGAGGATGTGAATGTCATTGCCTGGGGATTGTCACTGGAACGACCAACAATGATCAAGTATGGCATAAATAACATACGTGATCTGGTTGGTCCCAAGGTCGATCTCAAAATGGTTGAGGAGGGACCCATTTGTCGCTTGGATCACGTTTAGTTTGCCCCATTTGAAAAATTTTATTCATTTGAAAATTATGCTTTGGCGCGCTTTAAAAATAAATACACCAAAACCAAAACTGTTTTGCAACACTACATTTGTTTGGGCTGGCAATCGAATGTGTGTCATCGCGACATTAAAAACGTAAACAAAAGAAATATCGAATCGAAAATTGTCAATTTTGTTGCTTTTTTTTTTGTTTGCTGGATTATTTTATCTTGTTTTCAAATACAATTTCACTGGACATTATGGCAAATAGCGATCCACATATGGACAAGGAGAATACACAATTCATGCAAGATGAAAGTCGTCGTAAATTTGATGTCCCAAATTCCAGTGGAGCAACAAAATCAATTTGTTCATTTCTGCCACAACTCATAATACCACAACTGAAGGTGCCACAGAGAATGCCAGACGTGCCCACTACGGCGGAGGCAATCGCTGCCCAAGAGGAGCAACATCGGGCAGCAGACGCGCACAACGAGATGCTGCTCAATGAAATTAAACGCCGAAGAGAACAGTCTGACAGTCGGGTCACACCAGAGACCACTAATGGCTTGCTGTTGGGTAGTATTACCGTTCCAAAACTACGCACAGCTTCTGGACAGCCACTGGATGTGCCGCAGCTTAATATTCCATTACTAAACAAACTGCGCAGCCAAAACAACTCATTGGAAATGTCCCAACCATTGGAAGTGTCGCAGTTAGAGCGAGGTGTCAACAAACTAAAGCTTACGACAGACGAGAGTGATCAAGGGAGAGGCCTGCGGCAAGAGCAGCCCCAAGCTACATCGCCGCTCATTGATTTGACAACCACAGTCATTGCTGCCCCTAAGGATGCAGTGCCTCGCGAGGCGGCGAGCAAAGTGCGCAATAAAATGGCCGCTGTAACGGAACATTTTGAAATTCCCTTCATAAGCTGCGATAACCTACGAAATCGTCTATCTGTTGGCCAACAGGCAAAAAAACGGCAAACAGATCTAGACGAATCACCAGCCATTAAAATAGTTGAGAAATCGAGTGTTGTGGGGGAGTTTATGGATCGCACTGTGGGATACCCAAAGCCACGAGAACCGCAGCTGAAATACGCCGTTACACCTCTAGAATTGCAGCATTTAAAAATGTGCAAACGGGAGGATTATGGCTCCAATATAAAACGCTTTCGATTCGATACTCCATCGCCAGATGAAAAGGTCAAAGAGGCATTACAAAAGTCCTGGCGTATATCGCGCACATAGTCATTGCATACATGTACAAGTTGACATTAAAAATTATTTAATTATATGGTGTAGTAGAAGGAAGTCAATCTTTTTCTTGTGGGTTTATTTGGTGTACGTATGGATTATTCTGATCTAACTCAAATATACTCAGTAACCGTCATCGAATTTGAAGGCACTAAATGTTTAGTAATTCATATTACTAATTAAATTTTATTTGCTTAGACACTACAATATCAAAAGTTAACAGTTGGTTTTTTTATTCTTAGAAAATAGATGAAGCTTTCGAGTTGACGCTTGCCGAAGAGAGACCGTTTTTCTATCCATCGTTATCGATATCTTTTTAATCTGGTGTTGCCACAATCTTTGGTGTTGCCACAGCTACCCCCTCCTCAGTGACCAGGTCGGGAGCGAAATTAACTTTACGAGGCTTTTCGTAGGTGCGCAGAACTTTCGGTTGGCTGGAGTCGTTGCCAGGTTCTAACTCCTTTAGAACAAACGCCGGCTTGAGACGCTCTGTTGAAACTGCAATTTCTTTGCCATTAATGTTAATAACAAATACTCGGTCTGTTGATCGTTTAACCACTTTGTATGGGCCAGTGTAAGGTGGCTCTAATGGTTGTCGAACTGCATCTGTCCTCAGCATTACGTGCGAGCAGTCATTCATATGCTTGAGAACAAACATACTTTTGCTAGAACTTCTGTGATGTGCTGCTGGCGCCGGTCGAACTAAACGCATATGCTCTCGAAACTTTTCGATGAAGTTCTTCGGGTGAATCGGTTGTGATAAATCATCGTAGAATTCATTGGGAAGTCGAACGTGGCTTCCGTACAACATTTCCGCTGCAGAAGTACCTAAATCGTCCTTGTAGCACGTCCTAAGGCCAAGCAGTACTGTCGGAAGAAGATCGATCCAGGATGTTTGTGGGTGGCACATGAGAGCTGCTTTAAATGAGCGGTGCCATCGCTCAATCATACCGTTTGACTGGGGGTGGTAAGCTGTTGTGTGTATACGCTTGCTACCCACCAAATCACTTAGAGCTCCAAACAGAGCAGATTCAAATTGAGACCCTTGATCGGTGGTGATAGTCTGTGGGCATCCGAAGCGCGCGATCCAATGTGTCCAAAACATCGATGCTACAGTTTCGGCTGACATCTCTTTGAGAGGAATCGCTTCGGGCCATCTTGAAAATCTGTCGATCATAGTGAGGCAGTAGCGGTAGTTGTCAACCCAGGGCATAATGACTATGTCCAAGTGTACATGGTCGAATCGATTGTCAGGCATTCCGATCTTTTCAGGTTTTAAGTTATTATGGCGGTTTATTTTGGCTCTTTGGCAGGATAAACAATTCCGAGCCCACGATGTAACATCCTTTCTCATCTCAGGCCAGACATATTTTCGGCGGATTTGTCGCATAGTCGATCTTCCGCTGGGATGAGACAATCCGTGTACCGAAGCGAATACGTCATATCGAAGAACCTGTGGAATATAAAGTCGCTTTTGGATCGCCATTAGTGTCACAATAAATACTTATGTCGTTGTCAAATTGAACACGTTCTAGGCGGAGGGATGTGTTATTCTGAAGAAGCTCGACTAATTCGGGGTCTTCCTTCTGTGCGTCTTGAATTTTCGACAATGGCATTGTAGTTGGCATCGTTATGGCATTTACTCTGGATAACGCATCTGCCACTGTATTGTCGGATCCTGCCACATGCAATATGTTGGTGGAGAATTGTGATATGTAATCCAGGTGGCGAAGTTGTCGAGGTGATGCTTTCTCAGGCTTTTGAGAGAACGCATAGGTTATTGGTTTGTGATCCGTCTTTATGACAAACACTCGTGCTTCAGGATGTGTTTAAAATAGCGTATGGAGTCGTATATTGCGAGCAGTTCGCGATCATACGTGCTATAATTTCTCTCAGTTTGGGTTAGTTTGCGAGAATAGAAACCCAATGGTCGCCACGAGCCACTGACGTGCTGCTCAAGGGCTGCACCAATCGCCGCGTCGGAAGCATCGCACACTAGCGCTAGCGACGTCGTTGGCGCAGGGTGCACAATGAGAGCAGCTTCTGCTACGGAACGTTTGCACAACTCAAATGAGTTAGTGGACTCCAGTGACCACTCAATCCTTCGCTTGTCGTTTTTTGATGCCTCGACACATTTCACTGAGTGGAGCTTGAATCTCTGAGGCATGAGGAATACAGCGTCTATAATAATTGACGATGCCGAGGAATCGTCCAAGTTCGCAAAGTGTATCCGGTTTCTTGTAGTTGACGATAGCGCTAATTCGATCATTTGGTGGTCGTATACCCTCGCTATTGATCATATAGCTTAAGAATTGTACTTCCGTCTTTGCTATTTGGCACTTATTGGCGTTAGTCCAAATGGCATGAACAGGAACTCGATCAAACCAAACGGAGTGCATACAGCAGTTTTTTTTGATATCTTCGTCAGACATTGGAATTTGGTAATAGGCGCGGACTAAGTCGAGGTCGTGAAAATCTTCTTTCCGTGAAGCTTTTCGGCAAAGTCGTGGATATGACCTATGGGGTAGCGATCGGGCACCGTGATCGAGTTGAGTTTGCGGTAATCTCCACAGGCGCGCCAGCCTCCGCTCCGTTTGGAGACCATATGTAATGGGCTAGCCCAAGAGCTCTTCGATGGGCGGCAGATTCCTGCTTCGAGAAGAAAGTTCACTTCGTCTTTGGCAACAGCGAGCTTTTTCACCGGAAAGGCGTCTGGGTCGATCAGCAACAGGGTTTCCAGTGGTTTCGATATGATGCGATACGTCATGGATAACTTTTTCCGTGCTGTGTTTCGTTGGTGTCATAGTCACATCGACGAATTGTTTCAATAATCCACGAAAATCGTTATTATTGTTTATTGTTGAAACAGATGTGTTTGGATTGCTCAGCATTGTGCCTGGAGTACAGACTTGTGTGGTCGTGTCGATGAGTTGCTTCGTGTTGAGATCGATAAGCAAGTTGTAATGGGCCAAAAGATCAGCTCCAATTATTGATGATTGGACATCAGCGATAATGAAAGGCCATTTGAAATCCCGCCGTAATCCCAGGTCAAGATTCATGACATGAGTACCGTAGGTTCGAATTATTGATTGATTTGCGGCGAATAAGTGAAGATCGTTGACGGTCGTTTTAATTTTAATTGAAGTTCGTGGAATCACCGACACCACTGAACCGGAGTCAACTAAAAACCGTGTCTTTGTAGTGCGATCGAGAACATGTAGACGAGGCTCATGCTGCAGGCTTCGTTTGCCCTGCAATGAGCTATGGTCGGTGCTGGTTGTCATGCAGCTGCCGCCAACCAGCGCTGTCGGCAGCTGCTTTAGTTTGACGACTTCCACTTAGAGCAGCCTGGGCGGCATTTGCGGGCCTCGGTGCCAAACTCTTGATGATACCAGCAGAGCTCTCCTTTGTCGGTCCCGGAATCACCTGAACTGTTTTGGGAAGGGCGTGTGCGAGAACTTGAGCGCGAGCGGAATGCTTTCAAGTTATTGACTTCCAGTTGGAGTTTATTTAAGGCATCCAGAATTGATTTCAACGACGAACTTGACTCAGAAGAGTGGCGAGATACAGCCTCTACGTCGTTCGCATTTGTGGTTGGCGGTTGCGGTGATGAGGATAGCGCCGATACACCATTCGGAATAGCTGCTTCGAGCATTACATCAGCGGTCTTAGCTAGGCTGCTTAAATCGTCATCCGGACGGATAGCTAGTAGTGGTCGTATTGACTGCGGCATCTGACCAATAAACAGAGTGCGCAAAATGGAATCACATCCCGTGGCGGGGGCCAAGCGTCGCAAGCGAGCCAATGTCTCACTGGGCTTGAGGCCAGTGGAATCAATTCCCTGGAGTAGTCGTTGTAGTTTGACTTCTGAGGATTCGGCGAATGTGCTTAAAATTCGGCCTTTTAATGTGCTGTATCGATTGATTTGAGGAGGCGCTAAGATCAAATCCTCGACGGATTGCACTATGTCGTCCTCCAAATGTACTGCGACCAAATCAAATTGGTTGGCATCATCAGTTACGTTGCCAAGTTGGAATGAACGCTCCAGTTGTGCGAACCAAAGTTGCGGGTTCTCTTTGTTGAATTTAGGTACGTGGACGCGTTGCAGGTTTGCGCGAACATTTAGTTGTTGTGCCATTGCTTGGGATAATTCTTGAATGTGATTTTGCAACGCTTCCAGTTGCGCTTTTAGTGTCTTCATCAGCCATCTTGTTGGTGCTGTCGAAGAAGGTGTCCGAATCTTTGCTGTCGTTGCTTGAGCGCAAATTGTACGGCATGAGTTTCACAATTTGTTGCAATACCAAATATGTATATGAAAATGGCGCGCGAATTGAGGCGGCGTCGCGACACGTCGGTATTCGAAAATTGTCTATTGCGTTTTAATATTCATATCACGTCGGGGTCACCACTTTAGTAATTCATATTACTAATTAAATTTTATTTGCTTAGACACTACAATATCAAAAGTTAACAGTTGGTTTTTTATTCTTAGAAAATAGATGAAGCTTTCGAGTTGACGCTTGCCGAAGAGAGACCGTTTTTCTATCCATCGTTATCGATATCTTTTAATCTGGTGTTGCCACAATCTTTGGTGTTGCCACAAATGCAAAGCTTACAACGCCACCTGTTGTAAATCACTTGAACTACAACAAAGAGTATTAAAATACTAAAGTATTAAAAATAATAATGCATTTTTAGTACACTTATCCTTAAAAACGTAATCGCGTACCGATTAGCAGTGGATAAAAGCGAGCCAATGTGTAATCGATAGCTTACAACTATCGATACAGAAAAATACATCGCTCTTGCTGAATACATAATTTCAGACAAAAGAACATCCACACACACAACTTTAACTGCAATAGGCACAGACACAGACGAAAGAAGAAGACTAAGCAGCAGTAGAAGAGAATGCGAATAAGAACTGCGTATATGTATGTGGAAATACAAAACAGCAGACACAGCGAACGGTGAACGGTGTGCTTTTTCGGCATAGATCTCGGGTTTTAGACGCAGTTAAACGATACAATTAAACACACAATCTAATCAAATAACGGCAATACAAAAATAGACTGGCATAAATTGTGATCAAGCCAGTTGTGGAATTAGAAAAGGTTATTTGAAAACTAATCATAAAGTGCGAAAGGTCAGCAGCAGCAGCAGCAGGAACATTTCGCTGTATATAAAACTGTGTGTTCGTCTGCGTGCGTCTGTGTGTGTGTGCCTGTGTTTTTGTGATTGTGTGTGTTGTGTATGTGCATATGTGTCTAGCTGTCACTTTCTTGCGCGCGCACAAGACATACACAAATTGAAATCAGCGGACCACCCCTCCTCCCTCCCCCACACATGCAAACCAAAAGCCAACCAAAGACATAAAACTTGACGTACGCGCCCGGTTCCGGTGCCATCGACGTCGCTGCCGCTGTCGCTGTCGCCGTCAACGCCGCTGCTTAGTCGTCGTAGCTGTCCCCTGGAATCCATCATCAAAGCAACACACATACAACATAACATTTCAGTTGCAATAATTGCATACAAAAAGTGGAAGTGTTCATTCCCGCAGAGTAACTGTTGTTATCGTTGTCGCTGTTGTCGCCGTCTGCACATTATTGTTGCATTTTTATAATTTGTTTTTACTGCTGCCAAAGATCGATCAACAAATACAGCCAATTTGCAGGCATTTAAAGCAGGTGCCGGTTTCATTGCTGCTGTTTACATGTAAAGGAAATTGTTGTACAGGTAATATACGTCTATGTATACAGACACACATATGAATGCTGGCATGGGAGTTGCATGTGTGTGTGTGTATAAGTTGTAGTTACTTTTTCTGCAACTTCAATTCATGTTTTACCATGTTTGTATCAATTGCGCTGGCTTTAAGTGTGCTCCAGATTTAAAGTTTTTCAAAGTTCGAATGACAAGGGAAGGAGAATCATTTGTATCAGCATTATACAACTATTAAATATTCCGTGTAATTGATTTTTTGTATTTATTATACGATTCTTATCAATTTGTTAGAATCAGTACACATTCCAAACCTCTATTTGGAGAGTATGTGTGTGTGTGTGTGAGGCTGTAACTATCTGTTGCCGCTGGAAAGTGTTGAGATAGTTTGTCCTTGTTTACTTCCAGTCAAGGCTCCCTTCTAGCGTTCGTTACGCACATCGTCTGCCTTTGCAGACAGTTGACCTTGGCACAAAACGCCCCCGTCAAAAGTTCTCACGCACATACACACACACACGCATACAGAGGCATACTAGTGAACAGATAAACAGTTTAACACACCTTGACGTCTTACACAGCAGCTGCATTTAATATAGTTAAAAAAAAATCAACAGAAAAACAAAAGCAAATAAAGTCGTTTAGATTGATTATACACGATCCATAGAGACTTCCCTAGTGCAAAGCTCACACACATACACACACTTAAACATAGGGACAGACAGACTCTCGTAATTATCACAAACATGGTTTCATGCTTTTTTTTATCAGTCAGTCCAGTCAGTCAGTCAGTCGCACGTACTTGATGGAAATCATCACAGATACACACATGCATATAAGCACTAAGCACACATATATTAAAATATATACACACACACACATGCATGCAAATTATCAAGTTTTGATTTAGCACAATGTGTTAGAAAGAGAACGATTACTAACTGTTATAAACATTTTTAGAAAACGCTGACAACAACAAACGATATCACCACATCGAAAAGAGAATCCACAAAACGTTAATCAACAATAACAAGAAGAGACAGAGAGAGAGAGAGAAGAAGAGTGTCTAAAGAGGAAAGAACAACAACAGTGTTGGTAAATACGCGCACTTTGCTGAGCTTGCAACTTCATTCCAAGGAGCAGCAGCAACGGCTGGAAATTAAAGACTGGAATATAAAGCATAACCAACTGGAAAAGGATTAAATTGGAGTGTCCGTGTGTGTGCAACATAAAGCTCGGCTTTTCGTCTGTGTTCGTGCTTGTGCGTGTGCGTGTGCTTGTGTGTGTGGTGTGGTGGGACGCCATTTAGTGTCCACCATTCGTGAGATGTTGCCATTCACTCCGCAAGTGGTTAAACGTTTGTTAGCACTCAAAAAGGGCAACGAGGACAACAGCGTCGAGGGCAAGTGGTCCGAAAAGGCCGTACGCAATTTGGTTAAGAAAATCAAAAAGAGTTCACAAATTGAGGAATTAGAACGTGCGATATCCACACAGAATTGTAATACCAGGTGTGTAACAGTACCGCGCAGCAAACCGGCTGCAACCGGTGAGAGTCTGCGTAAGGGTTTACCACACGTCATCTACTGCCGTTTATGGCGTTGGCCCGATTTGCAGTCACAGAATGAATTGAAACCGTTGGAGCACTGTGAATACGCATTTCATTTGCGCAAAGACGATATCTGCATCAATCCGTATCATTACAAAAAGATCGAGTTATCGATATTGGTGCCCAAATCGTTGCCAACGCCACCCGATTCGATAGTCGATTATCCGTTGGACAATCATACGCATCAAATACCAAATAATACTGAATATAATGCTGCAATAATACGCAGTGCATCGCTGAGTCCGCCACAATATATGGAATTGGGTGGCAGTAGCAGCAGCAGCAGCAATCACAGTGCAACAACTGCAACAGCTGGAGCAGGAACTGCTGCCACTGGTGGCTATCAACACCAACAACAACAGCAGCAGCAGCAACAACAACAACACTTGCAACAGCAGCAGCAACAACAACAACAACACTCGCCATTATCATTTGTGGGACAGAATTTGCCACCGGGCAGCTGCAGCAACATGGACTCCCAATCGAGTGTCTTGAGCGTGGGAAGCAGCATACCCAATACGGGCACACCGCCACCAGGGTATATGAGCGAAGACGGCGATCCAATTGATCCTAATGATAATATGAATATGTCAAGACTAACACCACCCGCTGATGCGGCACCAGTGATGTACCATGAGCCAGCATTCTGGTGTTCCATATCCTACTATGAGCTAAACACACGAGTCGGTGAAACCTTTCATGCCTCCCAGCCATCGATAACTGTTGATGGCTTCACCGATCCCTCGAATTCGGAACGCTTCTGTTTGGGTCTACTCTCCAATGTTAACCGCAACGAGGTCGTCGAACAGACCCGTCGTCATATCGGCAAAGGTGTACGACTTTACTATATTGGCGGTGAGGTCTTTGCCGAATGTCTCAGCGATTCATCGATCTTTGTCCAGAGTCCCAATTGTAATCAACGCTATGGCTGGCATCCGGCAACCGTTTGTAAAATTCCACCGGGTTGCAATTTAAAGATCTTCAATAACCAAGAGTTTGCGGCCTTATTGTCGCAATCGGTGTCGCAGGGATTCGAGGCAGTGTATCAGTTGACACGCATGTGCACCATCCGGATGTCCTTTGTGAAGGGTTGGGGTGCCGAATACCGTCGTCAGACGGTCACCTCAACGCCCTGTTGGATTGAACTACATCTAAATGGACCGCTCCAGTGGCTGGATCGGGTCCTTACCCAGATGGGTTCGCCTCGCTTGCCCTGCAGCTCCATGTCGTAAGCCATCCAAAAAGAAACAACAACAAGCAGCTCTACGATCTTTAATACTTACATATATGTACATGCACCACCACTATATACCCCTATATATTTATATATATAAACTCACATTTATATACATATTTTTTTTTGCCCAGTGCAAGCCGAAATCAGCAGAAAGCATGTGTTAGACAGAGACAGCAACCAAGGCAGAATTTGCTCAGTTTTATAAAACTATAACTTCTATATATTGATATATCTATAAAAAGATTGCTGTATTTTGGAACGTTATTAGCGTTAGGATTTAGAATCTAGGCAGGACACGTCATTCGAGGGCGAGGACAGAGAATAATTCAGAAGAAAAGCCAAATCTTTTGATAGAAATGAAACGAAGCAGCTTCAAATAAAATTTTTTTTTTAAATTTAAAGACATTTTTTAGGCAAGAACAAGAGTAGAACACGTTTAGAGCGTACCCGATTAACTGGTACATGTATGCAATGAGGGGGGTTGTTGTGTAACAGTGTTGCACAACACGCGATTAGAGATTCAAAATTCTTTGTGAAAGAAACAAAACAAAACATCAGGTGATTTGGGAAACGTTTTCTCTAAGATTGAGCATAGCACGGAACAAAAACAAAAAGAAAACAACAGAAACTGGGATTTATCAAGCTTGAAGCTTACACACAGACACAGAGACACGCACTCACGTAAATACATATGAGCTAACTTACAAAAACAAAAATGGTATATAGATATAAATATTTTAAAATGAGACAAAAAAGAAAGAGAGAAAGAAATATATCATCTGAATGTTGTTCTAACGTTTAGATGCTTTGCTTAGTATGTGTGTGTTAAAATATTAAATTAACAGAAATTAGTCACGCATAGATCGTTTTAAGAAAACCGAAAGGAAAAATAATTAACGCTTGTCTAAATACAAATAACTGCGCACTGTTGGCAACCTAACCTAACCTCACAAACCATATAGATTCAGTTCAAGTCAAAACTAAAATTATAAATGACACAGAATATACGCAATTGGAAACATATGTATGTGTGCGTGTGTGTACACTGTAAAGCAAGATAATGAGATTTACATATATGTAATATTTGATAATGTAATTTCCCCAACTCCTACCTAAAACAGTGCCTGACATAAGTACACGATCGATTAGATTGTACAGTGTGCAGTTGTTTGTGTGGCGCAGATTGTTTTCTTTTATTACTTGTCTTGGATTTTAGGTCTTAAGATTCGCTAGCGTGTGTATGTTTTTCACTATGTTATATAAGCTTTAAATTTAATATTGCACTTTTGTTTACAATTTTCTACAAATTATACAGTTTTTCTTTTGTTACCGTTACCAAATTAAATTCGAAGCAAAAATAAGCAGTTGTGTTTCACAGTGCAGCAATGACAAGCTGCAGTTTAGTGTTGCGCAGTGATAAACTACGTTATGCTGTTGCCATCGCAGTTCAATTGTATTCAGCGTTGCCACTGAGTTAAGCGAGGCTCTCGGTTAGTGATGCCAGACAGCAGATGGCAGTTGAGCTTAAAAGAAAGATCAGTTACGCAGACTCTCACACACACACACACACAAAAACATTCTTCCAGTCAGACACATATACAGAAACATATATAAGTATGTGTATGCATATTTTTGCTAAAATGTAACAAATGTAATGTAATAATTAAGAGAAATAGAGACAGACAGAGATCAACACATGAGAACAAATGTTCAAGAGAGAATACATATATGTTAACAGAACCAAAACGTTTGTAAATGCAAAGTAAAAACAAAAAGGAAAACAACTGTAACTGAGAAACTGAAGAAGTAACTGAAAAAACTGAGAAACCAATAAGATGAAAATAAATATATAAATTTAAACAGATATACATGTGCATAGAATATGCGCAAAAAACAGAAACAAAATCAATTAACAATTCATAAATACAAACATAAATATATATATACATACATGCATACAAATATATCTAATTTACATACATACATGCGTCTAAAGATAATGATTCAAGTTTAAACAAAAGATCAAACAAAACAAAATTAAAAAAAAAATAATAATTCTATGTATAAATCGTATATTTAAATAAACCTTATATTTTAAAAAAGAAAACCAATTTGATCTATTGACTATTTGTGTAGCTTTAAATGCTGTTTGTAATTCGATTTGCGCAGAAAACAGGACGAGCATAAGGAACAACGAAAGGGACGAAGTCGTGTGTGAGCGATTTGATGATGATTCAGTTCCGAGGAGCTAAAAAAACGCTTGCCGCACTGCGGCTGCGGGCAGAGAAAGTCCCGTTGATTGTAGTGTCGCTTTAGATGCGTATTTAGATAACATTGATCTGTTAAAATGCGCCCACAAATCGGACAAGTGTAACTGAGTGATGCTGTTATGGTCGCCTTCTCTTTCTCCCCTTCGTTTGCCAACTTCTCGCTGGCATGTTGCAGCTTGACGTGCATGCGTCGTGCGTGTATGGAATGAAATGACATGTTACAATCTGTCACATTACAGCTGTATGGTTTCTCGCCTGTGTGCAAACGCCGATGAACCGCCAAATAGTTGGCAAATCTAAAGCCTTTACCACAAATCTCACACTTGAAGGGCCGCTCATCCGTATGGATAACTGAATGCATTCGCAATTTGTTCAGCTGCGCGAATCCCTTGCCGCAGACATCACAAACATGCGGCCGCTCATTTGTGTGAGTCATCTTGTGTATGCGCAGGGTATATGCATCACTAAAACACCGACCACATGCATCGCATGCATTGCTCCTTTGACTTTTTATTGCCGCAACGCGTTTTACTTTCACTTTTTTTGGCGCCACCTGCAGCTCGGTTAGATCCAGTGACTGGGAGTTTGACTGTGATTGTACCTGTTGAGTGTGTTTGAATGTTAGTGGGCAATAAAAGGAATACGCTGCGTTCATAATGCGCAACAGTTGTGCATCGAGGACATCGATAGCCGTCACTTTCGATAAATTGATAAATAGTTTAAAGTGCGTGCACACACTAGTGTATGACGGCATTTTGTTTTAAGTTATTTTTTAAAACAGTTTGAAATTTTTAAATTTAAAACTAGTAAAACTTTAGGTCGGAAATTGAAATGATTTTCGAATTTAATCTTTATTTGCACTAAATATGTCTAGCGTGTGTCATTATTTGTTGTTTACTAAATGTCATAAATTAAGCTTAATGTAACTGAGTATGATAAAGACGGTAATACTTTTTTAGTTTAAGTAAATATGCTTATAAATTTAAGTTAAGCGTTAACAAATAAAATATTCTAGATTTAGTCTTTAAGCGTAAACAAGTTAAGACGGAAACTAATTTTTTTCAATTTGATTTGATATAAGGGCACTAGCTTTGTATTTAAGATCCAGTTGGATATGAATATATTGAATCAGCTGTTTTGCGCTGATCAGATAAAAAAAAAAACATTGCTCTTTCTCTAGTTGGTGAACACGCAGCTTTACTTACAACATTCACGAGCTCAGCAAGCTCAAAGTCTGTATCCACTTGCAGCGCATTCAGTTGGCCAAACAGCTGCATGTCCTCCGTGAGGCAAACAGCATAGGAATCCCCATCGTTCAGAGAGCCAAATGCGGATTCGTCGACCGCTGTTTGCTGTGTTTGTCGCATGTTAACCAAAAGTTCTCCCGGATCAGTCGTCCGTTCGTTCGATCGACCGCTGTTCCCAGCGCTGTGTGTTCAAACCGTGTAGTCTGCCAATTATTACGTTATGCGCTTTTCGTCGATAAGATTACGACTTTTAAAACAAAAAATAACACAAAAAAATCATTTAGAAAACCCGATGGACATTGGCGTCGTCGTATTTTTGTTAGTGCTTTAAGCTTTGGCGACGCTGCTGTCGCTTCTTTTGTATTTTTATTGGTTTTATCGTATTGCCGTACAATAAACTCGATCGATACATTCAATTTGAAGTGTATACAGATGTGTACATACACATGTACACACTTGTGAGCTGCCGTTTGCTGCTGTTGTAATTGTTTTTATTTCTTTATTGCATTTTCAACATTTGTATGAGACGCGCGCGCACTTTGAACCACTTGAACTTGGGCTAACAAGTGATCATCAGATGGTTGCACATGTACTGTACACACACAAACACATACTTACATTGCATATGCAGATCTGTTTCTGTGTGTGGTTGTGTTGGTGTATGGTTAACCTTCGGTTTACCGTAACTTTTAAACGATACTTTATCGACATGTGGCCTTTTTTCCAATCAGAACCACAGATAACACTGTACAACACAAACGTCGGTAGAATATTTACATATGTTCTTGTAGATTATAATACTCAATGAAGGTACCAAACTAGTGACTATAGTTTATATTTAACTGCCAACAATTCTGTTATCAAATTGTTGACGAAAAATATTAAAAATATTTAATTTATTCGGTTAGTCACGTAAGCACACGAATGTGCATGGAGTCGTTTAGTTTATAAAAAAAATCTTGTATCCTTATCAGAACAATTAAATCTGTCCAACCGATTTCTAGACTGATTTAATTGCAAATTCACTTAAGTATGTGTATATGTAGCTGGTAGTCGGATTTACTTTCGTCACTTGTATATTTTGCCTTCTACATTAATTTACAACGTATTGATAAATGTATTAATATGTCGAGATTTAAATATTAAGCTTATAATTTGGTATTTTGTTTCGGGCATGCTGTGAATAGTAAAAAATAACCTTTGGCCTCGCTATTTCAACTGTAATTCGTTGAGAGATAACGCTCATAAAGCGACAAACACAATTTACTTTGTACGCAACTCTTTTAAAATAAACTCAATTAGGACGAAAATTATTATGTAGATATTCTAATAATGAATTAAAAAAAATATCCCCAAAACTCTATACATACTAGTCTCAATCCAACTAAGACATTATAGGTTGAACTGGCAAACGCAAAAATATCTTACATTTAATATTTGTGAATTAATCATCAACTAGAAATGATAAAATTCGAATAAGTCATGTAATTTGTACACTTTAGTCAGTTTCTTTGATGAGTTTATTTTAAATTTGTATATAATTGAGCCAAATATTTTTAAAATAAACTTTTTCTTGCATTTAATTATATATAATATGGATTCTTCAAGAACTTTACTATTTAGTGGTCATTTTAAAAGAACGTGAAAGAAATTTTAATCGTCAGTGTATAAACACGTATTTTAGAATTTATAAACGAAAAATACTTGATTTTCATAAATTTATAAATTAAAAAATATTCCCTGGTGCATTTGCTTTTTTGTTGGGCAGTGTAAGAAAAGGTTTGAAAAGAGAAATGAACCGTTGCAGTGGTTAAATAACGGTGCGTTGTGTAGACGGAGTTAAACGCGGGTTAAAGCGAGATGGCAATAGGCGGTCGCACAGAATAGAAGCAGTCAACGTAGAGGAAACACACAAACAGACGAACACACACACGCACACACATAAACAAATGCACGCAGGCATCTGCAGAAGCATCTGATAGCGTTAGAAAAAAATAAATAAAACAAATTAATTATGTTCTGCATTAATCCGCAAATTTATTTGCTAAACTGATGAGCAACAGCGCAATCAATTTGCGTAATTGCATACAATTAAATTTTATGTTTTGTTATTTGGGCAACAAAAAAGAAATGATTTAAATACAATTTAGTTTTTTTTTGTTTTTTCATACTTTAAACTTTTGGAGTAAATGACGCAGTTCCTCGTTCTGACGTCGCAGGAAAACGACCTCAGCATCGTACTGGACACGCATCTTGAGCACCTCCACGTAGTGATTCAGGCCGTGCTCCAAAGTTTTCCATAGATGCGTCTTGGAAGCCGGAAAAATGTTTGTAAACTGACGCCAAAAGGCCTGAATTTCCTTGTCATTGAAGTGAATGAGTTCCGTTTCCAGACTCGTTTCCGATGAGCTACCATATTTCTGCTTATGCTTTTGATTCGTATAGAGATTCATTGCGTGAAGCACTAGAGCCGGTTCCATGACCAAATAATGATTCGGGCATGTGTCCTTGGCATTGCCCTTGACCAAAAACGTGGCCGCGTCTGTGTTGCGTCCTTTGAGCAGCGCCTGATCCAAATTACTCACATCGCCAAGTTTCAGTGAACGAGTTGTCTTCTGATCCTTGAGGAATACCTCGGCACATTTCATGGGACTCAGACCCGCTGGCTGGCATGTGGGACAGTATGTGTAGGGCTCAAAGACACGTGTCAGTTCCATGACATGATCCAGATTACGTATACGCAGTGCCGCAAATATATTATCAATACGCACCATTGTCTGCTCCTTTTCCGAATACGGACGCAAAATCTTAAGCAAACGCTCCTCAATCAAAAAGCCACCACGATCCGCAAGCTTACGCAAAATGTTACGCATAAGTCGAGCCGATTCCGGTGGCAGTTCCTGCATGGGACCACGCGGCTTGTCTGTATCGGCGGTGGCACTATAACCAGAGCCACCATATTTCTTGGGCAATTTACCGAAACGTCGTTCAATGTGATCCATGGGATTCACAGGACGCTTTGCTGCCGGCTTATTGATGTTTTCTATGTTAATGTTTGGCTTCTGCCAGGGCATCACCAGCTGCTGTTCGTGCAGCACACGATCGATCTCAAAGATGCGGCTCAAAAGATCGGTAATTTCATCATAGTTGATATTCCAAACCCGATTGAATTTCTCCCGATTTATGTTACGTGTATGCAAAGCCTTGGCCTCCATCTCACTGATACTGCCATGCAGCTGTTGGATCTCATTGGTCAGCTTGATGATGGTGCGACGACCGCTATGAAAGACGTGCTTGAAATTGCGTCGGGTTCGGGCCACCGTCTCATACAGCCTGGCCACGCGACGCTTCTGCTGATTGGTAATGATGGTGTTCTCATCATTCCGACGCTGCAGTACTTGATAGTTGTAGTCCAGTTTCTCCGAGTTCATTAGCACATTGTCCCGTGTGCGTCGCAGTTCCAACTCCAGACGTTCGCACTCCTTTTCGAGACGTACACGTGTCTGTTTGGTCAACTCATCCTGTGAGTCCTGGAGCAGTTGCGTCTGCAGCGAATAGAATTGCTCACGTACACGCACCAATTTCGATTTCTCCTCAAAGTTCGTGTTGAGCGCATTGAAGAAACTGCGCCACTTTTCGGCAGCAGTCAACGAGAAAGTCTGTCGCTCGTCCTCCACGGTGTTGCGCAGAATTTCCAAGTGCTGTTTGTAAGCCTCCTTGAGGGTCTCCACCTGATTGTCCACACGCTCCACGAGGCAACAGAGATCGGCTGCCTGACGCTGGCGATCAAACTCGTATTTCTCATTCATGCGATCGATTTCCTGCTGACAAGCAGCTATCATCTCATCCTTGCGTGCCATGATCTCGGCAATGCGTTTCTTTTGATCCTCGATTTGATCCCAGAGCAGCATGGGTTCATTGATCTCATTTAATTCGGTCCAGCGATCCTTGATGTCTTCGAATTTGGCCATTGCCTCGGCATTCTCGCATTCTAGATTCCGTTTCATATCCTTTTGCTGCGACACCTCAAAGAGTCGACGATTCAGTTCCCGCCTCTCGTTGGCCACACGTATATTGGTCACGAGCTCATTGCCAAAACGCACAAGCTGGCCAAGACGACTGCTTGAGATTTCCAGCTGCTGGTCGATCTGACTCATTTGAGCCATGGAACGTTCAGCAAATCCTTTGGGCATCTCCCGTTGCACCTGACGCACGCGTTGCACAACCGTCTGACGCCTTTCGTCGAGGGATATAACGGATTTATCGCATTTCTCATTTACGACCAGTGCATCTATGTGGGCCTGAAACGATTCCCAGCTATCCACTTCGGCCAGCTCGTTCTCATCCAGCTCCGTTTCGTGCTCATCCTCGGCATCCGCATCTGATTCCAGTTCCGTGTTAGCATTCTCCCCATCTACATCCTCCTCATCCTTGTTATCCATTGTACTGTATTAGCAATATAAATATATATTTATAATTATATACTTGTTTCAAGTTTCACATTAATTTTTCTGTCGTTTCGTTTTTTTTGTTTCTATGTTTACTCACAGTCTCGTATTCAAATTGAAGTTTTGAGGCATAAACAAAACGGCGCCGAGTGCTCTGTTTGTTCAATAATCGTTGTCAGGTTACGCCGCCAAACAGGCGCAATAGTCTGTTTACATTTTCCATTTTAATGCGTTTGCATTCCCACAACATGTGTATATGTAATTTGTTTATTTTACTTTGCATTTTTGCGGAAAGCGCGTTTGAGTTTTTATTATAAAAAAAACAATTGCGTTATCGCGTTATCGTTTAGGGTGACCAGTAATTCGATACCCTTAGTGATCACTGCCAGGGTGGAACTGTAAACAAGGTTTCGCCACTTTTGCATCACTATGAGTGAAATAGTGATAGTTCTGTGCTCTTCGCTCTGCCGTATGTGCTCGCCTTCACAAAATAGAAACAAAGCAATGCGTGTGTCACCTTGTGACTTATACGACCATGGCTCAATGTACAGGCATGCTGTACTGCTGTCCCGCTTTCACGATCACGCCCCAAGCAAAGTGAAAAAAATTCACATTGTATGAAAAACATGTTGATGTCATCTTTATGCATATATATATATTTTTTTTTTTTTGTAAAACAATAAATGTGTCTAAAACTTTGATACATGGTTATTATTTCCAACTAATTCAATCGAGACACGCCGAGTTGCATTCGAAACTGATGAAGCAGCTGGAATACAGCTCTGTGGTCCTGGGTTGCATTTTTGCCTTTAACCAATAATTTTTTTTGTTCCATTGCAAATCTGTTTTAAATGTTTTGTTTGGGGGATTTTTGATTTTATTAAACGCACTTTCAGCATAATAATTTGTGTGTGTGTGTGGAATATTTCAAAGTACATAGATATATACTATATTTATTTTACTTATTAGTTTTTCTCTTTTTTTTATTTACAATTCCTGTTTACTCTAGGGAAATTGGGGGTTAAGGGGCGTAGGGCGTCAGGATTTTGGGAGTAATGCTCAGTTATCCTCAGTCTCCAATGTGATTTCATAAATCAGCTCATCATCATTATATTCCTGCTGCCTGCTTTGCGATTCCATCTGTGCTTCCAGGTACTGTTCACCATCATCATCAACATTATCTTGTAGAAGCTCCTCCTCATCGTCCTCGTTAATTTGCTCCACCAGCAAAGAATCATCATACTGTTGTTGTAGGTGTTGCTCCTGCATATATTGACGCCCATCATCCTCTGGGTCGACTTCCTCGTGCATATAATTGCCATTGATTGTTGTCGTCTCATAGCTGTTACCAGCTTCATGTGTCTCCTGCTGTTGCTGTTCCTGCTGCTGCTCCTCGTACCCCTGCTGCTGTTCCAGTTCCTGCTGCTGCTCTGTATGCTCCTCATCCATGCCATTCGCATAATTCGATTCCAACAAAAGGCCAGCATCCTCATCGAAGTCCTCCTCGAGCATGTCAGCCAATTCATCGCTCTCATTGATAAATGAACCATCTTCGGCCATTGTACGCACCTCATCCTCGTTTACCAGACGACGTGTATTGCTTCGACACTGGATGGAACGTTTATGGGCATCAAAATAGTTAATATCAGTGAACTCCTCTTGGCACAGATGGCACATATACGTATCCTGATTCAAATGCATTTCCTTGCGATGCCTGGCCATCTTGTGGGCATCCCGACACTGCATACCGCAGAATGGACACTTAAGCATACGCCGCTTACCCATATGCACGTTCCGTATGTGCTCTTGGAGTGAGAAATTCTTGTAGTAGGCCTTCTGGCAGTATTCACATTGGAATCGTCGCTTCTTTTCGTGCGTCGCCTCCCGGTGCCGCTTCAGTTGGGTGTTCTGGGCAAACGTTTTGCCGCACATCTCACAGATGTGCTCCTTTTCCAAATGCCTACGCTGGTTGTGAACACGCAGATCCTGTTTGGTGGAAAAGTACAGTTTACACGGTTCACAGACATACGGCCGGATGCCCATGTGACGACGTGCATGACCAGCCAGGTATTTGCAATCCCTATACGTTTCGGTACAGTAAATACACGCATAACGATTCGTTCCAGGTACCAGATGTGTCTTTTGATGCTTTGATAATTTCGATTTGTGCATTACATCCGGACAGATGCCACACTCTACCGGTAGCTTCTCATCCTGCAGACAGCCAATCATTGAGAACTCCACAATTGGTGTACCATCTTCATCGAAGTCCACAATAGTGGCAATTAGTTCATCAAAGAGCATATAACGACGTGGTCCCTTGAACATGTCCAACATTTTTTCACTCGGTTTTGCCAGCTGTGCGGGCTCCTCAATGGGCGGCAGCTCAATAGTTGATGTCTCCTCGATTGTTGTCTCATCATAGACTTCATCATCGTCATCCTCATTGTCCATTAGTGTGAAGTTATGCTTCTGGCTTAGTGTGTTTGCCTTGAATTTATTATATTTCTTGGGTGTATTCAGTTCTATAGCCACGGATTCGGATATGGATCCGGATTCCGGTGATGGCGACTGCACATAATTCCAACCATATAGTTGCTGTTCGTGTTCGTTTTGTTGGTTCTGTCCCTGGTCTGTATTGTCGTATTGCTCATAATGTTCCTGTTCCTCTTCCTCTGGCTGCTCCTCTTCGATTATTTGATCGTCTTCTTCCTCTACAAGATCATCGAGATCCACCGCGTGTGTGTCACCTACTACGTAATGCCCAACTTCACCATCATCATCTTTGGGTAGCCGCAGCGATGAGTGCTCCAATAATTCGGGGCATCCTATCAGCTGTTGCTGGAAGTGTTCACTGTTGATGAGCAGTTCGGTATCGGCGCCTTCATCGTCGTGAACCAAAAGGAATTCCTCCGCTTTATAATCGCGTCCAACGTCGACAGCATCCAAGACAACATACTGCTGATGATGATTGTTGCTGTCCGATTCATCGTCATCCCCGCCACCACCATCCCCGATACCAATAACACCAGCGACACCACCATCGTTTCTTCGTTCCGCGTATTCACTTTTCACTGGCATCACAAGTTCAATAATTTCGGACATGTCAATGTTAATGCTCATCGAACTGTGTTTGCTAGCAATTGCTGCTTACAATTTATCTGTTTAACTTATTCTAGCCGCTTCGTGCGCTTCTAATTTATCGTGTGGCATTAGTGATTAGTGATGAAAAATAAAATTCGATGCGACATCTGTCGATTGGTTGTGGCGGTCGTACGATTAATTGTTATCGGACATAGCAAGTGGGCCCGGCCAGCAACTATCGAAACTGAACCTATTGTTTGACCGATGAATTTCCCACTATTATCACAATCATAAGTATTTCGTTTTGGAGTAATCAGTATTGTGAGATTTTGTAAGATTGAAGATCCAGAAATAACTAAACAGCATCAACTTGGTTTTAAAATTGTTTTTGCGCGCTTGTTGCTTACGAAATTTGAATTGTTATGCCAAAACTGAAGCAAGTTGGCAGCATCGCTACAAATCGGGCGCCAAAATACACAGCGCATGCGCAACGCGGTACAACGGTTAACCAACGGTCTTTCCCTTCTTCCACTTCTGCTTCTTCTATGTTTCGTACGTTTTCTTTCGCTGGTTTATCATCTTCGTTGTTTGGTGTTTGGTTTGGCTTGGTTGCGGTTAACCAACTTCTTGGCCACACGGTGCATTTCGTTGGCTCTTGCGGCTTATTTGATTTGCACACTTTGTGGCGTGCGTTTTGTTTTGGATTTTGCGCTGCCGCCTTCGGATACGTACTTTTTTTTTTTACTACTCGCCGCCGTTGTTGTTATTATTGTTAACTGTTTCTTTCTGCATTTTCGTGTGAAGCGCGCGTATGTGTGGCTACCGTTAGTTAAATATTTTAAATTTGCGGTTATATTTCATTAAAATACAATTTTATAACCGACGCGGAAAAGTGTAAGCATTTTTTTTTTAAATTTACTTTTTATTTTTTTTACTATGTGGCTTCTGTGTGAATTATTGGTGTTCTTTAAGCTGTGCAAATATTTTAAATATTGTACAAAACGAGTACGGGGTTGAGTGTTTTTTTTAAGGAATAAATTATATAAAACGATTTTTAGAAAATAAAATACGCACAAATTATTACTCTATGTAAATATTAAATTGAAGCAGTTAACACATAAACATAAAATATAAAATGCATTTTATAGAAAAATTCCATTTCTGACGGTTAAAAAAAATATACTCAATGGCAATAAAAAAAAAGGAAATGAAAGAAAAATAAATCAGAATATTTCTTTTTATTTGAAGAATTTTAAAAATAAAAAAGAATTTTAAAAAATGGAAATTTTAATTGATTCTAAGAATATTCTAATTTTATTTCAACTCAGATTCAAATTGTAGGCAATGTTTTAAATATCTTATTAATAGTTAACTTATCAAAAATGAATAAAAAAATAAAATTGTGTAGATCCTATAAATCTCAGCTCAGAGGATGCACGTTGACATATTTTTTGGACCTTTCCCATTTCGTTTGTTTGTTTTGATTCGTTTTGTTGGCCAAGGTAATAACCCGCCTTTTGGCTTTGACTTTGTGTAAGCCCTTTTACCAAAATAAAAAAAGAAGAAAAAAAGATTCAACTTTCAAAGTTGGTTTTATGGCTAATTGTGATGATTACAATATCGACAGCAACAACAACAACAACAACATCTGCAGTGGCAATATAATATGGCTAATATCAGCGCCCGTCGCCCAGCAAATAAAAATAAATAAACAAGATAGGGAAGCTTTTGCTACAATATAGCGACGATTTTACACCCTTTAAAAGGTCTTAAAGGAAATAAAAAAATTTATTTCACTTAGTTGTGGCTTTTTTAAAAGTGTTTTAAATTATTAAGTTATTGTAGTAATAAATTTGATTAGTTTATTTAAAGGCTTGAGTTTTTATATTTAAATTTAATTTTTAAAAATCAATTAAATATTAAAAAATAATGATTTTTCTTGTTGATCGATGTTTGTTTGAGCTGGTTGAGGTTTTCCAAATAGTTAACAATTTAGGCTATACTGTAAAAGAGTCCAAAAATTGACCTAAGTTGCACTTCTACGAATATTTTGCAAGATCTACTAAACTGTTATGTGCGTAATTTGATCGACTCGCCACTGATCTTAACCGTTTCTTCTGACCTGCCATACGTGCGGGCAAAGCGGTGGTACCCTAGGCAAAGGGCATAATTAACCAAACAACAACTAAGCAAGTTAAATAGGATTACGCAAAGTTGCAAACGCATTATGTTGAGTTTGATGTTGATGTTGATGTTGATTTAAGCCGAAAGTCGTCTGAGCTTTTATTTGCTTTTATCGTATTTATTTTTGCTGCAATAGCTAACTTGGCTTATTTGATTTGACAGGCGGACAAATGGGCAGATGGACAGTTGGATGGTTGGATTTTTGGACTGTTGGACGGACAAATGCAAACTTGACCCGCTTTTGTTGGTCAACTGAAATGAGTGTTGGTGTGAGTGAGTGTGCGTGTGTGTGTGTGTGTGCCATTTAGCTCTTGTTACTTTTCTTGTAATTTTCTGCTTTTTTCCACTTTTTATTTCAACTTTACAAGTAATGTTTTAGCACGTTGCATTTAATTGTTGTTAAACAAATTATTTCCTAACTTGTTTTATTTTTTTATTTGCTGTTTTTAGTTACAATTTGTAATTTTATTCTTATACATTTTCTTGCAGTTTGTTTTTTAAAAAGTAGCTAAATAAATTTTAATTTTTTTATGAGTCTTATATAAAATTATAGTGACTGTTGTAAGTTGTAGTTGAATATTGTTATGTGTTTTTAGTTCATTAAAAATATTATTCTTATTATCGAAGTTTAGAAATTGTAACTTATATCCAATTTAATACTTTTTACAGCCTCCATTAGTTATTTAACCATTTTTTTAATAGTTAGAATTTTAAATTAATTAATTAAATTAAATTAATTTATTTAGCTTTGAAAAAAAACATATTTATTTTAATTTTAGCAGTTTTATATTTAATTTATTTTTTAATACAATCACTTACCTATTAAATCTGTTTTTTTTTTTATTTCAACTCTAGTTTTGTGTACTAAATTTAATATCTGCCTTAAATTTGTTTATATTAAATTTAAAATAGAAATTTAATTTAATTTCTTTTGTTTACTGATTTTAAAAATTATTTTTTTTTAAATATAAATTTTATTTTTAATTAAATTTATAATTTCATTTTATTCTCAAGGCTTAGAATTTCATTTTAAATTTAATTTTAAATTACAATTAAACATTTTTTCCTGTGTATTTCAGACTTGAAAGATTTTCTCCGAGACGCGCAAAAATTAGCTCGTCACCGCCCTCGCCACGCCCACCGAAGAGACAGCCGCAACAGGTGTTGGTTTTTCTTTACGTTTTTTTTTTTTGTTGGACTTTTTTCGTGGCCAAGTGGCATCAATTTGCGGCTTTGTGGCTTTGCCCCGCGACGGGCGCAAAACGGGAAACTCCAGAGGCAGGAGAGAGACAGTGGAAGAGGGAGTAGGAGTAGGAGAGGGAGAGGGTGGGAAAGGTTGATGGGAAAACGAAACGGAAACATGTTCTTGCCGCATTTGTTGCAACGTCCATTTGTGTGCCACGGTGCTTGGGCAACCAGAACGCTTCTCTTGCTCGCCGTGGCATCCACACGCTCTGCGGCACAAAGTGCACCTGACCCCGGCCACGCCTCCGCCCCCGCCTCCGCCACCGCCACCACTCCTGCGGCAACACCTGCAACGTCAACAGGTGGCGCCACCACAATGCAAATTCAAATGTTGCACGTGAATTGCACACGCGATTTGATGGACATGCAACTGAATTTGAGTCGAAGTTTTCGTGGCATACTCTATGCCAAGGATTTCCCTTTGGAATGCCGTTCCCGTGGCCAGGACGCCACTCGGATCGCCCTGCGCGTGCCCACCTCCGGCTGCGGTGTGCGCGCCGAGCCCTTGCCCAACGGTGGCATGGAGTACACCGTTCGCATCATGCTACAAATGGAGCAGAAGCTGCGCCAATCCACCGATATACTTCGCACCGTCCGCTGCCAGCTGCCAGCCAACGCGATGGGAATGCCGCTGCCCCTACCCCTGACACTGACGGGACGGGATCGGTGAGTGCTCAGTTAGCTAAGGAAATGATACGAAATAATCCCAGGGTTGCCTTAAAATAAGATGAAGTGCTCAATGGATTTATTGTGCAATACTGTGTAGTAAGAAGTATCTTTTTGTAGTAAGGAGTATCAGTTAAGAAGCCCAGAAACCAGATTTGAAAGATTTATCCTGAAGAGGGATTTGAGTTTATTTATTGGAAAACTTTTTGTGGTTCTAAAATTATTGTCTAAGAAATTTAACAAATTTCTGTGTTCATACAAATTCCCGATTCCCGGAACCTCCACTGAAAAAAGACGCTTTGTCTTGTTTGATTAAGATTGGTTTATCGGAACTTAAAAAAAAATCATACAAAATTCGTTAATAGATGAAATTATCTAGTAACAAAATATTAAAATATAGAATTTCCACATAATGCCAGCTTAGCAAAACTAAATTTAAAGGTTTGAAATATAAATTTGTCACTTAGTTGTTCATAAAATGAAAAATAATTACCATAATGGCAAAAAGCACGATTATATGCTAGAAAAAATATTTTAGAAGACCGTATTAAAGTTCTAGGCCTATTCTAGATTGTACAAACTGTTTTTAATATATCATATACACCGGCTTGGAACCCCATGTTTAAGAAAAAAACTTTTAAAGTTTTTAAATTCTATAAGAACACGTATAGAAGTGCTTCGGGGAATGTTCAAAACTTTAAGACAAATCTGATTTGTACCTTCTAAAAGTGCAATAGTTGGCTATAACACCTATTGCACTTCTAGAAGGTACAATTCATGACACAATAAAATAAGATAGTCTCGTCGGTGGCAGAACTATCTTAGCTTTAGTGCGTTCATTTGTTGCCAGCATAGCTAAGACAGTAAAAACGACTGTAGCCGACGAGACTACCTTATGTTATTGTTTCATGGTACAAAGTATTTTTTCAGCCAATTATTTCAAATTTTTAAAAAGATAACGGCGTGTAATCCCTTAAGCAGTGAATCAATATAAATAAAATTTATTCTTATTTGTAAGCTAGACAGCTCTGTCTCTAGTAATTTGATTCTTGTCCCTTTAGTCCTATCGCAGTTCTAGCGTACCTCAAAGCGTGTTTTACAATAATGACTCAATAAATTCAACATTATTTCATAAGTATGCCCAATTAGCCCTATGACAACTATAAAGTAGGTCAGCTCGTTCTAACTGCTAATATTCGCATAATTCATGAATTAGTTTGAGATAGCTATTGTAGTTACAAAGTAACGGCGTTTTAAAAAGCTCTCCTTACAATTTAAGGCGTGGCACAAACCCCAAAAAAAAAAACATGTGCTTTTACTACGATTTTATCAAAAAAGACGACACTGTATCGACTTGACTGTTGATGCTGATCAGGAATGTATGTACATGGGTTGGTAGCGCCTCCTTAGCCCCTATTTAAACTACCAGTAACTTAAATATGATTATAAAATGCGTAAAATAAAGGTTTCTAGCTTAAAAGAAATAAGAACATAATGATAGTTTTGTTAGCTCTGCAAATCTAACTAATCATAAGCTTTGAAATCGTTTTAATGTTCAAGAACCTAACTTTATTGAGGTTTCCAATTTGTAGTTAATATCAGTCATGAATACCAAGTTTACCAGTTTACGGAATTATGGAAATTTTTCTTTGACAACTTGAGATTACGATATGCTCAGAAAAGCCGATTTAGCCGATTTAGCCGGTACAGAAACTATTTGAAAAACTAATTACACAATTTTATGAACTTTAAATGATTTTTCCAAGTGAATTTTCGAGTTTTTCTCGTTTTTTTGTGATTTTTAATATTTTTGTTTTTTGTTTATTTGGAAATCACAAGAACCAAGTGTGAAGCAAGTGTGTGCTCTGCTGCTTCTAAGCCAAGTTAACAGCAAGTTTTTCAAATTGCAGCAATGCACGTATGCGGGCCTTGGCGGTTGTGGCAGCCTCATCATCATCATCATCATCAGCGTCTTCGCCAGCTCATCACCATGTGGACACGCCGCGTGTTCGCATCTGGCTCGAATTGGGCGGTCCAAATGGTTCCGGCTCTGTGGAAGTGGGCGTGGCAACCACATTAACCGTACGCGCCATTGTACCCGGCACCATTGGCGTCCGTGTGGTTGACTGCGCGGCACTCGACGGTTTGGGCGAATCGACACAGCAACTGCTCGATGCACGCGGTTGTCCCATTGACGAACAGGTGAGTCGAGTACCTGTACCACCCGTTAAGTGGGTAGTATAGCTTTGCGGGCACTTTTACTTCCTCTGAACTTTCCAATTAATTTAATATTTAAAAAATAATTTGAAACTGAATTTTTTTAATTTTATAAAGCATAAAACATTAATATTAAATTGATTTTTATAGAACATTAAAAACCTTATTTAAATTGTAGCATAAAATAGCTTACAACTTCAATACATGATTACAATTTTTAAGAAACTGAAGAAGTTGCCGAATGAAAAAGACTTGCAGCCGTTTTGCTTAGGCTCCACGATGATCAGTCAAATATTGTGAATTTGGCATGTTTTACATGCTTGGCTGTCGAGCATACTCTGCTCCAGAGTTCTACCGTTTTTGCATAACTCCACATCTCTGCCTGCGGCGATCGAGCGAGCCATCGATTCTGCGAGACGATCGTTAACCGTTAGGGCAGCAGACAAATCATTAATTATAATAGCGATGCGTACATACACACAAACCTATGTGTGTGTGTGTGTGTGTGTGGGTCATCAGTGATTATCTATTGATTGGCAAACTTTCATTTTTATTATCGCCTGCGAAAGTAAAATCGCAATAAACGCAGCTCATCACTAACTTCTGACTAAGTTGGCAGCTCTTAAGATTGCAACTGTAATATTGTGCAATGGCGTCGACGGTTAAAGCGCATCATTAATTATAACGGTTATTACAACACCAAACAAGCATTGACGTCAGCGAGTCAAAACTTGAAACTGTTAGACTATAATTACGCGCTCAACGTTAGAACAGTTTGCGTTAAGCATTTGGCGTTAGTAGCAATCTCAGTCGGTCGGTCGGTCTGCCTGTCTGTCTGTCTGCCCAGCCAAGCAGCTAAGCAGCTGAGCGAGCAGCCATTATAACCAAACAGTTCTTCAGCTCAGTTCTTCTTGAGTAAATTAGGAGGTCACAACAATTAGCCAACAGTGAAATACATAGAAATATTTAAGCGTTTAACATTTTGACATGATCTCGTAGCCAACGCCAACGCCAAGAGCCACAAACTGACTGAAGTTTAAATTAAAGTTAAAACAACAACAACAACAAAAAGAAGCATTTGCATTTAGTCGCCATCGTCGTCGTCGCAGCTTTGTGCACATGTCATGCCACAAAATGGGTCAAACAAATCTTCTGCCTCTGACGCAGTGCTGCTGCCGGTGCTGCTGCTACTGCTGGCGCTGTCCATTGTGAGGCGCTAGCTAGAAAAATCTCACGGCTTAATTTTTATTTCTATTTTAACGGACACAAGCAAAAGACAACAAAAACACATTTGCATTTTATGTTTGTTTTATTGTTCATCACCCCGTCCGTCAACTCATCACATCGCCTGCCCTCACACCCCCTCTCCCCATTCCTTTTTTTTGTGCTACCTTCCGTTTTGCGGCAGATTTTCATTTTCTTTTGCGTTTAGTTTTATTGTTTGGGCAACGCCACAGCATGCAAATAATTTATGCTAACTTGGATTATTTGTTTGGCTTAGAAAAATGCTTGTAGGTCAGAGAGCTTTTGCTAAAAAGTAAAAACATTCTGTGGCCGCGGCACAGATACCGATCAGAATGGTGGCCTACAAATACAAAAACGACACACACACACACACACACATAGACGCAGGCTGTGGCTAGACAAGTGTATTAATACACACACACACGCACACATGTCTTGCATGCTTTCCAGTGCATGTGTTTGTGTATTGCATGGAATGGAACTGGAAGACTTTCATTAAAAACAAAGAAATACTCACGAAAATGGGGTTAAATATTACCTACATTGTTATAGCATAGAACGTACGCTTGCGTGTATTAATTTATATTTTGAGACAACTCTGTTGTGGAAAAAAAATAAACACATTTGTATGTAAGCAGGCAAATGTTTTTATTAGCAAGAAGGATTCACACAGAGTCACAAGTTGCAGTTACAGAGTTGCAAGCGCAGCCAACTTCACATTGTCAACATATACAGTGGGTCAGCTAAGCCAAAAATGTGTTACAAAAACTGAAAAGATTATTATTTTTTTTTCTTTAGTTTTTTTAGTATGTATTCATTAATTAGTTCATATATATAATAGTGAGTTAATTAATATAATAATATTTAAACATACGAGTATTTGTTTGTAAAAACATTTGATTTACCAACTGTATGTTATTTTGGTGCATCCAACTTAATGCAGAAAAGAAACGCAATGCTTTCTTTGTAAAAAATGAAAATTTGTGTACTTTTTATAATTAACAAAGTTAATGAATTGTGCAGGTATTTCAAGTGTTTTACAAGTCCTGCAGTTATCCGCATTTTTAAACTCATTTGAACTTCCGCAGCAAACTCGTATTACATAGTTTTTTGTTGTTGTTGTTGTACTATTATTGTTATGTTATTGTTTCAAGTTTCTCACGCAGCAATACACGTGCGTTGGCTGTGTGTAAATTGAAACCAGGTAGCGGCAGCTAATCAACGTGTGCCTGTTTAGTAGCAAGTACCAAGTACCAAGTAGCAAGTACCAAGTAGCAAGTATGAGTTGCTAGCAACAACAATAGCAATACGTAAATCACATGAGTCTGTAATTTCATACATTTTCATATGGCATACATACAAACAAAAACACACATAGGCACACACACACAAACAGACCATAAACACTCATATGACTGCAGCATTGTTTGTGTCCGTGAACTTGGCACATGACTTTTGTTACCGTTGCTCTGTTTGTTATTGTTGCCCTCTGCTTTGCTTTGCTCTGCTCGTAACGGAAGTGCCCAAATAATGCAAGTGTATGAAGAGAGCGGCCTGTGTGGGCATACACATACATGTATGTGCATGTGTGTGTGAGTGTAAAGTGGGGAAGGGAAAGGTTGCGTACAACTGTCATTGTCATTGCCATTGCCATTGACAAGTTGCGTCTTGTGGTGTCGTCAGTGGCCATAAATGAAAATTGTATAACCGGCCATAAACGTTGTTGACACATTCAGCAGTTATAGTACAAGGGCCAACAATATAAAATATAAATTCGTGCAGTTAAGCAACTCCCCGCTAAACATTAGCGCATAATGTAAGACTAATAAGTAGTTTACCTATAGCCAAGCAATAAATGATACAATAAAGATTTGCATGAAAAGCAGTAAAAGCATAATCGAATGGTCAATGCTTAAAATGAGTTGAGTGAATTTGAATGCAACGCAAGATTTTTGGTGTGCTAATATTTCTTGGGCCCACTGTATGTTTTGGGTGTGTCAATGCGCTAGCGTAGGACTTAATCGCACAAACTGCACTTCTTATCTTAAACTAAACTAAATCTAATAACCCATAACAGAAACATTTACACAGTGTATAGTTATTAATCTGAGCATGAAGACCAAACCAAAACACATACAGTGTATCACATTAATATTCGGTCTTTTTTATTAAACTTTAAGCATCGAAAAAACTTACAAATCTAGACATAATCAAAATTAAATCATAATCATAAATCATAAATTAAAGCATTATCAAAATTAAAATTATTTATTATACTCAGAAGGTCACCCTTTCATTGATGTGCATATTACGTTATTAAACATAACACCTAAATATTTATAATTACTTAAAAGACGGAACCTTCAAATTTAGCGTTACTTTAATATTCGGTTTCGAGGCGTAGTTGGGACTAATAGAACCATGTGGCAGCTCCGGGAAGCCTTAAACGGAACTAAAAAAGTGTCTTCTCGGGGATGAGGCATATGGCACCCAAGAAAAAAAAAACACTTGCTGTCATATTTATCTCTGGAAAAAATTCCTTTTTTTTAGGTTTGAGCATTAATAGCGCTCGATAGAAATGAGACATTGTATATGGCGTTTTTATATGTATTGGATTATTTGCACATTTAACTTAATGCATATTACCATTTCCTTTAAAAAAAATAAAAACAAAAGCGTAATAAAATTAATAAATAAAAACAACAAAAATAAGGTTTTTCAAAAGTATGCGTACATATGTACATGTATGTTATACATACAAATCCAAAAATAATACCAAAATATTTTTAAGTGTTCCTTCTTTTGTATTCCTGTGTTCCGGTGATACCATTGAAATGAATGCTCAAAAAGTGTATGCTGCAACTTGAGTCCTTCCAACGCTTTGGAACCTGTTTCATTCACTTTTACGCCTTTCGTATTTATTTGCACTCATTTCTTTGAATTCTGTTTGTTCTGAGACACAACATAATCTCAAACCCATACACGCTCAATTCATTGTGCGCTTCGAAGTCACTCAACTCAATTTTGTTCGAATCCGTTCAATTTTTGCGAGTGTATTGAGTGAAGCCCCGAAGACCTATAATATCAGCTCGCTCTAATATTTGTTACTGCATTGCATATTTGAAACACAATTGTAACTCATGGCAAACAAATATGTACAAATTGTATGTAAATTTGCAGGTGATGCCGGCACTGCATACAAAATATAAACCCGCTGAGGAAGGATGGTCCAAGCAGCATGAGGAAGATTTGGTCGAGCGCACGTTTATGGCCACATTTCCCGCCTTCAAGTTTCCCGATCGCGAGCGCTTGCACGTAAGCTGTGGCGTGCAGCTTTGCAAAGGGAAGTGTCCGAATGTAAGTAAGCAGCATGAACACAAATACAACTATGCAAATGGAAGAGTGTACATGTGTGTGTGAGTGTGTGTGTGTGTGCTGGTGTAAGTGCGCAAACAAGGCTGGAAATGCATATTAATTAATTGCAAAGAAAACGAAAGTGTTGTTTGCGTGCCTGCGTCTGTGTGTGTGCTAATGTGTGTGTGTGTGTTGTTTGAGAGTGTGCGCAACGAAGCGTATAGAATGTGGGTATATACATGTGTGTGGTTAGCGCCGCTAATTAATGTGGTTATTGCACCAAAATGCACTGAACTGCAGCAATGCACTTGCAATTGCTCAAGTAGAAGGTGTATAACAAACACACACACATACGCACTCACACACCCTCACACATGTTTGTTGTGTCAACGTAATAAAATCTTAGTATTTTTTTCCTTTTCCATTATCTTTGTGTTTTCTTTTTTTGTCGCATGCAGCTCAACTGTCGCCTCAACGAACAGCAACTGCAGCTGAACGCCGATCAGCACCTGGCGCGCATCGAAGTGTTTAATTCATTGGCCGTGACAGCACCACAAATCGAAGTGGATCGTCTGCGTTACGATCGGCGCTACAATATGAGCGGTAAGTTCTACATTTAATTAAATTTAGAATATTTTTTATTTACAACCGATTCTTTTTTTTTTTCAAATTCCAGTAGAGGATTACGTGCCCCATGTGCGTCCACTGGCTGGTGATGGCACGCTCTGTCTGTCCATTTCCAAGCTAGCCATATCGTTTTGCATTCTTGGCTCGATATTCTTGATAGCTGTGATTGTGGCTATCTTTTCGCTAATACGCACACGACGACGACAGAATGGACGAAGTGGTGTCTTGGGCGGCTTTGCTGGTGGTGGCACTGCAACGAGCACCTCGAATAGCAGTAGTCGCTTGCATCGGGCCGAAATATGTACATCGATGTTCTCATCCAGCAGCGAATCGGCACAGTCTGGACCACGTTTTGGTGGCAAGTTTCTAATGCCTTTGCCGTATTATCCAACCAATTTGCCCTATGGACGTGTCTATTGAAACGTGAAACTATTGTATTTTAGCTAATAAGTTTTAAGTTACCACATTTGGGCATTGTTTATTTTAATTTAATTTTATTATTTTTTTTTCGGTAGCAATTCAATTCTATAGACTGATGTGTGGTTTCAAATTCGTACAACGAATGCTCAATCAAGATACCAAAATATGTTTGTAACTGCAATTCTATATTTAGTTGTTGAAAGCGTCTTGAAAGCATTTTACGCTATGTCGTTTGAAAATGCGTTTTCGATACGCTTTCGTTGCCTATATTAATTGCATAATATATATGTATACTGATTTTATTGTAACAGTGCAATTATAACTAAATTTAAATTTTAAAACCAGCAACTTTCAATTATCGAATAGTTTGGAGGGCTCTTCACGTAAGTAATTCAACAGGTTGGCAGCACCGCTTAACTGCCCACCGCGATAAGTCCAGACCGATATGAATATCGATAACGATAATGTTGGAATTCACCAAACAGCGAGCACGTTGTGCCCACTTTAAAAGAGTTTTGTTGTTTTTATTCTAGTTTTGTTTATAAATCAGTTGAAAGATTCAAATTACAATGAGCAAGCCAGCGCCAAAGGGGCGCAATAAGCCGCCAACGCGTTATTTTAATGCCAATACCAGCGACAATCCCGAGGATACCACAAAACATGTAAAACTTAAAAGTAAAAGGCAGCAAAATTTTACCGGAGATTTTGTGAAAATGCAGGCGCACTATAAATTAAAGAAGCCACAAAACGAATACAAGGCGAAGAAAATTAAGACTGAACATGAAACGAAGCAAAAGATACCACAGCAATTATTGGACAAATACTCACGTGGTGAAGCAGTCAATGCACGAGGCGTCAAGACGCGTCACTTTAAGGATCAGCAGCAGCGGAAGGAAGTGTACTTGGAGTATGCCACCGAACAGGCGGCACGCACGGAGCTGCTGTTGCAGGAGACCGCCGGTCATCTAGAGGCCGACGAGGAGGAAACCACAGCCATGTACCGTCAAGCGGATATTGCCGCCAATGTGGATCTGCAGTCGTCAGCGAAGCAATTTGATTTGAAACTAGGTTTTGGGCCATACAAGATGCGTTATACGAAGAACGGCAGACACTTGTTGCTAGGAGGCCGGCAGGGACATATCGCTGCCTTCGATTGGGTAACCAAGAAGCTGCACTGTGAATTCAATGTGATGGAGAGCATTGCGGATGTCCAGTGGCTGCATGTGCCCACCATGTACGCGGTAGCCCAAAAGGAATGGGTGTATTTCTATGACAAGTCAGGCACCGAACTGCACTGCGTCAAGAGATTGTCACGAGTCAATTGCTTGGACTTTTTACCCTATCATTTTCTGCTCGCCAGCGGCAACAATGCCGGCTATGCATCATGGCTGGACGTGTCCATTGGCGAACTGGTAGGAAATTTCAATACGGGCTTGGGTGACATTAGGCTAATGCGGCATAATCCTGGTAACGGTGTGCTCTGCATAGGCGGCGGCAAAGGTGTCGTCTCAATGTGGTCACCCAAGGTGCGAGAACCTCTGGTCAAACTTTTGGCCCATTCCACAGCAATGACGGCATTGACTGTAGATCCCAAGGGTTTGCATCTAGTCACCGCTGGCTTGGATCGCAATGTCAAAGTCTGGGACATACGTAATCTTAACGAGCAGCCGCTCGCTGTCTTCCAGCTGCGTCTGCCCGCCAATGAACTGGAGGTTTCCCAGCGTGGCATGTTGGCCTTGTCTCAGGGTACCTATCTGGAGGCGTATACGAATGTAATTGGTGGCGGTGGCACCGGCAACAGACAGAATCTTCCGTATCTGCGACAACGTTGCGATGCATTTGTCCATGGCATGAGATTCTGTCCCTTCGAGGATATTCTGGGCATATCCACAGCGAATGGCTTCCAATCTCTGCTCATGCCTGGCTCTGGAGAGCCCAACTATGATGCACTGGAGGATAATCCATATGAGACAAGTAAACAGCGTCGTGAGCATGAAGTTCATGCGTTGCTAGAAAAGATTCCGCCAGAATTGATAACATTGGATCCACACGAAATCACTGGCGTCGATGCACCCACGCTCCAGGAGAAGGTCGATGCCAAGCGTCAGTTGTTCCAATTGAAACCGCCTAAGATCGACATGAAGCCACGACACAAGATGAAGGGCCGTGGAGGAACTGCTAAAATGGCACGAAACAAGCAGATTGTCAAGGATCTACAACGGAAGGTAAGTTGCTTCCACTTCCCATGCCTCTACAGCATTTAATGAACTTTTTCTATTCCTCTACAGGAGTTCATCAAGGAGGTGCGCCAGGCTAAGAGCAGCGTCATCGCTGGCCACAAACAGCGCCAGCAGGAAGATTCAGCTAATCACAAGGTCAAGAAACCCAAAGCACCGGTTAACGTTTTGGATCGCTTCAAGCCCAAATCCGCCAAGAAACCCAAGAAATAGTTTCCTTTCCTTATTTTTTTTTTTAAACAATTTTATTTAAATTCAGTTTAGTAAAAAGTTAAGTTGTTGTTTGGCCTGCACGCCGATCAGCGATTACATAGTGTTTCATATATTTAGTTTAAGTTGAATATAATTTGTTTAAGTTGAAGATTTTTAAATAAGAAAACAGTGGACAATATTAAGAGAAAGTTTGTTTGAATTTGGGCGGGAAAGTGTACATATGGGTAGGTATTTATACAGATAGATGTATAGGTCGATTGTGGATAGTTAGAGGAAACATATGCGTATCAAGGTACTAGTTAACTAGTGACGAAAGCTTATTCAACGCAACTTTTGTTTAGTAATTAATATATAGAATTTACATCTGTGTTTTTAAGAACACTAGTACTATGATGTTTGAAATGTATACATTCATGCAGATGTCTACATAAAGGCATAAGTGCAGACACAAGTTTAGATACAAAGCCTATTGAGGTAAGATTGGTAGACCCCTTAATTATAACTGTTCCACTTGGTGCTCTACTTCAAAAGTATTTCAAACTTATGCACCTTAAGCCATAGTTTTTGGCGATTTATTTGATTGCTAACGGTCTTTAAGGTTTTACTATCTCCAGCTCAAAACAAAGCAGCTAGCAGATCGAATAACTATATAGAAAAGTAATTTTTTTAATGGATACGTTTTTTCTTTATTTTTTTTAGAAAAATATATTTGAACACACAAAATATGTATTTCCTTAACTTATATTTTTATTTTTAAAAATCTCCTTAGAAATCAGCTTTACTGTGACCTACTTCAGTAGCCAATTCTCCGCAGCTTTAAGTCAATTTTTAAAAATGGAAACTTTAACTATTAAAAAATGTTGATTATTTTGTGGATAAAAGTAGAAGGGATTTTTAATACCAATCGCCTCCAACTTTTAATTAAATTATAATTTTAATTTTAGCCAGAAAAACTACAAGTTCTTAAGGCCCCTCCATAGAACCCAATCCTCTTCGGCTACATGTAAGTATTTTTTATTAAACTATAATCTTAACGTTATGTTTTCTGTACAACAGTTGATAGTTTGTTTTCATGCTCAATCCTCTTCAGCTCTGGGTACACACATAGGTACCCATTAAAAGGATTGTAGTGGCTACTTTATAGGTACATTTAAACACCCTCTAGCAGGCAATCATCGATAGATTTCGATCTACTTAAATTTAATTCAGAAAGCGAATTATAAATTAAATTTTCTTCTCTTGTCGTGCCCAATCCCCTCCTGCTTCTAGTCGTAGCTGAGTAAGCTCTTGAAGTAGCTTGAAACGCGCTCGGTAGCCTTCTCCTCCAGCTGCTTCAGAGCCACCTCGAGTCTGTTGGATTCGCACTTCTCTCGGGCATAATAAAATAAATTTAGAATGCGCTTCTGGTTCTCAAAGCGACGACTTTCATCATTGTTAGCTTCACCCGTAACCTGTAGCTGCTCCAGATTGTCCAGCACTGGCACCGCCTGCTCCGCCAGAGCCAGCAGAAAGACACCGTTCCTTTGGCGGCACAATGCCGACATGGCGGTGAGTGTTGCATCTGCCACACTAGGTTTCAGCAGTAGCTGTGGCAGATAGCTAAGGAATCTGGAGAACTGATCCTCGCCGCCAAAGCCCACATAAAGCTGCTGACGCTGGACAATGTGGCACAGGAGATTGAGGACACGTGTGGCCACGCCTTCGCGTGTGGTGTACTGCTGTTCCACATATGCCTCGATGCAGTTGTGCATCAGACCACCCATTTGATGGGCCTGCAGCTGAAGCAGAGCCAGACCATTGTCCAGGAGCAGAGCACGTAATGCACCAACCAGACGCAGTTGTTCATCTGGCGACAGTTGACGCAGCTGGCGTAGGCATTGATTGATGTAGATGATAAGACTGGCATAGTCCTCGCGCTGCTCCTCCGTGGGCTGTGGCCAAAAGTGGCAGACAAGCTGCACCAAACTAAGATTTTGTGCAGTACACAATTCTCCGGATGCGGCCAGTTTATTCTTTTTGTTCTTCTTGCCGTTGCCTTGCTGTGCCTGTGCCAGAAGCACTGGTACCCTCTGATATGGATAAGTGCAATCCTTGAGGAAATTGCGCAGGAAACTGACAGCAAAGGTTTCTTGCATCCATGTGCTTAACTCATGAGTATGCTCCTGTTGTGTGGATTCGTATTGTTGCACCAATTGCCAAAGTTGCGTCATGATGTCCAACAGCACGTGAAGACTCTCGGCTGCATCCAGACTGAGTAGCAGTTGCTGTTGCTCTTCCTTGCCCTGTTGGGAACCCTGTGGACGCACTTCCAGCCAGTTGTCTTGCAGCAGCGGCATCAGTTGCTCCACATAGCCACGCAGTTGGACATGCTCTGCCATTCTCAAGCGTTCACCTAATATATGCTGAAAGCCACGGCTATCCACTTGACCGCAGCTTAAGACATTGTAGAATTGTGGACTCGTCACGTCGTAGTGCTTTAGGATTGGTGCTCGCGCGGCATTGGTGGCATCACTGCGGCTCTGTTGCTGCAGCAGTGTGGCCAATATCTGCTGTAGACGCAGTAGCACCTTCGTGCGCCACTTGATGGTCGTCTGTTGTCCCTGGCCCTGACCCAAACGTACGGTGAGCAGTCGATTTGTGTGCTGTGTGTCGTGGCGTGTGCGTGAGATCATATCAATAAAGTGTCCAATGATAGTCGATGCACTGCGTTCGGCTAGTAGGCGGGCGGGCACACGCAGCAGCAGCACATCGAGCAGTAGCAGTGAATCCTCCTGTATTGCTGGCTGCACGTGTGTCATCGCACAGCGCAAATAGGCAGCAATGATGTGAAAAAATGGCACCACCGCCTGACCAGGTAGCGCTTCCAAGAGTACATCAAGTGTCTTGCAAGATTCACGTCGAACGTCACGCTCCATATCCAGCACACCACCGGCCACACCCTGGAACAGCTCATTCAGATGACCCACAAGGTGCTCGGCTTGCCCCAGTTTTACCGCATCTCGTACATGACGCATTGCATCCGTGCGGAACTTTAAATTGTGATGCTTTAGACGCGATAGAGTTTCCTTCAGATTCAATTGCCGTTGTCCATTGCTGGCGAGGATTGCGGATTCCTTAAGCTGTTCACGTATTTCGATTTTGCGAACCTTAAAGTCCGTTTTGGTCACATTGAGACCTTTGGGCAACTTGGCGCCTTTTAATTTCACCTTTGCCTTTTCAGCTCGCAAGTTTTTCTTATGATGTCCACCCATTTTCTTTTATTATTTAATGCACACAAATTCTCATTCAAATCAAAACATGTGCTATGGGCAAACAGTAACAGAAATCGATATTTCGATTGATTTGATACAATGAGCACTGCCATCTGTAGCAACAGCTGTTTACTGTAGTGGTAACGAAACCAGATATCGATAAGTCGAGTAATCGATTACATGAAATAAACTTGCTGCTATCTGTGAGCAGCTGTTCAGTTTGGCGGGTATTTAAAATGTATAGTGAAACTAGTCCTAATTCGTGCAGTCTTCTTTTTGGCAGAAATGTTCTTAGCATTTACACACTTAAATGGGAGTTCACTTAAAACCTCCGTAGATTAATTAGGTTTATGTATCATTATTTAAAGCTTAAAAAGGCTGCCACCTGTGGGTTGTTTCCAACTTCTAGACCGAAGCCTTGCCACCCTTCGTATGGCGGTTTATTTTGAAATGCTTAAGTTCTATGTGCGCAATTAAACCGGCTGCACCCACTAATAAAAGCTACTTTGTGTTAATCTGATTTGTGGTATCACAAGTTAATTGAAAGGTGTGGCGTTTTTTTTATTTGGTGAGAACCTGAAAAGCGATGCCAATTACTTTATAGTATGTCCTGCTGTTAAACCACATCCTGTGAGCATTCTGCTAATTGTCAGGCAAAATTTATTATCCTTTTTGGTTTCATTACCGTTGTCAAATCAATTAATCGGGGCGTGTGCTAATTTGCTTTAAAATACTGACCAAATATCGGTTGTTTAGATAATACCAGCTAGTCAATTGTTTCAAGGTTAACTGGTTTAAGCGAAGCTCTTCTCAATATGCTTAACCGGGTTCAAAGTATGTATATGCATTAGAACAACAATTATCAAGTATAATGTATGATACTAATAATAAAATCGCCCACTGAACTAAACGAACAACTTTTGGAATTCCAGGAATATATTAATATAATCTACTTATATTAAAATCTGTATTTGTTATATAATTATATTTTGATTACCTTTTGTGTCCACAGATTTTGTGTTGATAAATATATAAATTGCTAATGTCTTGATTAATTGTGCAATATTGTTGGCGAGAAGATGCACAGCTGCTCTTGAATAGTTTCAATATCAACTTTGTCGCAATTTCCACCTCCGAGCGAGCGATCGATGCATTTTTGAGCGAAATTGCAAACGACTTTCAATATTTGAGCAGTAACTAATTGCGCTTCTTGCGGTTTGGCGTTAAATAATGAAATCCCGTGTGGCCAGGACAGAAAACTGCCAGCTGGAGTCGTTCACACCAGCAAGGACAACAACGAAAACAATCAAAATAAATAAAAAATACAAAAAACTTAAGGAGCAACTTTGCTATAATTTTTTTTCTTTACTGACTTTTCGAAGGTTTTGTTATGGGCGCGGCTATTTAAATGATAACGACACGTCAGGTCGCAGAGTTGCACAGATTTGGGCACCCAAAGCCCCTTTCCACCCACCTACGGCAGCTCAAATGCGACAACAACAACCAAAACAAACAAACGGTAAAGAAATTAATGCAAAAACAAAAACAAAACGAAATGAGTGTAGTATAAACAGCAAACAACAACAAAAACTACCGACATGGGCAAGAAGAAGAACAAAAAAAAAAACGACAATAGCGTCACATCAGATGGCAACTCTGTTTTGTTCTGTTCACTTCGTTTTTGGCGCGCTCACGACTCGTGTCTCGCTCGTCGCCGTCTACAATTCGCCGCTTCAGTTGTAATCAAAGTTTGAACCTGCGCGGTTGTACATTTTTTTTATCCGCCTGTTTGTTACTTAGAACAAAAAAAAAAAAACAAAGTTCAATTCGTAACAGTAACTGTAACTAACTACAACGTTTTTTTATCTCAACTAAAATAGACAGATTTTTTACTTTATCACTTGTTGTTGTATGTACGAGTTGTTGCTTTTTCTGTTTAAACATATCTTCAATTTTTTTGCGGTGCTTTACTGTTAATAAATGTGTTACGGCAGCAGCAATAGAAATAATAGTAACAATAACAATTTGCCAAATTCATTTGTGATCAACTAACGACAAGTAATCTTAAAAACCTTGCCGTCGCGCAGCATTAGAAACAGCAGGGAAAACAACAACAAATGCATAAAAAACACACCATCACCACGCTGATACATAAATACAATAGCACGCGCATGCAACAGCTGCAGAAGAAACAACAACAACAACGACAACACTAACAGGCAAAATCAAAAGCTCAAAAGCCGGGCGTCTGCGTCGGCGTTGTAAGCTCAGCTTCAAATTCCAGCGGCCGGCGTTTCAAGCACATTTACATACACGCTCTCAGTGACTCCGAGCGCGTGTGTGTGTGCTTGTGTATTTGTAGGTAAGCAGTGAACAAAAATGAGAGCAAGGCAGCAAGAGAGAAAAAGAGATTTACAGAGCATCCTCATAGCCAGTAGTAGGAAAGTGTTACACACACACACATACAAATGTATATGCATGACTGTGACGGTTGCGTTTGTGTGTGTGTTTTTGCAACGGCATTTCCGTCGTGCTTTAAGTTTGAAAAAAGCTGACTGCTATGTAATCTGTGTTGATCTTAGTTGAATTTTTTTACAACGTTCAAAACAAAGTTTTATTATTATATTGCTCACAATTAATAAATTAACAAACTACATGCATAGTTTTGTGTCTGGATTGCATTTCTGTCGAGTCATTAACAATTTATAGCTACATCTGTGTCATTGACTTGTATGGCAGGTTATGTTGCAAGTCAGATCTAATCTATAATTACGTCCCATAACTTCATTAATATACACATATGTACACATTGACCTGTATCTTTTGACTTATACTTTTGTATGCTTAACTGCATGATTCATTAGTTTGGCTTTCTTTTTTTGCCATCTCTGATCTCTGACCTGATTTGACATGATTTTTCCAGGCTTTTTGGCCAACGATTTCGATTGTCGTCTGACACTGGAAAATACGAAACTGAAATGTTGTAATTGCGATTTAGTTAAGAAGTTTTATCCCGTAATCCTAGAGTTTGTAAAGCATGCACTGAGAGAAAACAATGTATTTTAAGTTAAATCAATTTATTTATTATTTAGGTAATTAAGTTTTGAGTTTGAATATTTAAAAAAATACATATTTTTGATTTAGTTTATTCGAATTTTAAACATTTTTTTCTTTGAATTTTATACTGAAATGTTTTTTTAATATTCATTTTTTGTCTAATAAATTATATTTACAAAAAGATACTGGTTTTCTTCTAAACATAAACTTTAATGGTAAATAATATTTTTTCTTTTTAAACTATAATTTAAATTTTTATTCATTCTGTTGCTGTTTCCTATTGAATTTTGTCAATTGCATTTTTTATTGTGTATTTTGAGAAACGACTTTTTCAACTTTGCCTGCTGACTACCATTATTTTTGCACAGTGTATGCCGTGACAGTTTGAGCCACGTGTTTGACGTCTGTTTTTTTTTTTGTGGCTCTTGCAACTTTCTTACCGTTTTTGTTTTTCTTTTTTTTTTTTGAATTTTGTTTCACTCCCTGTTTTTTTTTTTTTTGTGGCCGTCATTTATTATCGACGATCTTGGAAGCGACAGACCTCAAAAAAAAAAAAAAAAGCAAAGACCAAAAAGTCAGAGTCAGATTGAGAGTCAAAGCCATATTCGAGTTGTCGGCTGCTTCAAATGATGTCATTTGTCTTGGGGGCACTTGAATAGAACCGACAACATAATTATTACAAAAATATAAATATATAATAAAAAAAAAGTTTAAAAAATGTTTAGCATTTGTTTGAGTTTTCACTGCTGTTGTTTCTATTTTTTTAATTTTAATTTTAATTTTATCGGTTAACCTTTGACTTGAAGTTGAGTAATTATGTAGATACCGCAGCATACCAATTTAAGTAGACCAAACAAACGTGGCCAGAACGCAGATAAAACTCTGATAGCGCCGTCGACAAGATACAGATACTTAGCTACAGAGATAGTGGGGATGCCATGCACTTATATCGGATCAGCAAGTCAGATGGTTAAATATTTTTAGCTACTATCAGTGTAGTAGTATCGTGTATTCTCACTCAATTTATAAAATCCAATTCCGCGTTTAGTTTTTCCCATTTACAATATGAAGTCAGCGACATAAATAATAAATAAATTTATTTTCTTATTGTTATTTCTGAACTAAAAGGGGGAACTTATAAAAAAGCAAAGATTTCTATTTATCATAACTATATTTACTAATTATTAGTTTTTCATAATTAGTGCAAACTATTTAAATTAAATAAACACTTTTTTTTTTCTGGCAAACTGATTTATTAAATCATTTATAGCTGACTTACGTTTTTTTTTAAAGGTTCTGTCTCATTTACCAACAAAGTTATAGAGTAATTTATCAGTTTAAATTTTAAAGTACTTCCTTCTGGGAAGGTCAAGAATAAAAAATCAATTTATTATTACCACTGGAATACTGGATGCAATACTATAGCACTTTATTAGCAATAACTCAATGAATTCCTTAAATGACTGAATTTTTTGATTTTCAGATTTTATACACGTTTTTAGAGCGTTTAATTGGTCATGAAATTTAGCTCATAAAATACTTACACTTATACGTGGAAATTCAGTAGCCAGCGTAGTGTAAATAAACAAAATATAGTAGTTTTAATTTTAATTAATATTTGCATGTGGGGGCCCCTCGTAGCTCGGGTGCGCCGTATAATTAATAATTAATTTTGCTATAATTTTATTATACATGAAATCTTTAGTTGAACTATTAAAATAGCTACCAGAGTTGCCACCTGGCTTTGTGCGTTCATGTTTTTATGTAGAGCAGCCAACTTAACAAGCAACAAAATGTTTCGCAAATATCATTTTTTAAAAACTAAGAATATTTGCTATATTTTGTATATAATATTTTGTGTCAACAATAGACATTCAGTTTCATACACTAAACAATGCTACAAAAAAACAACCAAAAAGCTTGAAGAATTCCAAGAAATTGCAGCATAAACAAACGAGATGAATCTGCAAACTGTTTTTGACAATTTTTTCACTTTAATCCCTTTTAAGTATCAAGATTTTTGCAGTTCTCTGCAATTTTGAACTCTTTAAAAATCACATTGTAGCAAAGTTCTTTACAATCTTATTTCCAAACATGAAAATTGGATTTCTGTATAACGATTCTTTTTATTTTGTGCTCAAAATGTTTAAATCTTTTGACATTCCTGCAGATATTTTTCAAATTTCATACTTCCACAATAAAGTGTTATATTTCTTGTATTTTTGTGGTCCCTAACGATTTCCGCTCATTTTATTGTCATGAGTAATACCAGAAATACCAGTGGGCGTAATTAGGTTCTCTCTTACGCTAGTGTAATTTTCAGTTCTGTTTGCGATCTTTGTTAGCTTGTTTTCTTTTTCGTCGACTCATTCAAGCACTTTCAATACCAAAACATTGTCGTTCGCAACAAAGATAACGCATTCACAAGTTACGAGATACAAAATTCTTCTCAGATTGCAATAACAAAGCGATAAAAAATAGCTATACACAACGAACACACAAACTCATGGCAAAAGCGAAACAAATTGTAAAAAAAAAAATTTAATTTTCTCAGTTAAATAGAAATGTTTTATGGGAATTTCGTAGAATTTCGTAGAATTTCTATATAATCAACAATGCTTCACATTAGTTCCATAATTTTTAAATTTAATTTATAAATTGTAAAGAGCACATGCTTCCCAAAAATTAGTTTCGGCACTTTTGCTGCTCTTTTTAGACCGATTGTTCTGATTTTGTTACAAACTGGTTGTTTTTTATATAATATATCGAAAGCTCTTAAAACCGACTTTATTAGTTTGTGCTAAGTCGAAAATATGACTCTTAAAAGCATGTCATTTAAGTTCCATTTTGCAATGTTTCTGTGGAGAGACCCCTTTTAGGGTTGTTGTTTAAACAGAAAAACTGCATTTTTATACCGATTTTTCTTGTTAAAATTTACTATACAATACGCTAAAATCAAGATAGATATCAATTTGTATAATTGGATTTGTCAACCAGTTAAATTATTATTTATTTTTACCATACTTAGTGCGGATTTTACCATAAAAATTAAAATTTTTGAGCGATATTTCCTATGAGAACTATGGGATATAGTTGTCCAATCCGGACCAAACTTGGTGAGAATAGTTATCATCACAATATTCACAGGTTATGGTGTTATGGGTTGTAACAATTGGCGGGCGGAAGGGGCGTGGCAACCATTTGATCTGTTCGGACGGACTGTCATTCCAAATTTGGTCTCTGATACCCGACGGACATGGCTATATCGACTGGGCTGTGGATGCTGATCAAGAATATATATACTTTGTGGAGTCTGCCATGCCTTCTTCTGTCTGTTACGCACAAACTCAATAGACCCTTCTACTCTTTTTGTGTGCAAGCTCTAAAAATCACAAGTTGTTTTAAAAGTTTTCTACTTTAAGAAAAAGTTATAATCCGCTATTTTATAGCCATATCAATAGTAGACCCCTAAGTCGAAATATATTGGTATAGGTTTGTTTATCTAGCTGTGGACATGAGCTTCAATATTTTCATTTTAATCGAAAGTCAATCAAGATGGTTACGTTTACAGCTCTGGCAAATGCAGTCTGACATATTCAACTTAGTATTAATGACATCAAAATAGACAATACCCTAGGGAGTATTACGTATGAATTGCAATCAAATGGAACCATTTGATATGCTATCTAATTGTTAAAAGTTATTTGTGCAATTCACATTGTCTAAAGCGATGGGGGCATTGATTGGCAGCACAAAAGTCAGACAAAGGAAGACGAGTGGCTTATAAATGGGATGGGAAAGTAGCAAAACTTTGTAATGTATCCAAACCATTTATAAACCTAATTAAATAAAATTATGGAAAGCAAATCGGAAAGATATGAGTATGGTTATGAAGGAGTAGGGAATAAGACTGTAAGAGCAGGACTTAAGGAAAAAGGGTTGGAGCTTTAGGAGTAGTAGATAAGAAAATCACTTTTAGAATAGGAGCTGTAAGAGTAAAGCAGAGAAAAGGAGTATAAGTATAAGTGTATAGAAGTAGGAGTAGGATTAGGAGTAAGAAAAAAGGAGTATACAAGATTTGAGGAGTAGACAACTCAAAGCACTAAACTAGTACTACTATTCTGAAAGCAGGACAGTGGGAGTAGGACACTAGGAGTAGGACAGTGCCAGTATAACAATGCTTGACCGTCGTACTGTGTCGCGGTCAGTGTCAGGAGCAATGTCGTGCAGTAAAAAACGAGAGGGAAAAAAAATCGAACAACTGTCAAAAGGTTGAAACGTTTGTTGCCCCACCGGACGGCAATGAGTCCCTGTCCCCGTTGTCTTTCCTCTCCACTCTCCACTCTCCTCCCTCCTTCTGCATTCATGTACTGCCTTTGCTGTTGACGAGTGGTCAGTTATTATTACAGTTATTGCTGCCGCTGTTTTTGTATGTTCCAACTTTATTTCTTCCCCCACCCCAACCGTCCAATTCCATTCCGTTTCGTTTCACTTTTGTATGGATTCCACGTCTTTTGGTATCCTGTACTGGCCATAGCGTGTCCGTTCACTGTGTTTTCTTAATTGCTCATGCGCGATTAAATGCTTTGCTGTTTGCCCAACTGACCAACTGACTGAATGGCTGGCTAACAGACGGACTGGCGGACTCACGGACTGACGGACTGACCACCTGATTGACTTGGCCAACAGGCTAATCAGCTAGCTAAGCAGCCAACTCTTCAAATTGGCCAACTGTCTAGCCTGCAAGTCTTTGTGGTTAAATTTAAATCGCTTTTGCTGACATTCATGCTGAGCAATTTGAGGAAAACTCTTGGCCATGGCCGTGGCCCTCACTCATGGCCCAGTGCTTTTGGCCAACGGTCTTGGCCCTGTCGCAATGCTGGCGTGCAGCACGGAATGCCTAATTGCAATTTGCACTGCAATCTAATGCTGAAATGGAAAACTATACACAAACACTCAGCCAGAATGTCAACCGTGCACTTGATAGACTAGCTAGATACCCTGCATAAAGTGTAATAGCTGTTGCTTAATTTTTATTTGGCTCTTGCTTTTTGCCAGTCAATATAAATTCTTTAATGTAGTGAAACAAGTAATTTATATAAAACTGATGGACTAAAAGCTACCCTAGAATTGAAAAAAGAAGCTTAGCTACTTTTGCTTAATTTCTTTAGTTTCAACTCACTTTACTCACTTATTCATAAGAAGAATATTGTGAAACGACTGTCGGATACCCTGTAAAAATTACGAAAGTATTTTTTACTAGGGTTTTTAGGAATCTAAGTCTACAGCTTAACTTTACTGATTAACTAAATTGTATTAATTTAAAGTCATTAAAATTAATATGAGCGTATTCCCGTTATACCCAGCTTGTGGTGTGCTATGCGAACAGGGTATACACAAACATATACAGCTGCTTAGTTGTGTGATCGAATTGATTTACCGCAATTTCAAATGCATTGTCACTCGCACACATAAACAACCGTTATGATTACGCCCTCTCTCAACACACACACTGACGCACACACACACGCCTTCGCCTACGCACACGCACACACACACGCATACGAACCTACAGATACGTATGTGAAGTCCATTAATATAACGGTCAACTAACTGGACAAGCCTTGTCCAATATTATGTTTAGTGGCCTGTGTATTGAATGTCCGCCATTCACAATATCCGCAGACATTAACCGACTCGACATTGTCAATGTCGCAAATGGATTTCTCAAACTGGATACTGCTACACACTTACACAGTGGTGTGAAATCGGAGTTAAATCTCAGTATTTATAGTTCACATAAACTATTTCAAAACCTTGCCAAAATGTAGTCCTTAAATTGCTGATATTTGCTTAGAAATTCTTACTACGCCTTAGGGATATAAATTTATATTTGATTAGAGGAAAAACGTTATATCGTTATATTAAAAATATTTAAATTGAACTCTGTACTAGATTCAGTTTACCATAAGCCTAAATATTAACATTGATTATAACTCGAAATCACGGACCCTCTTTTTCTGGTATATACATACCCCAAAGTCAGTTGATGGATTTTTTAAGTAGTTCACCGACCGATTTCTGCTTACCCAACTGATCCATGCAGTTGGAGTTGAGAGTTGTGTGTGGCTTTTATAATATTCTAATATACATTTTATGGGTTAAAACAAAACAGAAAAACAATTATGAATTACGTATTTTTACAAGGTATTATAAGATGAATCCCACAATAAATGGATTAGGACTTGAAACTTGGGAGATAAAAAAACGAAACACATTAGAAAGAGTGATAATACTAGTATTTGTCTTATATAAATCATAATGTTTTTTGAAACTCTAAGAAATAAAACGTAAAAAAATAATAATAGTAAAAACTCAAAGTTGTAATTACACATTTTATTTAAAAAAAAAAAAACAAATTTTTAATATACAGTTTTGATAGGATCGAGACATTGAAATAAAAATCGGATCAACAATTTGTGTGTTAGTTGAAAATCAATATAGTGTTTCTTAAGGGGGAAATACATGTAAAATGTTGGAAAACAACATTTTTGTTTCAAAGTATGTTAGTATAGACATTTCCCAATATGTCACCCAAATTACAGAGATTTTTGCATTCGACCTGTGGTACGGGTATACATCAACGGACGAACTTTAAACGAACTAGTAACACGAATAGTTATTGATCGATCTTCCTGAAAATTTTCACAGATGTGAATGATTTTACATTCTATGTGAACCTTTAAGTTTTTGAAAAATAATTTTTTTAGTGCCAGTCAACATGAAAAATTGGGGCCGTAATTACTTTTTTTAAGTATTGTTTGGTTTTTAGATCACTAGAACACTTTCGCTCCGACCTTTCTAGCCGAATTTCTCGTACAGCCGCTATTTTTAATTATTAAACAAAAATATTTTTTTTATGTTATTTAAATATTTGAAGAAACTACATGCCATTTTTTACACATAATTACTCTTTAATGTAATAATAAAATAACAAAAATCAAGAAAAATTAATGCATTTACATGTATCTCGCCCCTTAAGCACTTTAAAGTTATCAGTTCATTTCAATATTATTTTTTTTAATTATTTTTATTTATTTATCTCTATAACAAATAAATTTAAGAACATGTATGCCTTAAACTTTACTTTTTACTTGGAAATCACGCTTTTATCCCCATCAATATATCGGGATTATTGAAATCTGTTAATACTTTAGGCATTATCTATCTAAATTGTAACTCGAGGGAAATATAATTTACAGCGCACAATCCAATCAAACAGTAATTTTTTTATTTGGAATGTATAATGTAGTAAGGTGTCCACTATGTTAATATAATAAAATAAAGTTTAGGTAAGATTTTGGAAATGAGCAGGTGTTATTATAAAAAAGAAGAATTTAAGACCCTGCACCTAAAAATAATACAAATGTCTAAAGGTTTCTCTAAAAAGCCTTTTAATCAATTTACTTTTACTAATGTAAAATGTATAAATGAACAAGTACGAGGTCATTTACAGCGGGATTACTCAACTGTAGTCCTAACCAGCACTAACACTACAATATATTACATATATCTATGTTCCGTTCTATATTTTCTCATGCGTTTTTCTTAGTAATATTTCAAAAATAATCTTCTTCGTGTACAATCAATCTCACACCACTGTGCGTATGCGGCAGCTTTCTTATGTGCGTGCTCGTATTTTTTTTTGAGGTATTTTATATTATTGCCTTAGTAGCGACATTTTTTTGTGTTACCTGCAATTGGATACATCCTTTTGTTATCTGCTGCTGTAAATCGTTTGTCGATTTTTGGCGTCCTAGGGGAAATTTGAGGAGTTCACAGAGACCCTGAAAAGCCCGTACACCTCCCTCCCACCGAAAAGTCTAGACACTGTTTGGCAAAACACGCAATTGGTAACATCACGCATCACGCAGCTCACAGCACGCAGCACGCAGCTGGGCAACCTAATTTGGTATGATTAGACAAACACTTGTCCTGGAATCCAACTTGAGATCCACTTCGAGTCCCTGTACTTGATCAAGGTCCTTGCTCATACATTGTCTGTTCTGCTGCGTGTCCTTGTCCGAGTTTATAGAAATCTAAAAGTGTACTTTGCTTTCAAAGCTTGTTTGGATCACTTAACATATGTAATATAGTCATTATGTGCAGAACATTTCAATAGGTTTGTTTAAAAACACTACATAGGAAAAAGTAACACGGTATTCCCAGCTTATATTCTTTCGATCAAGGATTACTTGACTTAAGGAATTATCAATATTTATTTTGTCTTAAATTTTGCGTCAAATCGTTAAGTAAACTTTCTTGGATACACTGAACGAAAAGAAAAATCAGCTGGCACTCTGAAATAACGTATGTAAACTCTAAATATTGGTATGATTTTTTTTCTGTGTATGAAACGTGTCTCGAGTAGTTTCCTTCCTCAACTTCTCCGCTAGTCACTCCACAATTGGGTTTTTCCCTCATACACCTTTTTTTGCCTTGTGGCATGCCGTGTTCAACAAGTGGTTTTTGACTCCTTGAACACCTTTTTAGATTACCTGTGGCAGGGCCAAGGGCTTAACGCACCTGTGCGTGATCCGCGCATGCAACACTGCTTTCTCCTGCCACCCACACGAGTCCTTCATTTACAGTTTATTTTTTTCAATACTCATGCATTTTTAATGAAACAAAGCACACATACACACACTCCCACACACCGAAGCCAATGAGACACTGCGAGAGTGTTGTTAGTATTGAGAGTTCACTGTGATAAGTGTGGCATGCCACATGCGTTTGTTGCTTTGCTACAAGTTGATATTAATTGGCATGTAATTGTCGGAAATGGAAAGTTCTTTATTGCCACGCATCAAAAAGAAAAACAAAATACTAATAGTTAATCCTACATATTTTATATATAGATACTGACTGGGAAAGGTAGAGAAAAGTTATAGATAAATAGCAGAAACTGTTAGGGATAAATGGAGAACAGACATAGATAGAGTTGAAAGTTATTATTGAGATAGCACGAACATTGAAGATATATGTATTTCACTGACAGAATTTTTAGACCCCGTACTCTAGAAACACCATAACTTGAAAGCTATAAGAGCTGTCTTGTCCAAATTTACACATTATGTATATGGTACCATAATTACTCTACTTACCATCCTTCGTATCGGACAACTATAGCCTATAGATCCCATAGCACAAATCGTCTAGAAGGAGTACGTGGTCTTTTATAGTCGACCAGCTCGATTGTAGTCTTTCTTACTGGTTTCAAATAAAAAGTTTTTTTTTTTTTGATATAGTCCTACTTTATTCTAGAGTTATGATCTGATGTGTTTCAAATTTTTTAAACAAATGTCAAATCATAGGGAAATAATCTTGTCAATAGTCCACCACAACAAACGTACTTAAACCATAACCATAAAAACAGGAAAATTATAATAATGAGAAAAATGGAAATGAAAGGAAAGGATCATTGTCATTGATTGATAAATCAATAAGAATAAAGAACAATTATAGATTTGAAAAAACAGAACTAAACAAGACAAAGTTATCTAAGATTACAGTCGTATAAACCACAACAAACTTTAAGTTGGCAGCACTAAGCAGGACTTCCCACTCGTTAAGTGCAAACTGTCCACCTGTTGCAAAAATGCTGCGACGCTGCCAAATTTCTCAGTAAATCAAATCAGTTGCTGTTAGCTGACAGAAGCTGGCTGTTGTGAAGTCTAAGCGTTTCAAAAATGTGCATATAACAGATAGTGAAAATGTTAGTATATATATATATATGTAAATCGAAGAAATCAAGTAAATATATCAGATCATTTGATTGCACTTAATTGGCTAAAGCAATTGGCCATTTATTTGCTTTGTTGATGTCCATTAAAAAGTATTTACAAAACAGGTAACTGACTTTTAGTAACGCCTTTTTCAATCGTGGGAAATGTTGACCTTCTTTGCACATTTTCATTTTCATTTAAATTTTGATTAACGCTAACTTTTCGATTTTCATTTGCATTTGACTTTTCATTTGCATTACGTTAACGGAAAATGGAAATTTTCTCTTTTTTTTAGCATTGACATTTGGAGTGAAATGTTTGTTAAATAATTTATGCGAATTTAATAGAATCGCGCTTTTATGAGACTTGAACGCTTCAATGAGTTTAAACTCTCAGTTTCGATCAATTTGCTGAAGAGGTATGTGTGTGTGTGTGTGTTTGATGGGTGTAGATGTATGTGTGTGTGCCAATTGAAATTTATGCACACAATTTAATTCATTTAAAGACTGATTCTTGGCTCAATGAATGCCACTGTGCAACATTTTGTTACCTCCGCAAACACGGAATGAATGGCAACCCTTTGAGGTCTATGTGCAATACTATATAGTAATGCCAACTAATTACGAATCGAATATGGCGTAATTACATTTTGGTAGCTCCGAACTGAATGATTCGTGTGTCTAATGTTGTCTATAGCATGCTAAATGGATATTCATGTCACTGTATACACATATGATATGAACACGAGTATGAATTCTGATGACAAAACCAATACATATGGGGCTCAACAGTCGAGCGAGCCGACTGAAAACGACCCTGTATAAACACTGGGTTTTGGAAGAACAAATTTTACAATTTATGAGTGTTAAAATTGGCAGTGAATGCGCTTTCATTTCAAATATGCTGGCTCTTTAGTCTCTATATCGACTCCAAGGGGAATACTGATCAGGAATATATATGTGTCCTTTAAGAGCTCGGTCACATCCCTACTGTCCCTCATAAATAGTTTCACCAGACAACCCTTCTAAGCGCCCCTACTTCATCTAATGTACAGGGTCTACAAGCAAATCCCTTGAAAGCTGAAATTACGCATACACCGCGTTTGACACGACACAAATAGGAAAATAAGTCAAACAAAATGTTGGTCAAAAGCTCATTACAGATACATTTACCAATGCCAATACCAAAAATATAAATAAAAACTTATAAATATACATTTTAATTCAAAGCGCAGTAAGTTGACATCAAATCTTCAATAAGTAAATGATCCTATCGATTAAATCATTCTCTTGGATTATGCACTCAATTGCAATCACACATGTTAATGTTCACATAACGCATGGCGTTCAATAAGTTTATCGAATTTAATCAAATCAATTTAAATCAAATCGAATCGTATCGAATAATTTTCAAGTCATTTGAAATGATTAGCATGAAATTGCATCTGATACAAAACAACAGCTGCATGGAAACGTGCAACAATTCAACTGAATGAGTCTTAAAATCTGTACGAAAGACATTGAAATTTTTACAAACTGAACCGTAATTATCTGCGGGTAGTCGACTCATAAATACCCTATAATCGTTACTACTTGATGTGACTTTAGTGGTAATTTGTACTATTTAAGTTATTAAATAGATTTGAGCTTTGATCTGTAAGCTTTCGCTTATTGAGCTTTAAGTTACTAGTGTGTACACACTTTAGATTTATTTTTGTACTTAATTTGAGCTGCAAATTGCCAGTGTACACACATTGATTTTATTTGTTTAATGCCGACTCCCCGCATTTTTAAATTAGCTGTGTAGCTGTGCAGTGTTGTAAACAAATTTAATTGCCAGTGTTTACACACGAGTTATTTTCATTCTTAGAAAATATACCATGACAATTTTTAACGGTTTCAAAGAAATTAAATAACATTAATATTTGATTTTATATACAAATTTTCAGAGATGATTCAAACACTCACTGTAGTTTTTGATTTCCTTTGAGTTGTAGAATATCACAATTTATATAGCGCGTTTTATTACAAGGTATCTGTTAGTCAGTTACTTGATCTCCATTCCGATTTATTGCATTGCGTGTAACGTTTATGGCTGACCCATAAAATAAGTTCGCAAGCACTCGGGTTATGACTCCAACTGCCTTGCTCTCTCCCTTCGTTTCTTTGTCTGTGCGCCTATCTGCGTGTGTTTACTGTACACGCACACACACTTATACACACACACACGCACACCCTCATTCACACACGCGTTTAGGTATTTGCATAGTGTCTCATTTGTAATTTCATTTTGTTGGATTTTCCGTTAACGGCTTTCGATTTTTTTCTAAACCGTATTATTGGGATTTTTTCATGGTTTTCAAGCCGCGCTTACTCATGTCCATACATGTATGTGCGTGTCTCTTTAATCTATGCCGTACTTATAGTAAAAATTTAATGTTCTATTGTATCATTTTATAGTAGTTGAAAGACCAAATATATATATAAAACTTTTAATTAAGTAAATAAACTTGCTTAAAGATTTTTTTTTGTCTAGTAACGAGAGCGTAAGGTTAACTAAAAACCTTTTTAATAAAAATTAATTTGAATTGAATTTAAATTCTTAATAAAAAAAATAATTAAAAACATTTTTGAAGTCGAAAAATTCTGAACGAAAAATTCAATTAGTGACAAAACTTATGATCAACTCTCGAATTTTGTGGTATCAGTGATGACATCACGTCTTCTCCGCAGCTTTTCTCTCTGTTTCTCATACTCTCTCACGCTCCCTATTTGTTGTCTTCTTCTTCTCTTTTTGTATAATTTTTTGTTGGGTACACTTGCACTCGCTACGATCTTGATTTAAATCTCACATTGTTTAGTTTGCTGTTGGTTCATTGTTTTGCCATTTGTGTTGATTTTCCCTCCCCTTTCCCCTCCTGTTCTTCTTGTATCGTTCACTCAGTCTACTCTTCAGTCTGGATTTGCCTGTCATTTGTTTGCTTTTCAGTTGCTCAATGAAACAGAGTGACTCACAAAAGTTGGTGTCCTAAACTCGCATGGAATTTAGCTTTACTGTTTTAGTATTATTATTATTATTATTATTATTATTTTTATACTCTCTGCAAGAGTATATTGGGTTTGTGCAAAAGTATGTAACAGGCAGAAGGAGGCGTGGCAGACCCCATAAAGTATATATATTATTGATCAGCATCACAAGCCGAGTCGATATAGCCATGTCCGTCTGTCCGTCTGTCCGTCTGTCTGTCTGTCTGTCTGTCTGTCTGTCTGTCTGTCTGTCTGTCTGTCTATCCGTCTGTCCGTATGAACAAACAGATTTCAGAGATGGTAAGAGCTACAAGTTCGAGCTTGGTGTCAAACGATCAGATATTTAGTCAGTCAATACAAGAATCTTTTTTTTTTTCGATGCCACGCCCCATTCGCCCACAAAAAGCAAAAACTGGACACACCTCGTGAAAAATTGGTGTTTTCGGCAAATATCTCAGTAACTATGGCACCTAGGATCACCAATTCTTGTACGGGAGTTCCTAGCGACAGCATAGTTGCATTGCCATCTATAAATTTGGACTGCCACGCCCACTTTTCCCACAATTTATAAAATAGTTTTCAAGCTTCAATGCCGTTTTTCCGTATCGTACAGTATTGTAGTTTATAACTGGTGTGGAGACTAACTATATTAAACTATCCTGAAAGGCGCATTAAAATCGGACTATAAACAAGAAAACTAGAAGCGTTACAATATTGTTAATTGAACGCAATATCAACCCATTGGTGCAAGCGAGACAGAAACACACAAGCACATGCTCGAACGTTTTTGCTGCCTGTGTGGCGGCAGCGCTGCCCGCGGTCGCTGGCTGCGCCGAATACACACATACATACATGCATGCATCATATATTGTCAAACGTATGTGTATTTTCTTGTTATTATTATTATTATTATTGTTATTATTATTATTTTTATTATTATTATTATTTTTTTTATTATTATTATTATTATTATTATTATTATTATTATTATTATTATTATTATTATTATTATTATTATTATGATTATTATTATGATTATTATTGTTATTATTATTACTATTATTATTATCATTAGTATTAGTATTATTATTATTATTATTATTATTATCAGTATTATTATTATTATTATCATTATGATTATCATTATTATTATTATTATTATTATTATCATTATCATTATCATTATCATTATCATTATCATTATCATTATTATTATTATTATGAATATAATTTTTTATTAGTTTTGTTTTATTGATCTCGTTCTTATTACGATTTTTTTTATTACTTCTAAAATAAAACTTGGTTCACTATAAAAAAATTCAACTATTTTTGTTGTTTTGGGACCTAACTGTATTGTAATAGTTATTGTAATTGCTATTATTAATTCTCCATCAGTTCATTGTGTGTGCTTTGCAAATAAATTATGAAATATTAGCCACAAGTTGACCCTCACATACTGCCCCCGTGCCCACCCATGTTATTGGCCCTATTAGGTATACGCACTCGCTTCTATATCCGGCTCACACACACACACACACGCACACACATACATACTTGCATTGTGGATGCTCATTAGTCAAGTTTGAATGCCTTCGATTCGGTTACAGTAACTACACTTTGGCAACGAATTAAATTTAAGTGCTCTATTAATTTTATTCGCACGATGTAAAGACTGTGTTTAACCTTTACTGCCTCTTTGGGTTTTAAGCATCGTTTTTACGCCTTATTTAACAATTGGATTTGGTTTATTTATTATTACCTTTTTTAAATACCCAATAGGCAATAGGCTTTAGAAGGGTATATTGTTGGAAAGGGGAATTATAAACGAAATTATAAGCGGAGTTTTAAATGGTAAACATTTTAAACATGTACCTAATAAAATATTTAAAGAAAAGTGTGGATTGATTTAGATTTCGTCATTTCATATTTTACAGGGTATAAACTAATTGCCAAAATATGTACAGTTGTACTTTATCATCTTAGCGGGTATACCGTATACGTTCCAAAATCCAAAGCTTTTAACTATAAAACCATTACACGTTTATATTGCTACAACAAAATTAAATTAGTTTTCGTTTTGTTTCCAGCAAAAATAAGTACAGAGTCTTCAGCTGTCAGTACGCTTTATACACACTACTTTGTTAAAAACACATTGCGCATACGCAACGTGTGACAAGTATGTAAAGTGCAAAGTGACTAATTGACAAATTTGCAAACAAACAACAAAATTTGTAGATCAAATGGTTTTCAAGTGACTAGATGGCTTTGGGACAACTTAACTTGAAAACAAAAAAAACTAGTAAAAAATGCTACAGTCTAGCGAGCGTACTTACTCCAGTAAAATAGTCACTTTATAACCGATTTGTCCTTTGGGAGTTATGGGCTATAATAGTCTAATTCGGATTAAACTATGGTCTTGGTTACGGTGTTATTAAAAGGGAGGAGTGTAAGGGAGCGTAACTGCCTTTCATTTCAAATTTGGTGGCTCTAGCTCTTATAGAGTCTAAGATCTAAGTATACAAACTAACGCATATACTTAATGGAATCGAAAACGCCTCCTTCTATCAGTTACGCACATTGTGCTTTTCACAAACCTCATAGATTCCCGTAAAGGGGTCCAAAAAATATTAAACTGTAAAACTGTAAAACTGTAAAAATTCGCAAGTCAATGTAACAGGTGAAACTTTTCACACACAACGCACTGGAGAGGCGTCTGTGATCCGATTACGAAAGTCGGCTAAGGTGACGACCCAATAATAGCGATGTATACCGATTGCACTGATTCTCAACGTTGAAGACACGATTTGAACGATTTGAAAAAATCGAAGACTAAGACACTAAATGGAAAAGCCAAATTATTAACGCAATTCATTAAACATTTAGCAACACATCCGTTCAAGTTCAATTTTCAATAACGGACGGTAATTGAAAGTTTTCTATTGAGTTTTACCAACAATGGCCATATAGTTCTTTGAATGGAAAAAGGTACACATGACAGGCGATAGAAATATTTATCCATATGCCTTAACCATATCATTTACATGTCGCATGTGGCGTGTGTCCTTCTCCACTTTATTTTTTCCTTTGCACAGCTGCGACTTTTCCTTTTTAAAGTCAATTATTTATTAAAAAAAAACAAAAAAAAAAAAAAATGTGAACAAAAAGAAATGAAGAGCAAGAAACTTTGTAACTTTATTAATATGTAAATTGTAAACTTATATATAGTAAATAAGTCAAAGTTTTTGATTTTTTTTTTTCTATTTTTTTGACAAGCTCATTGACCATGTTTATTCAATCTGTAATAACGTAATTCTTACCTGATTTTTGTTTCTTCACAGTTGAACACGAACCAGAGGGCAAGGCAAACACATGGCGTTTAATGTCGTCGTCATTTCAATAAATGCCCCGAGTCATCCAACAGCGCGTGTCATAGCAGCGAGCAACGCAACAACAAATCATCCGACTGCAGCGGCGCCATTAAAGTCACGACCGCCAGGCTGCTCAGCCGCAGCAGCCTAAAGAGAGCAAGAGAGGAATATAGAGATAACGGGACACGAAAGAAATCGGTGAAGAAACGACAGTTAAAGATATATCGACATATCACATCATAATGGGCACAAAAACTCAGCCACAACTGACCAAAGGTAAGTTTGGCAAAAGCTTCTAGAAATCCCTTATTTCAGGAGGTACATGCAAGCTATGTCTCTATTAAATCAAGCACTGCATAGTAGTAGTACACTGCAAAAAAAAATAATATATAAAATATATTTTTCACTTGGATTAAACATGTCAAATTAATCTCTTTATTTAAGTGCTACCTAAATTATAAAATATATTACTTTTTAAATTGACGCGCTGAAAACATCGTAGATTATGCGATATAATTTGTATAATACGCGTTTTATAATATAATACAAGCTTAGATTTAGTATTTTTTGAAAGCAAAAGAATTTTAGAAATGTTTCAATTAAAACAGATAATGGGAACGTATGTAATTATGTAAATAAAGCTCAAAGACGAAATGAGTTTGATTGAAAAATACTTAAAAGAAGTTCTTTAAGAAATTAGAAAATGAAAATTTTTTTTTAAGAGCTGTGTATTATAAGAGAATTTTAATTTGATTACAGTTAAGCTGCAAATGTTGACGATATAACGTATTTTTTAAAAAGAAATTTCAAATTGTCATATATTTAAGTTGTTATAGCTTAAATTAGAAAAACTGTTACTAAGAGAGAACTTTATTTATGAGAAGTTTAGGACAAAGAATTAACTTGAGAATCATTCAGAATTCAGAATTAATGAAGATTTATCAAACAAAGAATTCTAATCTCAAGAAAAATAACTTGAGAATCATTCAAAACGTTATTTAAAGAAGTTAATATAGACACATTAAAACACTTTAAGAAAATATAAAGTCAACATTTTTGTAACATTTTGAGATTTTTAGGTTGGTGAAGCTCGATAATTTATATTAGACAGAACGAGAATTGAAAAACAAAAACAAGCACAAAAATAATTTGAATAAATACTTTAATTGGGATGAACTTAATGTAATTTGCGTTAAAAAGTCTAATTTATATAAGTAAAAATTACAAGTCAAACGTTAGTTTCAAAACTCAAAAATTTTTAAGTTTTCACGATTCTTTTTCACTTGATTGCAGTGATATATTTTATTTCCACAATCAAGTGTATGTAGAAGATACACATTTAGTGAGTCGTTTGAAATTTTTCGTTCAAATATTTTGAAAATTAAACCGTTGGGACCCCAAAATCTTGAACCAAAAAAAAAAAAATATATATTTAAAATGAAAAAAATAATAAATCTTTCGTTTAAGTATAAGATTATAATATGTAGAAGTGCGTAAAATTTAAAGAAGATCGCTCAAATACTTTACGAGAAATTGTGAAATGGAAATGGATATCTTAAAATTTTACTCTTATCGGTCTAAAATTGTGAGAGAACATTTTAGACATTTTGCATAGTCCAAAAAAAAAAAAAAACAATTCTATTAAATTAAAAACAAAACACTTAACTTTTAAGTGGTCATCTAAGCCGGTAAAAGAAGCTTAGGAAGTACAGAACAAGTGAATCGACTAATATGAAATATGTGTACTAAAGTTAAGTTAATTTAGTATAATTATGTGTACATTTTCCATACTTAACTATAGCGGAAAATTCTCACTCTTTTGCTCGATTTGTAACATAGCCAAGTTAATTCAAATAGGGCCAAGTTGAGGCTACTTTTAGACTTGTTTTGATTGCCAGTGAAGTAGGGATAGAAGAGCTGATAGCTGATAGCAGAGAAATGCCAACAGTTGGTACTGTTCTTAATTTGTTGTGTATGTGTTTGATTGGTTATGATTGTCGGCTGGCATTGGCCCAGTTCTTGGCCTGGTTGAAAGCCAAGTGTTAAGACCAAACATAAAAGCTAGGAGCCGCAACACGCGGTCATTTGGCCCTGACATGATTACTCCATATATGGGAGTCTCCAACTGTGTGTGTGTGTGTGTGTGTGTGTCACACCTTGACCTTGGGGAAGTAGGGACGAGCGGCTATGCAAAAAGAACGAAAGTCACAGCAAAAAAAAAAAACGTCACAGTTTGTCAATTTATTACGCGTTTGGCATTTGAATGCATGAATATGTGAGTGAGTGAGTGAACGAATGAATGAATGAATGAAATGTACTGCTCAATGAAATGCCAGCAAACAGAAAGCAACAACAAAAACAACGACAAACGACGTAAAGTGTTTTAACTTAATGGAATCATTTCCGTTGTGTGTACTTTATTGGGTCATGATTTGTGCCGTTGTCGTTGCTGTAGTTTTGCGACTAGTTTCGCATGCCCTGCAAAAATTTCACTCACTGCGGGTATGTTGTGTAGACGGAAAACAACCGTTAATATAGTTTGTAAATTCATATAAATCGTTACGCTATATCTTTCCACAAAGAAAATTTGTTTTATTTAAAGCTTTAAAAAATATTTTTTATATTTTATAAATTTTAAACTCTATAAAAGTGAAAAGATTTTACAAATATATTTAAAGTTAACAAAAATAATTGTTTTTATACTCTCTGCAAGAGTATATTGGGTTTGTGCAAAAGTATGTAACAGGCAGAAGGAGGCGTGGCAGACCCCATAAAGTATATATATTCTTGATCAGCATCACAAGCCGAGTCGATATAGCCATGTCCGTCTGTCCGTCTGTCCGTCTGTCTGTCTGTCCGTATGAACAAACAGATTTCAGAGATGGTAAGAGCTACAAGTTCGAGCTTGGTGTCAAACGATCAGATATTTAGTCAGTCAATACAAGAATCTTTTTTTTTTTCGATGCCACGCCCCATTCGCCCACAATAAGCAAAAAACTGGACACACCTCGGAAAAAATTGGTGTTTTCGGCAAATATCTCAGTAACTATGGCACCTAGGATCACCAATTCTGGAACGGGAGGTTCCTAGCCACGGCATAGTTGCATTGCCATTTAAAATTTTGGACTGCCACGCCCACTTTTCCCACATTTGATAAAAAAAGACTGGAACCTTCAATGCCGGTTTTGGCGAACTTGTTCGTATCGTACAGTATTGTAATTATATACTTCGTGTGGAGACCTAACTATATTAAACTATCCTGAAAGGCCCATTAAAATCGGACTATAAACATGAAAACTAGAAGCATTACAATATTGATAATTGAACGCAATATCAACCCATAGGTGCAAGCGAGATAGAAACACACAAGCACATGTTTGAACGTTTTCGCTGCCTGTGTGTCGGCAGCGCTGCCCGCGGTCGCTGGCTGCGCCGAATACACACATACATACATACATATTTGCATCATATACATATTGCCAAACGTATGTGTATTCGAATACAAGCAAACAGATGTGTGTTTGATTATGCTTAGATTGTTTTTGTTTCAACGTGTTTTAAAGCAAGTAATTCACATTGTAATATCTCGATACCGATTTTAATAATTTAATCGGGACAAATGCAGAGAGTATTATACGGTCGGGCGCGCTCGACTGTACTTTTCTTTCTTGTTTTCTATAAAATATTTAATTAGTTTGAATAACTAAATTTGAAGTATAACTATATAAAATAAAAGTTTTTTCACATTTTCAAATTTCTAAAAATTACTCACAGAAAACTTAAACTTTTATATTTTTTTTTGGTAGTAGAATAATAAATGGATGTCTGATTGTTTTAAAAATATCAGAAATATCTATATGAAATAGTGAAATTAAATCTATACGTAATCTTGTTAAATTCAGATACAGTTTTTCAAATTTTTATTTAAACCAGTTTAAATTAACAAATTAATTATTAAAAATGTTTTCAAAACATCAAAATTGTTCGTAGATCTAATATGTTTTAAAATGGATTCACTTATAAATAATTTAAAGTCCGTTTGAACGGTTTACAACTGTTTTACTTCAAAGTTTTGAGGGTAACTAGCGGTCGAACACGCTGCGAATAATGTTGTGCAAAGCTCTTACCATAATTGATATTTTTGGCCTGGAAAGCGTATCGCAATTTGTAAGTCATTTGAGTTGAGTTTGTGTTCGGTTGATTGCCGTTGGGTTTTAATGTTTTTAAGATTTCAGCGGTTATTATTGTAGGCCATTAAAGATGCCTATCTTATGGCCATTTAATTGTTTTTGGTGTTTTTGTTACCGCTAATGCTTCTAGGCAATTATCTTGAACAATGTTTGGTGTCACGCGTCGCATACGCAATCTCAGGGCACACACCTGTTGTCCCTTTCCCTTTCCCTACTGTGGCCTATCCCATTTCTTCTTCATTCGCTGTGAATGCAGCGAAAAATTATTCACAATCAACTTTGAATTGTGGTTCTATCAAATGATATTGAAAATGAATCAATTTAAATCGATTTGAATGCATCATTGAAAAGAAAATATTTATGTTAAATTTTTGCAGTTGGTTTTTTTTTTTTGCAGCTTTAATAAATGTTGATTGCTTTTTGCTATTATAAAAACAAAGTGCGAAAGAATGTGTGTGTATATGTGTGATTGTGTGTTCGGTTTTATGTGTGTTTGCAAATTACTGCAATGATTGATGTACAAACAGAGAGAGTCGGCTGCCAATTTACCTACAATTTGAACTTCTGTTGCTAAGACTCACCCTCTGTCCCTCTGTGCTTTGCACTCTCACTAACTCAGACTGTCCATTGGTCTCACACTCCCACCACTTCACCAGCTCCCAAGGGGGTCTATAATTACAATAACAATGTGTGTAAAAGTAGGCGAACTCCCAGCTGACAGACACAAACAGACCCACGCACACATACTCGTGCATACATATACATACGTTCGTTTGTATGTTCGGCAATTCATGTTTCCACCTTTAGGTTCCTCTTCCTTACACGCGTTCTTTTTTCCTTGCCTTTAATTGTTGTCTTCTCAAGTGCTTGCTCTCTCTTAATCTTTCTCTCTCTCTCTCTTTGGCATACACTTGTTTAGCCCCCACCCCTGTGCACCTTCCCACACTTACGCTCTTTTTTTGATTACTCTCTTTCTCTCTGGCTCTCTTGTAAACAGCGCGGCGTCCAAATTTGCTCATCATTTTGCTCATTTTTACGCTTGACAAACTTGACATTGAACTTTTGGGGTAACTTCGACTTATGAATGCTCTAACGAAATTATATACACTGATGAAAACTAGTGTTTAATACGCAGTATTTCAAGTTATGAATAGAAAATCATTATCAATTGATAAATATCTTTATTATTTCTGTGCGTTAACAACTTTTCTTATAATGGCAATATATCAAATAAAAGTTAACTCATTTGGTAATCTATTAAACAATAGTTATGTGTACACAAACAAAAGTTTAAATATATATAAATTAAATTTTATATTATGATATAAATTTTAAATATGCTAAGGTTTACCAGCTTTCTCTGTAACTTACATTTAACTTACATTACACCTTGAAAATCACTTTAAATTACGAACTGTGTGTAGTTAACACAAATAATCAATCATAAATACTCTACGCGCTGTGCGTTGCATGGTCCATCGAGAGTATTGAAAGAGCTTACGTTTAATCGAGCTACGTTTTTGTTCCATTCAGAGTGTCTCTCATTTACCGTTGCTTTTTTTTCTGACTTTGACTTTAGCTTTTGCCTTGCCTTTGGCTTTGGCTCTTGCTCTTTTCTCATTACTCATTTTACGTCGTCCGTCGACGCCACGTCGTTGTCCTGGCAATGGCGCTGCCGTCGTTGACGCTAACGCTAACGCTGGCGTCGTCTTTAGCGTAATCGTTGTTGTTGTGTGGTGGCTCTCGCGAGTCTTTTGCGGCGTTGCTAGGTTGCGGAAGGGGAATGCGGCGCTGTGTAAATTTAGTTGTTTGGCTGCCATTGCGTCAACGTCGCTGCCGCTGTTGCTGCGACTGCGGGCGTCGTTTCATTTTTGCAGTTCGCTTGGCAGTTGCCCGTTTGCTGTTTACCGTTTGGTCAGCGCGTTCGTTTCTCGCGTTTTTTTTTTTTTTCGAGTTCTCGCGATTCTCCTTCTGCTGTTGTTGTTTGTATTTCTGTAGTGTTTTTATCGTACGGCAAAAAAAAAAAAAAATATTTAATTGCACAAACATTTCGGGAAACTTAAAGCATTCGAAAATAATGGGAGAGACAGAGAAATAAACAAAAGGACACAACAACAATTGAAAGAAAATACAACAATCGAAACGAACCAAAAATATTGCAATAAGTGCAATAAGAAATGTGCTAAAAATGTAAAAACGTAAATAGCAAATATCGAAAATGTAATAACAACAAAAATTTGTAGTTGTTTTTGTTCTTCTTGTTATTATTGTTTCGCTGCCTTCGTCGCTGTCGTCGTCGCTGTCGCTGCTGCGAATGATGCACTGACATCTGCCATTTGGCACCTGCCACAGAGCAAAGCCCCTCACCCCCATTACCACCCCACCCTCTTCCCTTATGTTTCACTTACCCCTTTGACGCTCTTCTAACGCGCGCCACATTTGTGTGTCGTATATTTTGCTGATCTTCTTCCTATTTTTTTTTAGCATAATTATTATTGAGCCTTCATCGATTCGTTTTCTGTTCCCTTGTTTCGTTTTCTTTTTGGTTTTTCAATGATTTGCTTTGCTCTCTGACACACACAAACGCATATTCCCATATTCTCTAACACTTGAACATAAGTACATGCACATGTATTTTCTCACATTTCTTGTACTTGGTTAAATTTGTTTAAGCACTTTATCCACCTTTCCCAACCCTATCCCATCTTTGCCATGGTGACGCATGCGACAAAATACAAATTGAATGAAAGAAAACACCAAGTAGAAAACATGCTCGCAATTGAAATGGAAGAAGGGGCGCAAAGCAAAAAGTAAAAGCAAAAGCAAAATAAAGGAGCAAGGAGCCAAGCATATTCTCATATGCGTGACTCATGGCAAGGCTAGGCATAAGCACAGACATACACACATGTAGGTACTACGTACGTGTATGCATGCATGAGTAGAGCTGCCTTGCCGGCTGTTCAATTGCCGCTCTCTTTGCCTCTCTTTGCCACTCTTTTGCTGTGCGCTCTCAGTGCCACTGCTCTCATTAACTTCTTGGTTCAATGAAGCTGAACGTATGCTAGAGTGAGAACGAGAGCGAAAGTGTTTTTGTTGAGTACAACACATCTAGTCTCTCGCACTATAATCAAATCTAGGTTTAGTGAGAGTGAACATAACTGGCGTAACAACAACAATAATAATAATCAAATTGTAAATGATCATTAATTTTGGTTCAATTGCCATTACTGTTGCTCTTGTTGTTGCTGCTGATGTCATTGTTGGTTCTGTCAGCACACTGACAACTACTGATTTCTATAAAATTACAATCTTGCAAAATTGAATTTGTTTCCTCTCATTATTACAAAGTGCAGCAAAGTAATTGTAATGAAGTTTCCTGCAGTCGTGCGCTATCACACACAGACAAACACACACACGCATACAGAATAATAGGGTTTAATCAGCTGACAGTGTTTGGTTACCTGTTGCTTTATTACGCTGTATCCTTTCACCTACGCAAAGTTCAGTCCCACAGCTCTTAACTTTCCACTATTCTCTTTCCAGTATTCAGATGAAATAATTAAGAGAAATACCCTATAATAAATCAATTTATTGAAAGCGGAAGAGAAAACAATTTGAGTTCATATTGAAAAGTGTTGCAAATAAATGTAGACATAAGAATGTGAATAATTTGTAAGTTTTATTATTATGGCTGTTTCTTATTGTTGTTCACGGTCGTATTATTAGCAAGATGCAGGTACAGTGAAACGTCGTTAATAAGTACTTTGTTTGCAAAACTAATTTGTTTTCGCACCATTTTATTCATCAAACTTACTTATCTGTTTTTTGTATTGCTTTAAAGTTTACATTTGTTTTATAACATTTTATAAAATTTATTTATTCTTTAAGTCAAGATCAAAGTAATATAGCATACTTATTTGGTGGGTCTAATGCATAAAGTGAACTTAATGTAGCATACTTTTGTGCTTGATATGCGTCGTAGCCAGTGCACACTGCACTATGGGTCAAACGACCGTTTTCTTTGAACAAAGTCATATATGAAATTATGTTGAAACTTTTAATGGATAGCAAAGAATGAGGTTTTTACCTTAGGTTCATGTGTTTGTTTTATGCAAAATCTGCGAGATTTGTGGATTTATAAATTATCCAAAAACTAACCTCAATCAAAGATTTAATGGTGAAATTTCATTTTTGATAAAAGCAAACTTACATTTGTTGCATTTTGTAGCAATGCCACTATATATATTTTGTAGAGTGATCAATTACAAATTGTTTAACTCTTAATTTAATAATGAATTCCTAAAAATTGGGCTTTTGACACATAGTCCACTGTAGCTGCCGTGCACAGCTCGCAAATTATGTGTTCATTTTTTTATTACTCATACGCCGCATGTAATTGGACCAAACAAATTGATTGAAAGCATTTGTTTCAATGTTCAGCTGTTGTGTTTATTATTGCGGTGTGTGTGTGTGTGTTTGACTGTGTGGAGAGGGGGGAGGAGAATATATGTAAGAGGAATGATAAAAATTGGAGAAAATGGAAAAACGATATGACAGATTGAACATAGAGAAGAATATAAAAGCAAGGAAAGGAAAACAGGTAGAAGAAACGAATGTTGCAGAGATAGAAATAAAAAGGAAATCAAAACAGATGATAAAACAGATGATAAATCGCAAAGATAAAAAGAAGAGGATTAATATAGGAAAGAAAGGAGTTATATGAGTAAAATAACGAGAGAGTTGAAGAAATAATAAAATTAAAGGATAAAGAAAGTGAGAAGATAAGTAGATAGTATTGTTTGAAGAAAAAGAGAAAGATAAAGAAAAGATGGGCAGAAAGAAGTTCAGAGTAAAATGAAGCTGAATAGAGGCAAAAGCAGCACAAATAAGATACAAAATCAAAAGAAAAGCTAAAAACGAAGCTTCGAAGAAGTTAAATGATAACAAGGATTCCGTCATCCCCTATCCTTCCTATCATTAATTGCCAAACACAAAAAATTCCAGCTAAAGATGTTGAAAGAGCGAGGTGACTAACAAAAAGAACAAAGAGAGAGAGAGAGAGAGAAAGAGAAGGAGAGAAATTAATAAAAGAGAGAAATGCACGGCGCCAAAAGATGCAACGCAAAGATGTCAGAAGGTGGGCGCCAACGACCAGATACCCTGGAATTGACCGTGATGGGGCAGACAAGCAAAGCGGAAGCAGCAAAGCTAAACGATAAAGATAACGACAAGGAGGTGAGAAAAGCAAAGGAAGCGGAAATGGAAATGGCAGCCGAATCGGAAGTAGCAGAGCAAAAGGTTGAGCAGCAATTGGATGATACCGTTATCCTGCCACAAGTAGCAGCGGCAACGCGACGCACGCGTTGGTTTCACTTTGCGCGCAAAAGTCGGAGCAGGCGGCGACTATGTGGAGAGGAGGAAAAACTGCAGCTGGCAGCAGAGGAGGAGGTGGGGGAGCTAGAACAACAGCAGCTGCAGGCACAACTCGCACAACCAGAAACGATGAGCATTGGCAACTCGATGCTGACAATAACAACACCAAAGACAACGACAACTACATCGACCACATCGGCAACAACAACCACATCGATTGCTAATCCAATTGATGAAAGTTTTTATAGTTTGGTGCATACAACAGTGCCACAAGTGGCCAGCACTGTGAGTGCCACAGCTGCCATTATCGACATGGAGCAACAGTACAAGGAGCAACCACAACCACAACAACAACAACAACAGCAGCAACAACAACCGACGAGCCACAAACCGCGTCTCTCCATGCTGCAACGTCTTGCAAGTTGGCGACGTAGTGCTCCCGAGAGCCTCCCGAGTCGTAGGCGTACGCCGAGTCAACCCGAACCACTGGATCAACCACCAATTTCCGCTTCGACATCGGCGCGCAATTTGCGTCGTTTATCGCAGCTGCGAAGACGTCGTAGCTCCTACTATTTTTCGGGTAATTTGTTTTGGGGGTGCATATATAGTAGAGGCATAGCTTGCAATCCTTAACTGTTCTCGACATTTCAGTTACGTAACATTTTTTTCTCTTTTGCAGAAAATGAACGCAGAATTCGGGCAAATGACAAAGATTTCAATTCGCAGTTTAAATATCACGTAAGTGGCCTTATACATCACATACCCTGTACTTTTTAAATTAAACGAAAGTCTTTGGAACACTAAACAAGAAAGTACAATTATTAAAACGTCTGTGTAAAAATATTTATAGTTAAATGTAATTAAAATTAAAAATAATTGTACTTACATGTGAGCCTTAAGTTTTTTATAACGCTTAGAAACTAGCTGGTTGTGAAACGCCTAAGGAAAAACCGGAATGGAATACATTTGGAAATATCAGAATATGAACGATAGGGGTTACTTTTAGTTAAAATGATCAACAAATCGATTTTGGTTTTAATGACTTTAGAAATTCTTTAAATGAGTGAGATCACATCTTAAGTCCAAAATAATGGAAAAAATTGAATTTTATTTTACCAAAAAGACATTTTAGCCTACTCCTTTGATAAGTCTCAATATAAATATAAATTTGTTTGGATTTTTCATTTTGGATAATCCACTTAGAGGTAGAAATAGAGGTCATCGCAACATGCCTTTTTTGAAAAGGGTCCCTGGAGATCACATGTAGCAGGTGCAACAGAAAAATTTTTGATTACTTTTCAAAGCTACCACTATTTGTGTATAGATGCTTACAAGAACAAACCAAAAAGCGCCTATGGAAAATACATAAAATTAAAATAAAAATCGAAAAAAGATAATGTTATTGTTACAACTACAATACAAAATTTGTTGGTTAAATTTAATTACATACGATTATAATACATATTCCCTTCGACTTAAATAACTTTAAATCCCTTTTTCAGAACAACTATATCAAGACATCGAAGTACTCACTGCTGACATTTCTGCCCTTCAATTTGCTGGAACAGTTTCAGCGTTTGGCGAACTTTTACTTCCTGTGTCTGCTGGTTCTACAGCTGATTCCGGCCATATCTTCACTGACGCCGGTGACAACTGCAATACCCTTGATTGGAGTGTTAACTCTGACTGCCGTCAAAGATGCTTACGATGATATTGTGAGTAAAGAAAATTGATTGAATTATTATAGAGTAGCATTGAAAAAATATACACTCCATGAACTATACAGAAGATAGTCATCTTAACATGTTTCGGTTGTAAATTCTAAAAATTAAAAAGAAAAAAAAAAATATTTTTGTAATAGCTCAAAAATAGTATTTTTAGTTATTTTTCTATAAATTAAAAATTCATTTTTGTCACTTTGTTCCATAACTAAATTCAAAATTTTATTCAAAGAATTTTCATATTTTATGGTCATGATTATTAATTAAAAAGCTACATTTAAATTACTAGACACCAAACCAATTTCAATGCAAACTGTATTAAATAATTATTAATTTTCATTCGATTGCAGCAACGACATTTATCGGACTCGCAGGTGAACAATCGGAAATCGAAAACACTGCGAAATGGAAAGCTAATTGAGGCCAAGTGGTCGGATGTTCAGGTTGGAGATGTTATACGTCTGGACAATAATCAGTTCGTTGCCGCGGATATATTATTGCTGACGACATCGGAACCAAACGGTCTCTGCTTTATTGAAACGGCCGAGTTGGATGGCGAGACGAATCTGAAGGCGAAACAATGTTTGACTGAGACTACGGAACTGTCCGATCATCATGATCTATTGTGGAATTTCAATGGCGAGATCATTTGTGAGCGACCCAATAATCTGCTTAATAAATTCGAGGGTACATTAATCTGGAAGAATCAAAGATTTGCTCTCGATAACGATAAGATTCTTCTACGCGGTTGTGTTCTTCGCAATACACAATGGTGTTATGGCCTCGTCGTCTTCGCCGGCGTCGATACGAAGCTGATGCAGAACTCTGGAAAGACCCAGTTCAAGAGCACCGGAGTCGATCGACTGCTTAACTTTATCATCATTGGGGTGAGTCTTGTGATCAAAGCTGCAGAGTATTTTAAACCATATTTTATTTTAATACTCATCCTAAATGGATGATTGAGAATCATGGAATAACTTTATAATTGAATAAGTTAATTCAATTTATTTAAAAATATAAAGACATTTAGTTCTTATGTTCTAAAAACCTCCATCTTATTAAATTTTAATTTAAAATATGTTCAGCATTGTTAAAATTTTTAAATTTTATTTAATGAAAACGCTTAATCGATTACAAATATTTTTGAAATCATTTCTTTGAATATTTTCATGTTTCCCTCATGAGAATTCAAGAAACTGATTTTATATGAGTCCAAAACCTTCTCTGCACAGAAATCTTTGTAGCTTTTTGGATATGTTATCAGTTTTCTTTGCATTCCTTAAGCTTCTCAGACGTCAACAAACTTAAAATCTTTTAAAAAATATTCTGATTTGAAAGTGAAATATTTAAGTAAACATTTTTCGTTACTAGCAATTTTATTTCAAGTAATCTGCAAATCTTAGAAAGTTTTTTAAATAAGCTGAAATGATAATTTTTAAAATTCTTTTCTTCATCTAGATTGTGCTTTTCTTAATCTCCATCTGTGCATTCTTTGCACTCGCCTGCGCCGTCTGGGAGGGTATGATCGGGCAGCATTTTCAGCTATATCTGCCCTGGGACCATATCATACCACAGGAGATGGTAGCATCGGGTGCTACTGTTATTGGTCTGCTTGTATTCTTCTCCTACGCCATAGTCTTAAACACAGTTGTGCCAATATCCCTCTATGTTTCAGTAGAGGTAAGTAATACCATCGAATCGGAATGGATTGGACCGCATCGGTTCTTAGATTCGTACTCAGAAAGTCGTTCGGAGATTTACTAGAAAAAACTTGTCTGTCCGTAGGAAAACCTACACAAGCTTTCAATATAACTGTGCCTGTCTCAAATTCGTGCTTTATACCAAAGGTACTAAATTTGGATTAAATCAGGCAACTCTTATAAAGTGGCGTGCAAAAATGAGTATATGCTTTCATTAACTGCATTTGAAGTTGCACAGAAGCCACAAAAACTGAGCCAATATAACCAAATTTTTATTTTATATTCTTAAAACATTTATTAACAAGATTGCATACTAAATTTCTCAAAAATTCACAAAGTTGAGAAATCAAAAATTCAAAACTGAGCAAACTCGCATGTAAAGACTTGTGCTCGTTATGAAGCTTCTTTTTTAAAAACAATTTAGTTTAATAAAACTTTTTTCAAAGAACAATTTTTTAAAAAACATTTTTTATGCAATATGGAATGTTTTTCACCATATTCTGTTAAATTTTGTATGGAATACCCTTCCACTCCTCCTGGAACCGCGGCCAAAGTTCCTTTAAGAGTCTAAGAGTGAATTTATAATATACTAAGCTTGGTTTGGGAGCCCATAAATTTTCAATTAAAATGGGTTCACGACTCCAGTTTGTCCAGATGAGATGAAGTTGAAATATCCCAACCAATTACTACATTTACTTGGTGTATTCAGACCAAATATTGGAAGAATCCTATAACTACATCATATAAAAGCCATTGAAAAATTTGGTCTAGTTAAAATAGAAAACTTTTAATTATATATAAGACTGATGCCGTGCTGTGTGGTTTATAGTCGGCTCAGTCGACTCTTACTTTTAATATTAGCTATAAATATATCTTTCTTTCAGGTCATACGATTTGTTCAGTCGTTTCTCATCAATTGGGATGAGGAAATGTATTATGCACGCACCCATACATATGCCAAAGCACGCACCACAACCCTCAATGAGGAATTGGGTCAGATACAGTATATATTCTCGGATAAAACCGGCACTTTGACCCAAAACATAATGACCTTCAACAAGTGCAGCATTAATGGACGCTCCTATGGTGATGTCATTGATTTGCGCACCGGTGAACTTATCGAAATAACGGAGGTGAGTAATTTATTCCCATTTCCCATCTTGATTTCAAACGAAATATCCTATTTCCGTTGTTTAACACTGTCCGTTTAACGGTTTCCGGTGACTAGTGTCCGCTCACCTTCGGTCACTTCCTGTCGAATTATTTGTTTGGATCCATTCCAAGTTTTTTCTAGTGTATTTATTTAGGAAATTGAAGATTTCTGTTTTTTGAAGTCTTTAAACTCGAAGAAAATATTTTTTTTGTTTGTTTAAACATGATAAAGTAACTTAAGGGACTCCCTTAAGAGATTTAAATACAAATTTTAGTATTTATAGCTCCTGTCCCATGTAGGGTTTCATAATGTAACCTTTTCAAATAGAAGTCTTAATTTCTTTTGGTAATATTGTAGCTTAAGTTGAGCACAAAGCTTACTGGGTGTTGGTACCATGTGTGTGTTTGTGTTTCTCTTAGTGTGAAACCCAAAAAAAACAGAATTGCTGATGAGCCGCAAGAAAAACTTAAGCGAAATTAAGATAAAACACACAGTAGAAATTATAAAAACTTAAGAGTGTTGCCAAAAAAGCTAATTTACATGGCATAATTAAAAATTGATAAGCAAGACTTGAATATTTATAAACAAACGATTTTTTAACTCAATTTACAATAATTTCTAGAATTTCGCTGAAATATTTACTCAAATTTTATTTGAAATTTTGTTTTTTAACAAATTTTGTTTGCTTAAGTTATTTGAAAATTAAGTTTTTCTTTAAAGTTCATGCCTACAAATTGGCTGCAGTGGCAGCACTACTAGCAAGTTATAATTGCATTGGTTGTTGGGTTAAATTAGTAGTAAAATGTCCTCTAGTGTGGTGTGTGTGATAGAATTAAGCACTTACCCCTTACACTCCGCAATCAGCTTGTCTGTGTCTTCTTCTTGTTGCAAAGAAAACTCACATTACTCGTTATAGCAGCAAACAATTTTCCAAACTAGCAGCAGCAGCAGCACCAACAACAACAACAACAGCAGCAGCAGCAACCACAGCAGCAGCAGCAGAACACGCAGTAGAAGTAAAGCAATTACAGATGCTGCCACACCGACGCCAACGCCAACACCGCCACCCACAATATTAGTGCACAAAGCGGATGTGCATCGTCGCAAAAGTGCGGTGCTGCTGACCACCACCGGTGGCACACAGCTGGCCAGTGATGGTGCGCAGTTACAGGGACAAATTGCGACTGCGACTTCGGAACAAATGTTGCATGCGATGGAGAATCCCATGGCAAAGACAAAGCAGGTGCATTACTTGTCGCCAAATCGTAGTAATCGCAATGAGGATGAGCTAGATGATCCTGGCGGGGCTGCAGCCTCATGTTCTGGCGGCAGCAGCAGCAAGGGGCGTGGCAGCGCCAGTGGCAGCAATTTGAGCGCCTGCTTCACGAGGCACAGCGGACAACGGATGCGGCGACAACTGTCGAGCTTATCAACTTGCAGCAACAGCGATAAAGTAATAATCTTGCATGACAGTCAACAACCACAACAAGAACAAGAACAATCACAACCGCACGAACAACAGCAACTGCAACAAACGCAAAGCAAACGCAATTCATCAACAGCATTTGCATTTGAAACGCATTCCAGTGACAGTGGTTGCTGTGCTCCATTTCGAACAAGCAACAGCAGTAGCAGCAGCAGCAGTAGATTGCAAGCAGCAGCAGCAACACGCAACACCAACAACACCAACAACACCCACAACACCAACAACACGAGCGCACATCAACGTTTCCTCAGCACGCACCGCTTTGCCACAAATTGGACTTCGTTACACCAAAAAGTGCACGTATGCATGTTGTCTCTGTCTCTCTCTCTCTCTACTGGCTCTATGTCCGTCTCTATCTGTGTCTCTGTTTTTATTTGCCTAGCCTATGTATCGTATTCCTGTGTATTGTATATCTATACCGTAAATTTGTTAGACTTTTATGTTTGTTTATAAGTTATAATTTTGAATTTTTTATTTTTTAAACTTTGTATATCGTAATATTTTTACGATATTATTACGATATTCGGAATTGTCGCTTAGTTTACTATGCCAACTTGTTGTATCTTCGTATCCTAAGTTTATTTGGCTCGTTTATACCTAATATCGTATCCCTATTTCGAAACTTTGCTAGACTTTTGTGTTCGTTTATATTGTATGTTTGTGTATTTTGGTTTGTTTACACTTTGAGTATCGTAATTTTATTACGATATACGGAATGGTCGCTAAGTTGACATTGCCAACACGTTGAATCATATCGTAACTTAATTTTCAAGCTAAGCTTAATACCGTAATAGACTTTAATGTTTGTTTGTAAGTTATTTTTGGATTTGTCAACCTTTGAATATCGTAATATTATTACGAATGTGGAATTTAGAGCTATACCGTATAATGCATATCGTATCGATGTTTTATTTGACTACCCAAAGACTAATATCGTATTTTTATATCACAAATTCGTCTCGACTTTTCAGTTTGTTTATGAATTATATTTGTGAATTTTAATTTATTAACCTTTTTATTTAATACTTATAATCTGTAATACTAAGTTGTACTGATTTGTGGCTTAGTTCCTTATGCCAACATGTTATACCTTATAAAATGTATATCATTATTTTATAACGACTTACAGAACAGTTGCTTTAAATAGGTCCACATGTTTTACCGTATTCAAATCGTATCGTAATTTATAAATCGTTAGCTATCCCGTAAGTGCATTCAGTCGCCCACATGTTGAATCATAAACAATTTATGGATTTAACTATTTGATTTATTTTATAATTTCTTAATAAATAAATTGATTGTAAGAGAGGCCTCTAATTGTGTTTATACCGTTTATACTTTTAAAGTCTAAAATCCATTATGTCCTAAATTCGGTATAGCTATCATTTATCTTAATAGCAAATGTACAACAAATGGTCATGTTGTATATTGCCTATATACCTCTTTATCTTATTTTTCTGTGGCATGTATTTCCCTATCAATTGCTTCCTTAATTTCTTTATCGTAATGGTTGTTTTCAATCTTAAATCTACTAACACACAGAACACCACATAAATAAACAACTATCAGCTTTAAAATGCTTCAAGTGTCGAATGCTGCATTTTAGCCTAATCTAATTGTAATTAACAATCGTATCTTCTGCCTACTTAGTATATCGTATTTGTAAGCCAGCGTATAAATGTAAATAAATTCAATCTGCCAAGTGTCGCAATCATCAACTTTAATTCATATTATTATATATTGTATCATAAGTATACCATTTTAAAATTTGTATTTAAATGTGCAAAGGTAAATTTAAGTGCCTCTGCTGAATATCGTATCACAAATAAGCATTTAATAACATTTGTAATAACTTTAAATATCATAAACATACATTTATATATATTTCACAAAGTATTATTGAGCTGCGTAATGCTTATATCGTAACTAGAGTTGTAATGATCGTACGATATCCTAATATCGTATCGTTAAATGGCGTTGTATAACCAAAATATATGCCTTATATCGTAATTCATATTTCGACGCTACTGCCTTCGCCTCTGCCGAATATCGTATAACAAATTTTAATCAAATATATATCGAGCGCCTAATATCGTAACTAATTTTTCAATGTCACCGCCTTAGCCTTTGATTCATACTTGTAATCTAATTTAATGCTAAGCTATGCTACTCTAACTAATCGGTAACCAATCTCTTTGACGTCATTACACATTTGCATGATGTGATCAATTTAAATTTCGGATTAATTCAATTGCTATGCCTTGAATTCCCCTTTCTTTTTCAATAGATCGTCGAACCAATTGACTTTTCGGCGAATCCACATCATGAGAGTGACTTTCGTTGGTACGATCGTACCTTATTGGATGCTGTTCGATCGGATGAGGAGCATTCCCATAATTTCTTTCGTCTGCTTGCTCTATGCCATACGGTAATGGCAGAAACGGTTGACGGCAAACTGGAATATCAGGCCCAAAGTCCCGATGAGGCGGCTCTCGTTTCAGCGGCCCGAAACTTTGGCTTTGTGTTTCGCACACGCACACCAAACAGTATTACCATCGAAGTGATGGGTCGTCTCGAGGTGAAGTCGATACTTCTCACTATACCTTATCATACCTTAATGTAATTGTTTGATTTTTCTAGGAATACGAGCTATTGCACATCCTCGACTTTAACAATGTGCGCAAGCGCATGTCAGTAATTCTACGACGTGGCAACTCTGTCGTTCTCTACTGCAAGGGGGCTGACAATGTGATATACGATCGTTTGCATGGCGGACAGGAGGATCTCAAGGCACGCACTCAGGATCATTTGAATGTGAGTTTTCTATACATTCCTGTATGTAAAAGCTCAATATCGTATTGCTTAAAACTACTTATGTAACTGTTTCCCTATTGAATATCGTAAAATTTAAAATAGAAAGTTCTTAATCCAGGACATTAAAATTAATACATTTGTTTACAAACTTTCCTTGTGAAAACCAGTTAAAGACATGTTCTGCTTTTTACGAATATCGTATTTGGCCACCGTAATTTCCATAAAATCTCTCAACATTGTGTCTAAAAGGCTGTAAAGGTTTCCCGGCTAGAATGCCTTTCAGTTTGTCCAGAACTAAATATCGTAAAAATTGAAAAAACATCTAAGAATGACTATAGTCGAGCGGGCCGATTGAAATAGACCCTGTACTAATTCTAGAGCTCACTTTCCTCACTTCTTAACCGATTTGTCCCATAGGAGCTATAGGTTATAGTTGTTCGATCTCAACCAAACTTATTGAGTATAGATATAACCATGATATACATATATTGTGTGAGTTAGGTTTGTATCGCTCACCTAACATACAAATTTTGTATTTTTGATCGACTTTTCCTGTGGGAAGCATAGTGGTTATTCCATATTTGGTTCCTCTTGTAGTGTAGAAGATCCAGGTGTTACTACGTACGGACGGATAGACAGACGGACAGACAGAAATTCATCGCTATATCGACTCGGCTGTGGATGTTGATCAAGAATATATATACTTTATGGAGTGGAAAAAGCTTTCTTCTGCCAGTTACACACATTTTCCTTCTGACAAACTTACTACTCTACTCTTTTATAGAGTACGGGGTCTTAAAACCCTTTAAAATTTTCTTCAAACTACTCGCTTATCAAAGAATTCGTTTTTTCCACCAGTGTCGCCAATTTTCATAAAATTCCCAACCGGTCATTGCTATAATCTACTCAAACTCATGCAAATTTGTCTTGCAGAAATTCGCCGGTGAAGGTCTTCGAACTTTAGTGCTAGCCGAACGACGTCTAACGGAGGAGTATTACAACGATTGGCGATTGCGGCAACAGGAGGCAGCCCTATCGATGGATGGAAGAGAACAGAAGCTGAACACGATGTATGAGGAGATTGAAAGTGATCTGCAGCTGTTGGGCGTGACAGCGATAGAAGATAAGCTACAAGATGGCGTCCCCAAATCAATAGCAAATCTACAAAATGCAGGCATTAAGATCTGGGTGCTAACAGGAGACAAACAGGGTTTGTAGTATAAAACTCCTGCGAAAGTGTTATTTAACTTCTTCATTTTGTCAATGCTTTAGAAACTGCCATTAACATTGGCTACTCCTGTCAGCTGCTAACGGATGAGTTGGTGGATGTCTTCATTGTGGATGGCAGTTCAGTCGAGGAGGTGGAGAAACAACTGCGACAGTTCAAGGAGTCTATCAAGATTTTTGATCGATTTCGACCAGGTGGTAAGTGGAACGTAGGAGCAAGCTTCATTGTTTAATCGAAAACACAGAACTTGTTATAAATTATTATTATTTTCTTTCGATAACCGATTAATCACAGCAACTTTTTGTCCCCAGGCACCGAGGCAATGAACCAACTGAACAGCGAGAGCAGCATGGATCCCATGACAGTCACGATGACGCAAACATCCGCCTTCATGCAGGACACTAATGGATCGCCCATACCTCAGCCACCGCCAGCCATTTCGGTGGTTACCTTTAGGTGGGATGCCAAAATTAAGGATAATAAGGGCGGACCGGACAGGTAGAGGGCACAACCAGAAAATCCAATAAAAATAAACCAAAAACCACAAGAAAATGAAAAAATTCTAGATGCAGTGAAGCTAAACCAGAAACAACACCAAAAAAAAAAAAAGAAATAATTATAATAAATTCTAAAGTGCAGCTAGAAAGTCACCTTGTATCTTCTGCTAACTATCTGTCTCTTTCCTTATTTAAATCTATTTTATTTTTAATTAATTTTTCTCTTCTCTTTAGTTTTAGTTCTAAACCTATTTTGTTTGTAATTTACAAATATCATTTTTTTTTATATATATAATTCTACTGTTTTGACTTACCAATTTAACAATTCGTCTAGATCGAAGTATTACATACACTATTATTTATGGTTTATATCTTATTTATAGATGTATTATCGCTAAATTGTAGAAAAGACAAAAAAGCAAACGTAACTTAACGAGATCTTTTAGTGTTTCCAAAGGATGTGTTACCCTCTATTGGTACTTGTTCCGCCCGTCAAAAAAAAAAAAAAAAAAGAAACAATATCATATACTATTTCAAAACCGATACAAAAATATATACTTATTTTTTGTTATTTCCTTATTTTTCATGAAATTTCAATAACGTAACATACACAAATCGAATGTGCATTGTCCAAGTTTTGTTCTTCAAATTATGTCATTATCAATCATATGATTTTTTCGGTTGAATACAATACAAAAAAAAAAAAAACTCAAAATTTCAGTACAAAATTCACACAAATTCCAAATTTTATTACTTGTCGTTGTCGTTGTTGTTTGAACTAATGCTTTAAAATTTGTTTACTTAAATCATATCGTATCTTGTAGTTTGCTTTATTTATGCTTTACTCTCTGCAGAGCATAGTAAAGAGAGAGTGGCAGAGCGTGCGCTCTCTTTAGCTAACATAACCTAACAAAAACATGCCTGCTTTCACTCTCTTACCGTTTATACTCCTCTCTTTTCGTCACTCTAACTCTGTAGCTCTAACTGTAACTGTTCTCTGTTCTCTGTGTCATCTCTTTTGAATGTTGTTTCGTATTCCATTAAACAAATCATACACATTTTATGTTTCACTCTTACTCACACACACACACACTCTATCTTCCTTTTTGGTGTATATATTAACTGTCTCTTTTTCTCCCTCACATGCTACGTTCAGTGCTGAGTGCAATGATCTCTTCGGTGATGCAGAGAAGAGTGAAGACGGTGGACATAGTGCTCCGTCAATTGTTGTCGATGAGTCAACGGGATTCGCTCTCGTTGTCAATGGACACTCTCTTGTCCATTGTCTCTCGCCAGAGCTGGAAAGCAAGTGAGTTTGGCTTTATCCTACTTCCAACATGCTCTAACTCTTGATTTTTCTATTGCAGATTTCTGGACATTGCCTCGCAGTGCAAGGCTGTTATTTGCTGTCGGGTTACTCCGCTCCAGAAGGCGCTAGTCGTCGAGCTTATCAAACGTGCCAAAAATGCAGTCACCTTGGCCATTGGCGATGGTGCCAACGATGTCTCCATGATCAAGGGTGAGTACAGTGGGAAAGTGAACTAAACTTACGTAGCTTGTAGATCAGAAAATGTAGGAGGAATGGGACAGAGTTGGATTTGAATTTAACCGTAGAGCATACGTTGTACCTACATAGGATCAGAGTAGAGTTATATTAGGTCTGTCAGAAGCGAAATATGCTTATAAGGTAAGGAAGCCTTTTCGACCCCATACCATTCACCCAAACCTCACCACCGTCCCCACCAAGTTTGATCTGGATCGCACAACTATGAGTATAGAGTCTTTGAATTGATAAAAGATTACTGATCTGAAAATAAAGAACACTAATTTTAATAAATTATATCATATAAAATCACAGATCGTAGAATAGAAATATAGAATATATATAGAAATATAATGAAGGCAGCGAGAAGAAAATCAGATCAAAAGATTATTGATCAAATTTTTAGTTTAAAATTTGACAATTAAACAAGTAAGAGATAAAAGGACAGAAAGAGAAAAAATAAAAATTGCTTTATAGAAACGAGCTAAAAGATTTGAGATCACAAAGAACATGGTTTAAAATAAACTATATTATGTTTATAAATCTTTTTCATTACATTATTTCCACAGCTGCCCATATTGGAGTGGGTATATCGGGTCAGGAGGGACTTCAAGCGGTGTTATCGAGTGATTATGCGATCGCCCAGTTCTGTTATCTGGAGCGTCTCTTGCTGGTACACGGTCGATGGTCCTATTATCGAATGTGCAAATTTCTACGCTATTTTTTCTACAAGAACTTTGCATTTACGCTTTGCCACTGTTGGTATTCGCTATTCTGTGGCTTCAGTGCACAGGTAAGAATTCCGTTAACTATGTGTAAGTTAGAGTAATTAATTCTACACTAAAGATTCATTCTAAAAGGATTGTATTATTATCTATTATTTTTTAATTATTCATTTGAAGTTTATAAATAGTTATGATTACTGATAAATGATCTATCAACTGATTGATAAAGTCAAAACTTGATAAATACACATTGTAATTGATTTCATTTTAACTAAAGAATTCTAGGCACTGACTAATCTCAATTTTTTTCCCAAAACACTTCAGTTTAGTAGACCTAACTAGTCTAAAATAAATTAAATAGAATTTATCATAGTTATATCCTCTTCTTTTCAGACCGTTTTCGATCCCATGTTCATATCGGTGTATAATCTTTTCTACACATCGCTGCCGGTGCTGGCACTTGGAGTCTTTGAGCAGGATGTTTCGGATAAGAATAGCGTTGAGTATCCCCGACTTTATACTCCTGGGCTGAAGAGCGAACTCTTCAACATACGCGAGTTCATCTATAGCGTCCTCCATGGTGCCTTCACCTCGCTCATCTTGTTCCTAATACCATATGGGGTTTACAAAGACGGTGTCTCCCAAAATGGTTACATTTTGAGCGATCACATGACTCTTGGCGCTGTTGTTGCCACAATTCTAATTGTGGACAATACAGCACAGGTGAGTTTTTTGTTTTTTACTATTGTTTTGGCCCTATTCCTCCTAATTTTTACTTTCTTTTTCGCAGATTGCCTTGTACACTTCATACTGGACGATTGTGAATCACATTACCATTTGGGGCAGTCTCATTTGGTACTTTGTGCTCGATTATTTCTACAACTATGTCATCGGAGGGCCCTACGTTGGTTCGCTAACGCAGGCCATGAAGGACGTCACCTTTTGGGTGACCATGCTGATCACGGTCGTCATGCTGATGGCACCTGTACTGGCCTACAAGTTCTATCTGCTCGATGTGCATCCCAGTTTATCCGACAAGGTAAGTTTAACTCAATTTCATTTCCAGTTTCATTTATTTATAAAAACGAAATCGCCTTTTTATACTCTCTGCAAGAGTATATTGGGTTTGTGCAAAAGTATGTAACAGGCAGAAGGAGGCGTGGCAGACCCCATAAAGTATATATATTATTGATCAGCATCACAAGCCGAGTCGATATAGCCATGTCCGTCTGTCCGTCTGTCCGTCTGTCTGTCTGTCTGTCTGTCTGTCTGTCTGTCTGTCTGTCTGTCTGTCTGTCCGTCTGTCCGTATGAACAAACAGATTTCAGAGATGGTAAGAGCTACAAGTTCGAGCTTGGTGTCAAACGATCAGATATTTAGTCAGTCAATACAAGAATCTTTTTTTTTTTTTCGATGCCACGCCCCATTCGCCCACAAAAAGCAAAAAAACTGGACACACCTCGTGAAAAATTGGTGTTTTCGGCAAATATCTCAGTAACTATGGCACCTAGGATCACCAATTCTTGTACGGGAGTTCCTAGCGACAGCATAGTTGCATTGCCATCTATAAATTTGGACTGCCACGCCCACTTTTCCCACAATTTATAAAATAGTTTTCAAGCTTCAATGCCGTTTTTTCCGTATCGTACAGTATTGTAGTTTATAACTGGTGTGGAGACTAACTATATTAAACTATCCTGAAAGGCGCATTAAAATCGGACTATAAACAAGAAAACTAGAAGCGTTACAATATTGTTAATTGAACGCAATATCAACCCATTGGTGCAAGCGAGACAGAAACACACAAGCACATGCTCGAACGTTTTTGCTGCCTGTGTGGCGGCAGCGCTGCCCGCGGTCGCTGGCTGCGCCGAATACACACATACATACATGCATGCATCATATATTGTCAAACGTATGTGTATTCGCAACAAACAAACAGATGTGTGTTTGATTATGCTTAGATTGTTTTTGTTTCAACGTGTTTTAATGCAAGTACTATTCATTGTAATATCTGGATACCGATTTTAATAATTTAATCGGGAAAATGCAGAGAGTATTATACGGTCGGGCGCGCTCGACTGTACTTTTCTTTCTTGTTCTTAGTTGTCCCATTGATTGTAATAAATTTTATTTTATTTTTATAAAGTTTTGAATTTTTTTCGTCTTAACTCTGATTAAATGTTTTTCAAAATTATTCCTTAATACATTTTATTTACATTTTTGGGTCCCAGCTTACTTTGAACCATTTTTAGTTACTTTAAAAATGAAAAAAAATGAAATTTTTTTTATATATTTACAAGTGTTATAATTTCCAGTGTACTGTTACTTATAAGCAACTTTTATTGTAGTGTAGATTTCAAATTGCTATGTGTCTTGAATTAATATTTACAATTAGAGTTGTAACCGTAACTTATAAGTGTGATACGGGCGAGAGATGATGGTTCATTGTCCACATCCAGATTCGAACTTATCTTAGCTTGATAAGTTCTCATTGTGTCAGGTCGGCAGCTTAACACTCTGAGCTATTGCTTATTGCCAGCATTTTATGAGTAACTAAGTTCTTAAAGTATTTTATTTTATTTTATTTTTTTTTGCAATTTTAATTACTTTAAAATTTATTTTTAAAATTTATTTTTCTTCCACAATATTTTCTTTTATTTTTTAATTTTTTTGTAAATATAGTTTTAGTCTTAACTTTCCTATGACTTGTTTTCAATACGTTTTATTTTTTTCTTTTTTCCTTCAACTTATTTACTCCATTTTCTTAACTAAGTCAGATATTCATATCTTTCTCTCTTCTCTTCCATCAGATACGGCAGAGATCCCTGAAGAAAATGCACTCTCGTGTCTCCAGCGATGTTCGACGCACTGCCTCCTCTCGTCGCGGACGTCGCTCGGTCCGTTCGGGTTACGCCTTTGCTCACCAGGTGGGACTACGCTTTATCCTCATACTTTCTTTCACTCACACCTGGTCTCTTTCTATTTGTTTTGCAGGAGGGCTTTGGCCGTCTGATCACTTCGGGCAAAATAATGCACAAGCTGCCACAGGACTTTGCTTTTCCCTTGGGATTGGGCACAAAGAAGACGCAAGCTTTGCACAATAATGTTGGATCTGCGGATGCGATTGTCGGCAAACAGACGACAACAACTGTTGGTCAAAATCATAATCATCTTAATCATAATCATCATAACAACAATAACATTACGAATCTGCGACATAATCAAAATAATCAAATCCATTCATCGATGGCGGACATCAGGGGTGATGGACATGGCAGCGGGGATACAAGACGTGGTAGCGATACGGGCACCGATGACATGAGTCCTCGGGCACCCTGTCAGGATCTGGATACGATAAATCTATAGAAGATTTAGACGATAAGAGATAAAACAGAAGAAGAAACACCAAAAAATAGGATTGCAAATTAAACGATTTTAAGCTAGAATAAATCAAATCAATAACAAATGCATTAGCTTTAGCAACTATAAGGTATACCGATAAACAAATATATATAGTATTCAATATATATTAAATATAGTGTGATTGTGTGAGAATCTGTCAGTCCGTCATTTAAATATTTCTATTGAAATTTTAGCTCTAAGCTAGCTATCTATTTGTACCATAGAATTAATCCCAATCAAACCTCTTCTTTTCTCTCCACTCCTCCGTTCAACATTCTGTTAGTCAGTCGTTTTAAGCACCAAATAGTATATTGGTTAAAGTCTTAACTGGAGTATTTAATGTATTAGCATGTGATTAATGTGATTTATTTTAATAAGTTTGTCTCAGTTTTTTTTTTTGTTTTGTTTATTGCCTTTCTTTGTTCCATTCAACTTTTAATATTAAGAATCACAACTTAGTGAGTATTATTAGATGGTTGTTTTCTCTGGTTGTAGTCTCAAATGTATCTATCAGATATATGCTGGAATAGTTCAAGTTTGTGATGGTCACAACTGTCGTTTGACTTGCTCTTTAAAGTGTCTTAAAAATGTCAATTGGGCGGCTTAAAACTTAATTTATTCTTTGACTAGCTTAACGATAGTTTTATGCAATAGTTCTAATATATTTTGAACTGCATTTAAGCATGTGAATCTATACCCCAGCTCCCTCTCTCTCTCTCTTTTCCCCACCCTGTAGGCATGAATGTTTGCGTGCGTGTATCTGTAAGTTTGTATTTGTATGTGTATCTTTAGGTTACGCTTTAAAACTGAAAACAGAACCATTGAGAAACTGAAAGTGTACTTAACTAATTGTTAAATGTCGTGCTGTGTTTTCAAACAGAAACTAAAGAAAATCAATTTATAGTTACGAGTTGAAAGAAGTTGAAGTAAAATTGAAAGAAACTTGAATTAAAACTTAAGCTTAACCTAGAAAACAGGCCAATTGAACTTAATTTGTAAGCTGTATTACCTAGTTTATTTACTGTTAGTTATTAACTAACACACACACACTCACATACACCCTTAAACAATACGAAGTCACACACATCAACACACTCTTCTGTGTTCCTAACTAAAATAGAAGTATTCACTGAACAGTCCCTAGTTATAAGTACTTCAAATTCTATTCTCCCTCTCTGTCTAACTCATGATCCCCAAGTGTGTGTGTGTGTGTTTGTGTGTAGCTTTAATACCTTAAATATTTTAAGCTGGGCTTAGCTGGGGATTTTGAACGCGGTATTCGAATTCTGCATAGAGTTGAGAATCTTATTAAAATACCAAACGGGCTGTGGGTTTAACTAATGAGAAAGGAACATACTTACTACATATATAACTAATTCTATAATATATACATATAAAAATAGTTATTTAAGAACTACTGAAATTAGCTTAAGATATTTTTGATGCGAAATTGAATCACGAAACTTTGTACCAACTGTTGCTAACTTGGTCAATTCACTCCGCACTTTTGTCCGCTAAACTTAACGATTTTCGGAGCTTTTCTGTATGTTATTCAGTTAGTTTAGATTAATATGTATATTAGTATGTGTGAATGTTTGTATGTGTGTGTTTCTGTGCGAGTGTGCGAGTGTGTTAAGAAAACAATTTTTTTTTGTAAATTATAAATTTCAAAAATACGAAACTTATTTTTAAGCAAACATTTTAAATGATTAATAAAAGCAAGAATATTTTTAACATTTCAAAGAGTTTTTTTTTTTTTGAAATCTTTTGTTTTTAAACTTATTTGTTAAATCTTCATCATCTAGAATGCAAAAAGAGCCAAATCGATTGAATTTTAATCGATGCTTCGAATACTTTCAGATACTGCTCCATTTGGCTGGCCATTCAAGTTCCCTAATAAAACTACAAATACTACAGGGTATGCCAGACACGAGCAACCGGTTATTCCCCTAAACGAAACTCAAACTAATTAGCTGTTCATTTTGTAATCAACTTGAGGGCACTCCTATCTTTCTCACTCTCTTTTATTATCACTCCCTTCTTCTCTTTCTTTCTCTCGATTCCATCACTAATCGACACTACGTGTCGAACTCAACTGAAGATGATAAAAAGAAAAACAGATTAATATCAATTTGATAAGCCTCTGTTTAAGTTGATAGTTTAGTAAATATGAATTTGATGCCCTTACAAATGGGGTATATTAGTTTTGTGATCGAAAGAAGGAAAAAATCCGTTTTTTATAAAGATATTATTATATTTATTTTTTATTAGATATTATTTATTTGTTTGATAAGCCTCTGTTTAAGTTGATAGTTTAGTAAATATGAATTTGATGCCCTTACAAGTGGGGTATATAAGTTTTGTAATGAAAAAAGGAAAAAATCAGTTTTTTATTAAAAAATTATTTTATTTATTTTTTTATTTATTTTTTATTTATTATTTATTTTATTATTAGATATTATTTATTTATTCGATAAGCCTCTGTTTAAGTTGATAGTTTAGTAAATTGTATGCCCTTACAAGTGGGGTATATAAATTTTGTGATCAAAAGAAGTAAAAAATCAGCTGTGTATTTAGATATATTTTATTTATTTTTTTTTATTTATTTATTATTTATTTTTTTTTAGATATTATTTATTTATTTGTTATTATTTTCTTTATTTTTTTTTTTTTTATTTATTATTTATTTTTTTATTAGATATTATTTATTTATTTGATAAGTCTCTGCTTAAGTTGATAGTTTAGTAAATTTGAATTTGATATCCACACCAGTGGGGTATATTAGTTTTGTGTTTAAAAGATGGAAAAAATCATATTTTTAATATTTTTATAGATATTATTTATTATGTCTTTGATAATAAAAATAAAACATAACTAATTGAACTTAATGTATTAAATACAATATTTCCTATAGTCCTCCATGGTCACTTTTGCAGAATTTGACTACTGCTCTGAGCACATTTAGCGTCCTCCATGTTCAGTTTATTCATTGTAATCAATTTAACTATTTGAAATTAAATCCAAATATGCGTTTCATTAATTAAAATTAGTTAAATTTGCGCTAAGCAACTGCCCATGTTTAGTGAGTCACCTCCATGGTCACTTCAGACATGTAGTGTGCTCTGTAGTCACTCAATGCCTAATCGTTATAACATGTTATGTGGTATTTTTAACAAAAAAATGCGCTTAATTTTAATTTTAGCTGCGCTTTAAATCGTTTGATGTGTCAACTCTTCCACCTCCATGGTCACATTTTGACATATTCATACAGTTATCACATAGCACCGCTTATTATCATAATGATGCATACCATTCAGTTAACATGCCAGCACACGGAGGTGCAATCCGATGATTCCCGACCTCCCTACGCCGCTTTCGGTGAGCCCTTTCCTACCCGACCCTCTTGCCGTACCTGCTCCCGAATCGAAGCACCCGACCAGTCTGGCGTTACTGAATTATTGACCAACAAATAACAAATATGAATGAAATATTTGTAAATCTACATAAGTGTGTTGTAGATTCGAAATCTATAAAATGTATCTGCACGGTGATATAACCATACCTGGAGTGTGTGTGTGCGAGTGCTCAGATGATATATGAGTATGTAAAGCAGTGGAAACTGTCGAAATGCGGAAATCTGATGCGCGAACCAAATGACCAATTTGAGTAGAAATGGGCGTATCACAAAACGAACGTATTGCCATATTTGCTTAGCCAAGTTATTTTACCAGAGGCTCAAGTTAGGGCGTAGGCAAGGGAGTGGCTAGGGGAGGAGTCGACGCGGCATGGGATCATAGGGTAACTGGTATTTGACATTTGATAGGCTAATTCCCATGACGAATCGATCAAATTAGTTACTAACTGGCCCATTGAGTAATAATTGTGAGAAGACACTCAGATAATGTATCTTTTGCAAGTCTTTTGTTCAAACGGACGGACATGGCTATATCGACTTGGTGATGCTGATCGACTGGATGCTGATCAAGAATATACACACTTTATGGGGTCTGCCACGCCTCCTTCTCCATCTTACATACATTCCAACGATTACAGAATACCCCTTTACCCCTTTACTGTACGAGTAACTGGTATAAAAACTGAAAAGCAATTCCGAATTGTCTCATATCTCAGTAACTATGTTCACCTAGGTTCACCAATTCTGGTACGGGAGGTTCCTAGCGACAGCATAGTTGCATTGTCATTTAAAATTTTGGACTGCCACGCCCACTTTTCCCACATTTGATAAAAAAGTCTGGAATCTTCAATACCGTTTTTGGCAAACTTGTCCTTATCGTACAGTATTGTAGTTTATAATTCGTATGGAGACTAACTATATTAAACTATCCTGAAAGACGCATTAAAATCGGACTATAAACAAGAATACTAGAAGCGTTGCAATATTGATAATTGAACGCAATATCAACCCATAGGTGCAAGCGAGATAGAAACACACAAGCACATGTTCGAACGTTTTCGCTGCCTGTGTGTCGGCAGCGCTGCCCGCGGTCGCTGGCTGCGCCGAATACACACATACATACATATTTGCATCATATACATATTGCCAAACGTATGTGTATTCGAATACAAACAAACAGATGTGTGTTTGATTATGCTTAGATTGTTTTTGTTTCAACGTGTTTTAATGCAAGTAATTCACATTGTAATATCTCGATACCGATTTTAATAATTTAATCGGGCCAAATGCAGAGAGTATTATACGGTCGGGCGCGCTCGACTGTACTTTTCTCTCTTGTTTTTAAGCTATTTAAGTAAATGAAATTAAAAAATTAGTGTTATAGTGTTGAAAAAGGATTCGGAAATTACTGATCCAAGCAACCTTGGAGTTATCGATATTTCTGACACGTGTAAGCTGACAGCTCGAAAGCCAAAGAAAAAATCTAGTCTTGACGGAAAGTTTTCACCAGAAAGTGCACAAGTTTTTACAATTTTCTGTTGAACATTCTAACTCGTGATGGCTGATGTTAAATTCACCGCTGCTGATATTCGCCGTATGTGGAATCAAATTGTGGGGATCCGTAGCGTCGATAGGTTTACGCATGAGGAATGGCAGCAGTGTTTTAAGGATTTCTGGCATTGTGTGACCTCCAATGAACAGCCCGATTCGCCCCAACCAAGTGCAGGGGTGACGTCGGCTGACGAGGTCCCTGAGGTGGTGCAGCAGCCGGATGCATCTCTGAAGGAACCTGAAGAGCAATCGCACAAGGTAAGAATTGGTATCTCTTGAAACCAATTAGAAAACTTTCATTAAAGTCTCACTGCCATTTGGGATATGGTGTTTATAGCTACGATTATTAATTCATATGGTTAATTATTAATTACCCTTCCATTTACAGACAGGACATGCTCATGAGGCTTCTCCAGCAGCCGACAGTGAGCCACCAAACTCGTAGGACGAGTTCCAAAATACATATGATTTAGACCCTATACACCACCTGAGCTGCGGAATTTTTCACCGACTGATCGCTCTCCAAAACGGCGTTTGAGCTGCGTAAATTTATACGTTGGACAATCATTTCCACGTTAAAAATCAAAAATGTTCAAAAAATATTACAAAAAATTAATTATTTTGTCAATTTAAATTAAACTTTTACTACTTAGCTATAGTACACTTCATTTGCCTTTCACACTTTCACCTTTCTAGCTCTTATAGTCTCTGAGATCCTTTTGTTCATACAGACGGATGGACAGACGAACATGGCTATATCGACTCGGCTATTGATGCTGATCAAGAATATATATACTGTATGTGGTTGGAAACGCCTCCTTCAATGCGTTACGAACTTCGTGACAATATACCCTCTGCAAGGGTATAAAAATAAATTATGCAGTTTAAACAAAAACCCATTAAACTATGTGTAGATAGAGTAAAGTTAACTGTTATGTATCTCAAAACTCCAGCTTTACTCAAGTAGAGAATACATAAGTTGTGCAACAAAGTTCTCAAAGTAAATGCTTACTATACTCTACCCATAGTAATCCTCCCTAGCCTGTAGACTAAAGGCCATAACTGGCCTATGCTGTGTCCCACGAGGACATCCGGCTGAACCTAGTCTAACCTATACCCTACAATAAAAGTTAATAAATCTGTTTAAATGTGTGAACTGCAAAGACATTGTACTTTAATTAAAATTTGAATATTATCTTATTATATATGAATAGTTTAAATAATGTTTAAAAACTGAGTTCAGTTTTTGTATGCGAAATATTTAATATTTTCAATAGGTGTATACCAAATTTCTTTTGTAAAATGTTAAATTTAAACAATTTTTAAATAACTTTATCAAAATATAGTATAATTTTAAAATTTTTTGACAAAAAAATAATACTCAAAAGTAAGTTAATTTTTACCGCTAGCAACTGGTTGTTTTAACTACTTAAATAAACAGAAAAGTGTGAAAAATTACTAGTTATAACCAAGCGTTAACAAGAGAAAATATTAAATATATTTGTAAAAAAAATAATTAAATAATGTTTGTAGCAAAGATTAAAGCAAAATAAAATTTCAACTGAATTAAAGACTATTTCTCGCTTAAAAAACCAAATGGAAACTTTTTTTTTCTGATTTTCTTGACTTTTCTTGACTTTGCAGACTTGAGATGGCAGAGATGAGTCGAAGTTCAAGTTGGGGAAATGAAGAAATAATGAAGTAATAAATGAATAATGAGCATGATAATGATTGAGATAAGTAATTGTTGTCTTTAAATAAATAGTTGTAATTGCATAACTAATCGGTGGGTTAAGCGATGTGATGAATCAATAATATTGAGAATGAGTCGACAACAATTCGAGAGCGGAAGAGAGACACAAGAAATGGGGAGATAAACCAAAAGAGAAGTGATAAAAAGAAACAAGAAGAAAACGAGATGATGGAGAGGAAGTGGAATGCTAGTCATTGATTAAACATAAAGCCAAGTGACAAAAAAAAACTATTTGCACACACAACAACAACAACAACAACAATAATAATAATAATAATAATAATAATAATAATAATAATAATAATAACAAAGAGAAACACAACAATAACAACTGCAAACGAGTAAACCAAGTTGTATCTGTGAGATACAAATCTTAGTTTGACAGTGTCTACAAAATACAAAGTGATAAAATGCCAATCGCTTTTAATTTGGCTAAAACTGTAACCAAAAATCTTTGAGCGGGCTAGGCACGGAGGGGCGGTGGAGTGAAGGGGCGTGTCAGTGATGTTGGGGTAGTCTATGAATTAAATATGCGCAACAATGCGCATTAAATAATTTATATAAAAATGCACACACAAGACTTAACAAAAATTTCAAATCTCTTCGTCATGATATAATCGACGTCGACGTCGACGCCAACGCCGAAGTCAATGCCAGCAGCGACTGCGACGTCGATGTCGACGTCAACTGCAACTATGACTGTGGCTCACAACTCTCATCAAATTGGCTCAATCGACAACAGTTTGAGTTGTTTGCTGTTGCAACAACATGGAAATAATATGGAAAACATCTGAGAACTGCATTAATGCGGGTCACCGACAAGCAGATACCCTAACTTGACCTCAAAAGAGTCGCTTGAGCTACTAACTTGTACACATTTAAGCTTAATTTAGTAGTTTAATGAAGTATGTTCTTTACTATTTGTTACAAAAACTTAATTTTAATATAAGCAACAAAAATAATATTTTATAGTCTTAAATAAAGTTTTAATTTTTATGACTAACAAAAAATATATATACTAAAAGTAAACCTTTTCAAATATTTTTTAAAGGATAACTAAAAAGGATCATAATAAAAATACTCATCTAATATGTCAAAATAAAATTTTATTTTTTATAATACCAACAAGTTGATTTCAATTAAAATTCTAAAGAATATTCCTAAATCAAATTTGTTTTTATGAACCTCAGATTTTAATTAAATAAAAATTCTGACAAATAAAATACAATGGTGTTTTTACTAATCAATTAAAATTATATTTGCTAAATTGCAGTCATTGAATTGGTTTATTCTCTAATACTCTAATTTGTATGCAATTCTAAATGAATATTTAATTTAAATTTTTAAGGATATTTTTAAGGATTTTTGAAAAATGGAAAAGTCTTTAAACTTATTGAATTAAATTTGAATCCAAAATCTTCTTACTTACCACTTTAAACATAGTCCCGATTGACCCATATATCATAAATTGGGCTTATGGTTAAATTTATGAATAACAATGTACTTTTTCGAAAGTATTTTGAATGTTTACAAAAAAGTGCCTATTTTATATATATAAAATTGAATATCCGATTTTTGGTTTATAATAACTTATTTAGTTATATTTACATAATTTTCAAATAAAGGTTTAGATAAACAATATATTAAAATAAATAAAAATTAAATTAAGAAAATTACCTCAAAACATAATTCTAGCATAGTATAATGGTAATACCTATAATTATATGTGTCTTTCACATAAAAGATACAGACAACAAAAGTAATGTAGAGTCACTAACTCACTACAGAGACAAACTTAATTAGGAAACTAGTATACCCATCTTATGGTTTATAGAGTATCTTGTAAGCATGGACTGTTCGGTGGACAGCATAACGCTCCGCTCCGCTCCGCTCGAATCGATAATCATATGCAAAAAGCCGGTCAATTTGTTGCTTAGACTCGAGAGCGGTACGTAGTGTAAACTGGAGGAGAGGGAAACGCTGCGGGTTTGTGGATCGGGGGATTTGGGTCGTTTGGTTTAGAGATGCGTTAATGCTTATGTTATTGTTGCATGTTTTGGGATTTAAAACAAACCAACAAATACAGGGTGCTCTTTTTAAGTGGCGCGAACTGACCACGGTTAATTAATTATAATTAAATTAAATTTATTTTACTTCTCTTACCGAAAAAATAAAGATAAACAACATTTTAAGTATTTGCTCAGCTTTAAAACGATATTTATCCACCGGTTTTTTCTTAAGAAGTATAATAAATTGTCAACAAGTGTGCAAAAAATTAATTTAAAGTTTTGTATTTACTCTTTAATATATTATCGATCAAATTTGATCTATATTCTCAAGAGATCAACATGGATAACTCGATTGCGTACAATTTGATTGCTCAGCTAAGAAGAAATATTTTAAAAACAGTTGGCAAATTTGTTAAGTATTGACTAATTTAGTTATCCATAACACTATACTCGATAACAGATTGATAACTTTACAATTTCTACTGAAAGCTTGCATGCTTTGTGATCTTTTATGTAAAAATCAAGGAAACAATTACAAATCGATTAGCATTAAAAAATCGTTTATCGATATTAAACCTTTCGACTTTTAGCTAAAAAAATATGAGCAACACAAATTTAAAGAACAAAACATAATCTAAGGTAATCGAAAAAATTGTAAGGTAATCGATAACATAGCTTGCCACAAGTTTATTCGCTAAACGCAAATAATTAGCGTGTTTTTGCATACATTTATTTTTTTGCCCTCTAAAGTTATTCAATAAACACTAAGCTGGACACCCTGTATACTCAAGTTGAAGAGGGGCGGAATCAGTAGACAAGGGGCGTGTGTGGAGGGGGGAGTGGGGGAGCTGGTTGGTAGGAGGAGCAGCGCGTTGGTCAAAATATGTTACCGTTTGCTGGTGTTGTGTTCATTTTTCAAATATTTTAAGTGAATTACAAGAGGCCCACGGATAAGATGAAGAAAAAGACGAAGATGGGGCAAAGGAAGACAAAGTGGGTGAAGAAGAAGAGAAAGATGAAGGCAGTCGCAATACGCGTGGATCGCTTAACTCATGCCCCGTTACCCGTTGCCCATTCATATTAGTGTGACTGTGACAGTGCGTGTGTGTGTGTGTGTGTGTGTAAACTGCGTATATTCCCATTGGCATGCGTATCGCAAACTCTTCATCTTCATTTTCGTTTTCATCTTTGTCTTCATCTTCATCTTCCAATGACTCTCACGAGTTGCGTTGACGTCGCTGCCGTTTCTGCTGCTTCTGTAGCTGCCGCTGCCAACGTCAACAGCGCACTGATGCAAGCAGCGAGCTGGACGCCCGGCGGCCCTTAATTTGTTTGTGCATGTAACGGTAATAGCTGGATGCTTGACGTCTGCGCCGCTGCCTTTGTATAAAAGCTGAGCGACGACTGGAAGCGGACATCATTCGTTAACCAGGAACTGCACGAAGCACACGCAGCAGACAGAGACAGACAAACGCTAGCTGTGCGACAGAGAAACCTATACAAAGAGTTACACATAATGAAGGTGAGTGTCAAAGAGGGCAGGAGAAAGAGGGGAGGCAGAGATCTTTGTCGATTAACGGCACTTTAACAAGCTAATAAAAGTGTTTTAATTATTTATAAAATATTTTAATTGATTTACAACTAATTTTATTATTATTATTATTTTCATTTTAGATTTTCATTTGCTTATTGGCCACAGTCTGTGTGTGCAATGCCACGCTCCTATCGCTGCTCGGCGGTGGTGGAGGAGGCGGCGGTGGTGCCAGCGGTGGCACTAAGACCACGTACAATGTCATAGCTACACCACATGGTGGAGGAGGTGGTGGTGGTGGTCATGGTGGTGGACACGGTGGTGGACACGGTGGTGGACATGGAGGTGGACACGGTGGCTCATATGGCGGCTCATATGGCGGTTCACATGGCGGCTCTTATGGTGGTTCACATGGAGAATCCTATGGTGGTTCACATGGCGGCTCCACTCAGTTCATCAAGATCATACTGGAAGATGGACGCAGCTATGGACACGGTGCTGGTGGTGCTGCTGTCGGTGGTGGTGCCAGCTATGGACACGCGGGTGGCTATGCCAGTGGACACGATCATGGCTCCTATGGCGAACAAATCTACAAAGTGATTGAACAGGCAGCACCTGTGGCACCTGTTGCGCCTGTGGCTTACCATGGCAACAGCGGTGGTGGTGGCTACTCCTACGGACAGTCGTATGCCGCCGGACATGGCTATGGTGGTTCCTCGTCCTCCTCCTCTTCGTATCACAATCAGCAATTGAACAACTTATTGCCACAGATCATTCAGTTGGTACTCCAAGAGGATGCGCTCCATGGCGGTGGCGGTGGAGGCTATGGCAATGTGGATGCCATTAATGGACAGCTGATCAGTGCCTTCGGTCAGAAGGGCAAGGCCATCATTATGCGAGCGGATAAGGCACAAGGTGCATTCTTCAACAGCGGCCATGTGGTGCAGCGTGGCACCCTCAAGGTCATGCAGGTCCAGGAACAGCAGCAGCAGTCCACTGGCGGTTCCTCCGGCGGTGGTGGTTGGAGCCAGGGCGGTTCCTCCGGTGGTGGCTGGAGCCAGGGTGGTTCCTCCGGTGCTGGTGGCTGGAGTCAGGGTGGTTCAAGCGGTGGTTGGAGCCAAGGTGGTTCCTCCAGCGGTGGCTGGAGCCAGTCCTCCTGGTAGAGCTCTTCCTACAGCTCCTACGCCAGCTTCCATGTAGTTAGACCAAATGAATTGTTTTTTTTTTATTTTTTTTTTACTAGGCTAATTCATCGTAGACAACGAACAAGCAGAAGAGAAGAAAGTCCATTAGTTGTCATCATTGTTAAATTATTTCTTTAATAAATAATTATAAATATATAAAAATAAAAAATAAATTATATAAAAAAGTGTTGTTTATTTAGAAAAGGGTTTCGTAGGGCATTGTTTCCAAAGGTTAAATATTTACAGCCATCAAATAATATTTTATTTGATCAGTTGATTTACTGAGCTGAATCCAATTCCAAAGCAAAATGTATAGAGAAATCACTTAATCAGTGGGATCAGAAAGCAATTTGCACAACAAATTGACAATACCCACTGAAAAGAGTGTATACAACTATTAAATAAATAAAACAAAATAAATAAAAAGAAATACGGCAAACACAATAGACGAGCTAATTTGGTAACATGTTGTTGGGGCCAGAGGGGAAACAAATAAGTTATGTCATAAATTGTGAGAGAGAGAAGACTTTCATTGACTGCCCTTGGGACTGACGATGGTGGTAAGGGGCGGAACGCAGAGAGGGCTATCGTGTAGACAAACACTTGAGTTGACTGCGCGTAGAGATGATTCGGGCCAAATATGGAAATCTCCAGAGTCAGAGGTGAAATTTAAAGCTGTCTTTCCGCATCGATTTCGGACTGTAGACCAGTCTTCAGTCTTGGGTCTCCAGTCTCCAGTCTCCGGTCTTTGGTCTAAAGTCAAATGTGAAATTCATTTATTACATAAACCGGAAAACAACAAAATAAAATTATAATACAAAAAAATCAATGCATTAATAATTAAAAGAAGTTGACAAATTTCAGCATAGATTTAAAACATTTTTAATCACATCACACATCTCACATCTTGTGAGTGCTAGTTCCGTTCTAAACAACTTTTATAATCTGCGTGGGATCCATTTCAATATCACAAAAAGAATTTTGATTGCTGATTATCGAAAGTCTTTAATCTTTAACTAAAAGTGAATGGATGTGGGTTTTATGGGCGTATGGCGTAAAAGTTGCTTCATTTTGATTAATTCAATAATATCAAACAAAAACAAGAAAGAATGATATAGTCGCCTCTCGACTTTAGCATACCCGTTACTTAGTTTGAGTATGTTATTAGCAATGGTGTATAGTAATAATATTAGTGCAAAATCAGAACATTTTCATACTAATTCATATTTGAAGCGTATTTTTGACCGATCGGCCCTATGGGAGCTATACGCTATAGTTGTCCGATTTCGATCAAATATGTTCAGTACATGTTGAGCCTATCCTATAATAAAATAGTCTTCTACGAGTATACTAAAACATGCTATTTGTACCTGTAACTCTTCTTGAAAATAGACCACCCTAAAGTGGGCGTGTCAAAGAACAAAAGCAAACTTCTGCTGCTTGCCTATTTTATCTATTATTTGTGAGCTCTTTCAACTTTCTAGCTCTTATAGTCTTTTATTCATACAGATAGACGGACGGACATGGCTATATCGACTTGGCTATTGATGCTGATCAAGAATATACACACTTTATGGGGTCTGCCACGCCTCCTTCTCCCTCTTACATACATTCCAACGATACCCCTGCACGGTACGAGTAACTGGTATAAAAACTGAAAAGCAATTCCGAGTTGTCTCTTTGAAAAGCCTTTAAATTTTTTTTTAAAATAAAGTTTTTTGATTTTTTGCTCAAGAATATATCAGAACTCCCAGTTATCACTTAAAAGTGCCTTTTATTTAATTTCAAATGCTAAAACGTTTCAATTTTAAGCTATTTAAGTAAATGAAGTTTACAAATTAGTGTTATAGTGTTGAAAAAGGATTCGGAAATTGCTGATCCAAGCAGCCTTTGAGTTATCGATATTTCTGACACGTGTAAGCTGACAGCTCCAAAGCCAAAGAAAAAATCTAGTCTTGACGGAAAGTTTTCACCAGAAAGTGCACAAGTTTTTACAATTCTTTGTTGAACATTCTAACTCGTGATGGCTGATGTTAAATTCACCGCTGCTGATATTCGCCGTATGTGGAATCAAATTGTGGGGATCCGTAGCGTCGATAGGTTTACGCATGAGGAATGGCAGCAGTGTTTTAAGGATTTCTGGCATTGTGTGACCTCCAATGAACAGCCCGATTCGCTCCAACCAAGTGCAGGGCTGGAGTCGGCTGACGAGGTCCCTGAGACAGTGCAGCAGCCGGATGCATCTCTGAAGGAACCTGAAGAGCAATCGCACAAGGTAAGATACCAAATCTCTTGAAACCAATTAGAAAACTTTCATTAAAGTCTCACTGCCATTTGGGATATGGTGTTTATAGCTACGATTATTATACTTATACTTAACTTTTAAACACCCTTCCATTTACAGACAGGACATGCTCATGAGGCTTCTCCAGCAGCCGACAGTGAGCCACCAAACTCGTAGGACGAGTTCCAAAATACATATGATTTAGACCCAATACACCACCTGAGCTGCGGAATGTTTCACCGACTGATCGTTCCCCAAAACGGCAATTGGGCTACGTAAATTCATACAACCATCGCCACGTTAACAAATCGAAAATGTTTAAAGAGTTGTATAAGTTTTCTAATTATTTTGTCAATTTAAATTAAACTTTTACTACTTAGCTATAGTACACTTCATTTGCCTTTCACCTTTCTAGCTCTTCTAGTCTCTGAGATCCTTTTGTTCATACAGACGGACAGATGGACATGTCTATATCGACTAGGCTATTGATGCTTATCAAGAATATGCATACTTTAGGGGTTCTGCCACGCCTCCTTCTCCCTCTTACATACATTCCAACGATTACAGCATACCCTTTTACCCTACAAGTAACGGTTATAACAAACTTTGTTAATCGGACAAAGACCAGACAAATAAAATACACAAAACAGTTTTAGATTAACTATAAATGAGTTCTAATGAAATGCACTAAAAGTTTATTGACATACCCTGTGAATATGGGAATTAACTGCAGGGTAGTACAGATTTCAGTTATGTAATTATTTGATTTTTGCCAAAAACATATAAAATTCGAAATTGATGAAAACGTACACATAGATGGTGGTAAAGTATTAGACAGATATAAGTATATGTAGACAAAGAAGATGTAGATATATGTGCATATAATTGTAGTTCACTTTGTATAGATATAGATGTAGTTGTAGATACTCTTAGGGATATCCTACACTCTAGTAAATAAAGATATAGATTTAGATACAGAAATTGTGGTAGATTATAAATTAAACCTATCTGTGTCTGTATATAGACATCGACTATTTTAGGTAAAGCTATAAAGTCGATATACATACGTATATTTACCACTGAAAATGTAGATAAAGATACAAAAGTAGAGTTAAAGCTTAAAAAAAATATATATACATAGAGATACATACATATGGATATGGCTAATAAGGTAAGGGCAAGAATGGTTAAGTAAATCTTGGGCATAAAAATGTGAATTTGCAGAAAACTTTAGAAACACTAAAACGATAGATATATAGATATAAATATTGAAATATAAATTAGATAAATCTTAAGATATATAAATATAGTTTAGGAAAGAAAGAATATATGGTTTTAGTTATAGATGTGATAGATTTCTATCTAGTAGGTAAAGCTTGTACGTGCCCCAGGCAGTTCAACACATGCTCAGATTTTTGCCACGCCCACACAACACTTGCTAACTACTACCAAACTACCAAACTCCCACATTATTTGCTATTATATATTAACGATAGATAACGATAACAAACACACGTTAAGGTCGCAGTCTTTGCCACGAAGTTTCACTGTATTACGTAGACGCTACTTCCGCTTTGGGCCCGGCCAAGAGATGGTGTTGGCCAACAGTTTGTTTGATCAGCAACACGCAAACCAAGTCCAATCCACAAAGTATGCAACACATGAACTGACACCAAACAGCTTAAGTCGAATTGTAGCCCAGCTAATGATCGACTACCGATGCCCTGTAAACAACATCCACAAAGGTAAAATAAATGTAAAGTTCGCTCATTTAATAGAGGTCAAAACTAATGAGCTGTGATGTGTGTATACCCTATAAGGCGGCGATTAGCGATTATGTGTTAGCGCCTCGAACAATTAAAGACATTTGCAAAAATTTATGATACCCCATTTATACGGCTTTTATGGGAATATGGCATAAAAGTGTCAAACAAAAGAAAACAAAAAGCGAAAAAACCAAACAAAACAAAAACAAAAATACAAAAAATAAAAAAAATAAAAAAAAAAAGAAAAGAAAACAAATAATATTTATAAAGTTTTTGTATTTTGCAGTTGGTGTCGTTGGTATTTGTAAGCATGAAATCATATGGGGAAGCTTAATGTTTGATATTCCGATTTGGCTTTATAATCATTTCAAACTGTATGCACTGAGAGAAATCTTTAGACGGCCTGTAATCAAGTAGGCTATGGCTGTTTATTATTAAGCCGCGAGTAAAACAATTGGCAAATATTTTAAATATTGGGTTCAGATTATCGTATTTTATTCCTTAGTATATACAGTGAAAGCTACCATGGCCGGACAGCCCCGGTTCTAGTATTTTTGTTCGCCCAAGGGAGGTGTCCGCCTAAGAGAATGAATGAAAATCATGTTAAAAATCCAAAAAATTCGTCCGGCTAAATGAGTTGTCCGTCTGAGGGAGCTGTCCGTCTGAGGGAGCTGTCCGTCTGAGGGAGCTGTTCATCTGAGTGAGCTGTCCGTCTAAGGGAGCTGTCCGACTGAGGGAGCTGTCCGCCTGAGGGAGCTGTCCGTCTGATGGAGCTGTCCGTCTAAGGGAGCTGTTCATCTGAGTGAGCTGTCCGTCTGAGGGAGCTGTCCGCCTGAGTGAGCTGTCCGTCTGAGGGAGCTGTCCGTCTGAGGGAGCTGTCCGCCTGAGGGAGCTGTACGTCTAAGGGAGCTGTCCGACTGAGGGAGCTGTCCGACTGAGGGAGCTGTCCGACTGAGGGAGCTGTCCGCCTGAGGGAGCTGTCCGTCTGAGGGAGCTGTCCGTCTGAGTGACCTGTCCGCCTGAGGGAGCTGTCCGTCTAAGGGAGCTGTCCGTCTAAGGAAGCTGTCCGTCTAAGGGAGCTGTCCGCCTGAGGGAGCTGTCCGTCTAAGGGAGCTTTTCATCTGAGGGAGCTGTCCGTCTGCGGGAGCTGCCCGTCTGAGGGAGCTGTCCGTCTAAGGAAGCTGTCCGCGAGTAGAGCTTTTGCTGTATTTTAAATATTGGGCTCATAATCAAGTCTTTCAGACATTTCGTTGCATTTAATTTCTTAGTTATGTGAAATTTATTATAAATTTCTTAATATGTACTAAAGTCATACGAGATAAAATCGAGCTTAAATAAAATAATTTTGTACCATTTTTTTTTTTTTGGTATAAGTACCACATGTCTCAAAACTTCAATGATACCTAAAACATAAGATTTTCGAGCTAACACTGGTGTACAATTATTTTTGTCAGTGCACACAATGCCGTCAAAATGAAGAAGTCACAATTGAGAAAGACTGAAAAACCCAAAACTTGATAAATTCAAGCAATGAAAAGAATCAATCAAGGCGCTCGATATGAATTATCAACGATTTTGAGTATAATTTGAGTTGAAGTTAAGAAACGATTTGAGTTTTGCCTTCTTCTTTTTTTGGTTTTGATTTTTTATTTTTTTTATTTTTTTTTATTTTGATTTGAAGGAGGAACAAGTTCTCATTGTTCTGTCTGTGTCCGGCAAATGTGGAATTTCAATAATAATGCCAAACATCTAAATCCCTCCCTTTATAATTTATAATACAACCGCTAATTTACATAACGCCTTTTCAATTTTTTTTTTTTTTTTTTGCTTTAACTTTAACTTTTGTATTTGTATTTTGTTGTAGTTTTGTATTTAATTTTTCTTTTCAAGCACACAGACAGACATTTGAAATGCTGTTCTATTTGTTTGGCTGTCAAGTCGTTGCTGCTCCAGTTATCGGAGCAAGGTTCTTGCCAAGCACAACGTTTGGGTATATAAACCCAGCGACTGTCGAGACCAATCAACACAAATCATTCAGTTATCCAATCAACATGAAGGTGAGTCGTCTCCACCAACGGATCCTTTCTACTTTATACCTCAGTGAACTGTATTATTAATTCTACTTCTTACCCTCTGACTCGCTGTAGTTCTTCCTTGTCTCTCTGCTGTTCGCCGCTTGCCTGGCTCTTGGTCAGAGCAGCGCCATCTATGGCCCAGGAGCTGTATATGCACCTAGCTATGCATCCGTTCCAGTTGTTCGTCATGTTCCAGTCGTTCGTCATATTCCAGTTGTCCGTCACGTTCCCGTCGTCGAATCCGTTGCCGTTCCAGTCGTCCATCGTTCTGCCTACATCGCTGCTCCCTCCGTCGTTCGTGTCGGACATGTCTACGATTCTCCCCTCGCCTATGGCGGTTGGTTGAAGCAGAAGAAATAAACACTCTTCCAGTCCTCAGTCATCATACCCCCACATTCCAACTGGAACATTCATAATTCCAACTCGAACCAGGCTTTTAAAAATCTTTTTTTTTTCAATTTTTTTTTCGTGTTATTTTAATTTCCAAATAAAAACCGAATTTGTACATTTCTAATTCAAAACGCTTGTATTTACTCCAAGTTCTCCAAAAGGATTTTTAATTTTTTTTTATTGCTAAAAGTGTTGTGTCATCTTCAATGTGTATGTGTATAAATAACGCTACATTTCTGATACTTTCTGTTTTATTTTCCAAATCCTTTTAGTGACTAAATTTGGTTTTTGAAAAAAGTTTGCCAGCATCTCAATAAATTATAATTTTTTTGAAGCTGAGACTTTTAAAGCTTCAGAAAAATAATATAAATCTTAAAATTATTGATACTTACCTAATGCAAACACCAATTAACAAAATTTGAGAACATTTAAAATGTTATGAACTTTAGTTTAAAATATGACTTGCTTTTGAACCATAAACAATCCTTATTATAGTTCAGATAGTTCCAAAAAAAAAGCTTGATCAGTAAATTTCTGAGCTTTAAATACAATTTTAAAATATATATATATATATAGAATATATTTAAATCATTAGAACAACTTATGAATTCTTTGAATTTAATACCTGAAAAACTCATATAAACCGAATCAAAATATTAGTTTGTTTATAACGGCTATACTTAAATATTTAGACGCAAATTCAAATTCAAATTTGGTAATTCGTTTCTCCAATTGGAAAACAATAATTAATCGCATTATAGAGGGAAACGTCTTATAAGTGGAAATCGGTGAGTTTGATTAAAAGTTTTTTTTTATTATTATTTAACTAATATTTCGTGGTTCCACCATGGTTTTTAAGTACTGCAGTGCAACGACGGCCCATGGAGGCTACTAAATTGGCGCAAATGGATGGATTTATGGAATACCATTTTCCAATACCAGAGTTGTACCATTTCCCACAATTCTGTTTTATTTTTTGGTTTCAACCTTGCTAAACTACTTTTCAATGTACCCCAAAGCTGTTTAATAGGATTTACCAAGTTGTGAAATTTGAATATTTTTTTAAGGAAGCGACTTATTGTTGTGAGGTTATTGTCGTTTCTATTATTTTTTCCGACACTGTAAAAGTAAAAACTCTTTTGATATCATTATTAAATGTTTGTATTTGTATAATATACAAATTTAAAAGCTTTTAAGAAAAAGGTGCTAGTACTTTAAATAATTATGAGAATGTTGAATACAAACAAAATTATTTGCAACATTTTAAAATTTGCTTATTACTTTAACTCATAACTTAAAACTGATGAATATTCTCCGGTTTGAGGTGCCATAATTTTAATCAATGTTATTAATCCATTAAACCTGAATAAAAACAGTTCAGTTTTGTCCATTAGTTTTGTTTTTTTTTAATAGAAAAGCAAGTAATTAAATATAAAAGGCAATAAACATCAGCCATTTATCTTAAAAAATATGTGTAAAATTTTTGCGTGAATATTGAAAAAAAAATTCTAATAATATTTATAACTAAGAGAATTACACAAAAATACAATATATGTACATATATATTTATTTTTTTTTGCCTTAAGTTTTTCTTACGTAAATAAAATTGAATAACTTGAAGTAAAAATATTAATAAATTATCTTCGTCAATCTTACTATTAACTTGGTTAAGAAAAAACCATTAAAAACCGAAATATTTCTTTAAGTTTATAATTATTTTAAACAAGTCTTTAAAGCGATTTTTGCTTTTAAGATTTAAGTAAAAATCTGAATTGACAGCAAAAACAAAACAAAATTTGAAGAGTTGACAAATTTGTTAAATTGTTTTGCAGTTTTGTTAGTTGCATTCCCACACTAATTGGCACACACACACACACTCACACACACACACTCACACACACACACTCACACAAACACACTCACACACAGTTAGATGCACACATCGAGTTATAGCGATTAAATGAGTTTTATGAGCATTTGACAATGTTTGTATTAATTGTTTAGTTTTAGTTGGTTGGAATTTTACATAACCAGGCTTGAAATCAAGTTAATAGCTCAGTTGACAACAAACTCACACGCACACAAACACACACACACACACACATGCACACATAGAAATATTCGGAACAAAGACCATTTCGATTCACCTTGAAATGGTGGCCTAAAATTGTGATTTGACTTGAAGACATTACGCATACATACACAATTCACATTTATTGTTGGGCTTGGTCAGCTTTGAGCTGCTTCACGTGGGCAAACAGACAGAAAGACAGGTGTGTGTAGCAACAGTCAATAAGCGTGTGCAAAAGCGAGAGAGCGCTACATTTAAAAGCTGCTGTCGTTGATTTCTTATCAGAGTTCATTTTCATGCTAATTAGAAATTGAGACGCGCTTTCGGAATTTCGGAAATGCAATGCTATGAAGGGGAAACTGGAAACGCTTCACACTGGAAATGGTCTTATTGGAAGTGCAGAACTCGCTCGTCTTCGAATTCGGCTGTGCCATCGGCTATGATTTCAGCTGCGACTTTGATTTCGGCTGCGACTTCGGCTTCTTTGGCTGCTTGTCAAAGAGGGCGCGGCGCAACGAAACGAAAACGAAAGCGTCGGCAACTTCTATTTATGTTTGTATGCATGTGCGTATGTGTGTGCATGTGTTTATGTATGTAAATTCGACAACTTTTGCATCATCTGCCAACAGCATAATGAAGTTGCTCATTGTAATAATGATGCTGCTCAAGCGCTTAATGATCATTAACGAGCCCTTTGCAAATGTTAATGAAACAGCGTCTTTTGTGTATATTTTTTTTTTATTATTATTATTGGGAATGCGCGATTGCGTTGCTGAATTTGAATCTTTTTTTTTCATTTTTGGTAAGAGCGGTGTGGGGGATGAACTTCATTATGAACTTTTACAACTTTGCCGGCTGCGACTGCGCAGCAACTGCGCTGCCATTGACAGAAAGCAGTGCAGAATGCTCAGATGCTTCAAGTCGCCATATAAAAGCATGTGCTTCACTGTGGTTCATCATCAGTTACAGTTGTCAAGTCGTAACACGTCGAGTCCCCTTCTTACTCCCCCCTCCACAATCAACAAGTTGTCGTCAACATGAAGGTAATTAGTTCACACATGAGAAATCAGTTATTACCTCAGGTATTGACCATTCTTTACTCCTTCAGGTCTTTGTGTGTCTGTGCGCGCTTTTTGCAGTGGCCAATGCCGGATTTCTGGGTTTGCTAGGCGGTGGTGGTGGCGGCGGCGGCGGCGGTGGCGGTGGCGGCGGCTCTAATGGTGGCCTCAAGGCTAGCATCAGTCTGGGCGGCGGAGGTGGCGGCGGCTCTTATGGTGGCTCTCACGGTGGTTCCTATGGCGGTGGCCACTACGGTGGCTCACATGGACACGGACACGGTCACGGCAACGTGCAGGTGGTCAAGGTTATTCATCAGCAGGGTGGTCACTCTGGCGGTGGCTACTCTGGCGGTGGCTACTCTGGCGGTGGCTACTCCGGCGGTGGCTACTCCGGCGGTGGCTACTCCAGCGGTGGTTATGCCGGTGGCTACAGCTATGGCCCCGCCCCACAGGTCTACAAGGTGAAGGTCATCTCTGGCCATGGTGGTCATGCTGAAGGTGATTCATCCGCTTACTATGGACATGGTCACCATGCCTCTTCAGGAGTGTCCTCCTCCGCCGTTAAGGTCATCAAGGTAGTGCACCAGGAATCTGCCGGACACATCGGTGGCTCCATTGTGGAACACGGTGCACCACAAGTGATCAAGGTATTGCACGAGAATCACGGCTCAGCCATCCATCACCACTCATCGATTGGCGGTGGTGCACCCACTAAGGTGGTCCGTGTCATCCACGAACACGCTTCCGTTGCTGCCCCCGCTCCCGTCTACAGTGCACCAATTGCTGCGCCCATTGCCCCCGCCCCCATCTTCAGTGCTCCCGTTCCAGCCACATCTTATGGTGCTCCCATTTCGGCTCCAGTTCCGGCTACATCTTATGGTGCACCAATTTCGGTTTCCACCTCCGTTGCCTCCAGTTCACCCATCTACAATGCTCCCGTCTCCAGTGGTCCCGTGTACAGCGCACCACAGTCCGTGTACACCGCACCTGCACCCGCTGCCGTCTACGGTGCCCCCATTGCAGCACCTGCTCCCGCCCCCATCCAATACAGTGCACCCATTGCAGCACCTGCTCCCGCACCCATCCAGTACAGTGCACCCATTGCAGCACCTGCTCCCGCACCCATCCAGTACAGTGCTCCCATTGCAGCTCCTGTGCCTGCTCCTGCTCCCATCCAGTACAGTGCTCCCGTGCAGTACAGCGCTCCCGTCTCGGCTCCATCACCAGTACTCAGTGTGCCCGAGTCCGCTCCAGCTCAGACCTTCAGCCAGGGTCCCGTGCTGAGCTTGCCTGCACCCGTGGAGGAGCAGCCCCTGCCCCTGGGACACGCACCAGCCCAGACCTATGGACCACCCCAGTTCTAAATGGGAATAGGATAAGGAATAGGTATAAAGAGCAACCACAGCAATAACTGCACCAACAGCACCACAGCACAATCACACTCATCGAAGTCCTTCGATTCGACTACTTCTACTCCTGTCGATCTATCGACTTATCGAATACTGTTCCATCCAACGCCATAAGTTATTTGAATATTTTTTTTTATAGTTATATTTTTTTGTTTTGGTTTTGTTACAAAAAAAAAAATGAAAAAACAAATGGAAAATAAAAACCGACTGTTAAATGAATTTTCAATTGGCTTTTAGTACTAAGGGCATTAAGAAAATGTTAAAAAAAAGTTTAACATTTCAGTTATTTTCTAGAAGTCTGAAGGTGTTCAGTATAACAGCTGGGGGAAATGTTAAACAACTGTTAACATTTCAGTTATTTTCTTGAAGTCTAAAGGTTTTCAGTATAACAGCTGGGGGAAATGTTAAACAACTGTTAACATGTCAGTCTAAAGGTTTTCAGTATAAGAGCATTGAGAAAATGTTAAAAAAATGTTAACATTTCAGTTATTTTCTTGAAGTCTGAAGGTTTTCAGTATAACAGCTGGGGAAATGTTAAACAACTGTTAACATTTCAGTTTTTTTTCTTGAATGACTGTTAAGTCTAAAGGTTTTCAGCATAACAGCTAGGGGAAATGGTAAACAAATATTAACAGTGGACACTGAAGTTAACATTGCGCTGATCTTTTTCTTGGCAGAATTTTAGTTTTATAGTTTTTTAAGCTTTTAGCATAATGTAAAATTTCTTGGGGAACTAAAGGTCTTAAAAATCTTTGGAACTTTCCTATACACAGTTGTAACTCCAGTTTAAATAAAAATTGTGTCCAAATTTAAACCTTCTCATAAAGCTTTACTTAATAAAGTGTATTTGGTCAGACTGAGTTGATTGATTTTTCTTAGGTTTTGTTTAAACTTAAAAAAAATGTATACTCTGCTTTTCTAAAAACAAGTAATTAATGTTGAAAAATTAGTTTGCTGGGAAAACACACGACACTGTGAACTGTGCACTGCGCGAAGGCGGAGAAAAGCGATTTCCAAAGAGAAACATAAAAAAAATGAACAAAAACAAAGAGATTTAATCACCGTCGAGAGATCACCCTTTGTAAACTTGACCTTCGCGTTGCTGCAGACGCTGCCGCCGACGCTGCTGCTGACGTTGGACAGAGCAGCGCAGTTGGCGCAGCTGTTGCGTCGACGCAGACGAAACATTTGCATGAATAATGCGTTAAATTGAACATTTCTTTGATGTTATTTTCTTTTGTTGTTTAAACACGAGATTTAACAAAACCAAAAAAAATATATAAAAAAAAAGAAAAGAAAACAGATTGATCATATGTATGGTTTATGAAAGATATATATATATATATGCGGTGTGCTTGTTGTTGCTGTTGCTGTTGTTACGGTTGTTGTTCAACTCGACTCGATTCGACATGAATTTGATATTATTACGATATATATTTGATATATTCGCTTTTGTTTTCATTTTTTATTTGTTTCATAACAATTTTGTTGTTTTTTTGGTTGCATCAAAACTTTGTTATGATTTAATTATTTAAAAACACAATTGCAAGCAGACGATGTTGTTGTTTCTGTTATTGTTGTTGGTTGTTGTTGTTGTAGTTATGTTAATTATTGTTGACTATTGTTTTTTATTTATTCGGCAGCTTTGACAAGCGCCTCAGCCACTTCGACAGCAATGGCAGCTTCCGCCTTGGCCTAAAAGACAATGGCAAATAACAAATCCAAATCATAATTATTAAATGTTGAATGTTTGCTAATTACATAAATAGTTTGACAATAGCCCCGTGACTTTTACCTGATCATTGCTAGCTGAGCTGAATGCGGACTGATATTTCGACAGCAATTGTCTGGCTTCGCTCACATCAATGTCCTCCACGTTGTGGGCCTCCTCGGCAAGGACCTGAACGGAGGAATCGTCGTTGACGGTCACTGAACCGCTGGAGACAAAGTATTTGGTCAGTTTGCCATCGTTATCGGTGACCTGAACCACGCCAGGCTTGAGCACAGCTGCAAGAATAAAAAGGGTATTACTGTAGTCGGTGCCCAGGCAGTTTTTAAGTAGAGCGCAGATTTAGTCACTAGACAACAGAAAGCTTAGGCTAAACACAAATAGCAAATTAACCAATAAGTCGCTGCTGTAGTCACTAGCCAAAAAGAAAACGTTTATGGTTGCAACGACTAAGCCCTACCCTTTAAATCTATAGAAAACGGTGTAAAGCATACTTGGCCAAACTAAAACTAAATGAAAGAAAAATGGCAACAAATTGCGCAGTTTTGTAATAAACATTTCCCAACTAACATATAGTTCCAAAGAAACTACATAACAAAGGTACTCTTTATGCTTAGTATAACTTTCTATAAACCACTTAATCGCACTGGCGCATACCCCACGCAAAAGTGAAAAACAGGGTAGCTCATATAATCACTTTAGAAACTACTCAGACAAACTGCCCTACAGGGTAGCTAACGACTCTTACCCAGTGTGGGCACATGCTTGGCCAGAATACCAAAGGCACCACTGAACGATGGCACATCGATCTGGCGGACGACAGCGGCATCGTAGAAGGTCTTGTTGGCAGCGGCAAAAGTGAGTTTCATCTCGTCCGAGTAGCTGCGGTTTTGTGCCAAGCGAGCGCTGCGCACGGCGAGCAGACGAGCATTCTTCAGCATCGACATTATGTGATTCTGCAAAGAATAGTTGCGATTATTGTTTGCCACGCCGCGTAATCTTCGAAATAACAGTTAATTGCTTAAAGTTTAATGGAAAACCAAAAAACAAATACACAAATTATGTAACTCTTTGTAGGTTAGGCAACTGAACGACAAGTGAACAAACGGCAGAGTTGTTATACCTGTCACGCAGTGGTATGTCGGTCAGTTACAGGATTTTCAATGGCAAGCTCCGTTTGTTTTTTTTATTCGTTACCTTTATTGAATTTGGAGTGTGGCGAAAATAAAGAATACTATGGAATTCTGTCGTTCAGCTCGTAACCAGCGCCGCTGTTTAGTAGAGTTGTCACTACCACATATAATCACGTATCAATATATCGATACAATATATTTTTAGTTTGGTATTTTTGGCTAGCGATAGTATGAATATCGATATTTTATACGTTATTATTGTGCGTTTTGTTAAACAAACTATTTTGTGTTTGAATGATTATTTCCGTCAGGAAAAATATTTTTAAATGTTTTAAAAAAATAGAAATATTATTTTGCACACTTAGTGGAAGTAAGAGCAATGTAAAAATTATAGTTTAAATTTTCAAAATTTAAAATCGCATTTTCATAAAACTATAATCGATCAAATTATTTTAGTTTTGATAATTAAACATTAAACAACAAAATTAATATATTCACATTAAATTAAAGTTCGCAATTCGTTGCATATGAAGTAAATAATTATGCCATGGCAATACTGTTTTCCAAACAGAGTTGCTTTGAATCAGTTCGTGCGATATATACTACTGTTGAAATACATGTACATTGTACATGCGCTGTCAACTAACATTTCGATAACTTGTTAAAGTTTGTTTTTTTTTTCTAATTTGGTGTAATCACTTTTGAGTTGTAGAGAATTATTCGTGCAAGTGCGATTTGAACGTCTAATTTTATTGTTTGTATATTTGTGTGTATATTTGTAAAATTTAAACTGAATGAGACTGAAGCAACATAACAAAATGACGCCGCAATGGATGCTGCAAACAATGCTTGTTATCGTATGCGCTTCGATGCCGGCAATTGGCGCTAAAACGGCTACTGAGACTGCCTTCCTGGCCGAGGGTCAGTGTATAGATATATCTGGCAATAGATATGGCTATAATGTGCTACGCACTTTTTGCTATCCGGCCAAGTCCTACTCGCTGATATCCATGTTTGAATCCGTTGAATTCATTCTCTCCATTGCCAATGACGACTACACCGAGTACGGAGGACGCACAGCGGAGGAGGTACTGGAGCACTACAAGGATCAAAATTCTATGTTCAGATTCACGCTCTTATCTCAGAAGCGACAGCGGGTGCACATGTCTCCTTTTGAGCAACAGTGTATTGGCATCGCCTCCACGCAGCCGTATAATGTTAGTTTGAAATATACCGCATTTGATCCCTGGCGTTTTCTGCAGGTCGGCATTGGAATACTATTGTTTTGGACTGCCGGCCGGTTGGCCAAAAATAGTATATTCTATTATCTAGCCGGAATGGTGCTGGGCATCTGTGCGTCCCTCTTGGTTGTTATATTCATTATATCGAAATTAATCCCACGGCGTCCGATGATGTATAGTGTTCTCATTGGTGGCTGGACAATTGGACTGTTTGTGCTGAAGCATTTGATAGACAACATACGGGTAATCCTACTCACCTATCGAGAGTATGTATTCTGGTACTTGGCCATCACTGGATTGATCTCGTTTCTGCTCTGCTATCGGGTTGGACCACCGAAAAATCCTCGATCGCAACGCATTATCCAATGGATATTGCAGGGCTTTGGCTGTTTGCTGGCCTACTTTGCCACCTGGCACACAAGTGCCTGTGCTGTCATCATGGTCATCGTATTCATAGCCCACTACTGCCCCAATTCGGTACTGAACTATGTCCAAAAATTGTATAGACGCCGATATCCAACTCCGCGTCGTTTGCTCACCCAGGAGCAATACTATCAACAGGCAGTCAATGAGACAGCACGTTCACTGGCAGAGCTGCGGGAGTTTGTGACCAGTCCTAATTGCCGGCAATGGAAGACGATGAGCTGTCTTCGTGATCCCATGAGATTTGCATCGTTTGCCAATGGAGCACCGCATTTGTATGATGAGGAAATCGAGGATTATTCTCGCACCATTGAGGACTCCATGGAGGGAGCCGACGAGGATGTAGCCGAGGATTATCTGCAGTGCAATATGTACTATCGTCCAACGGCCCGACGCAGCAATCAGCGTCAGACGGGACCAGCACCGCCCACCCATCATGCACGTCACTTTGTGCAGGCTCGACAGCAGCTGAATAACCATCGCAATGAGGAGCACAATGACGACGAGGAGGAGGACGAAGATGATGAATATATGGAACAGCAGGATTAAGGAGAAGCAGCAGAAAAGACTCACTAGTTCTTAAGGAATAAGATTCACCAAAACTTGTCCAAAGCCAAATATGATTTACTTAAACTTCAAGACTAATTTAGTTGGTTGTACTAGACCACAGACTGACTACCTCCCTTTATCTTAACTTCTTGTACTGTTTTTTCTTCCTAATATCATTTGTATAAAACACGCGCCAATTCGACAAGACTTCAAATTAATAAAAGAAAATAGTTTAGAATTATACAAAAAAAGTTAAGTTAAATTAGTGTGTTATGACCTTTAAACATTCAACGTGCTGAGGGCGTGGAAGAATTTCATAAATTCTTCCTCTTTATTTATACATTTTTGGTGTATTTAATTTAATTGTAAACTATGCAAGCTACTACCAAATTAAGTAATAAACCGAACAAATAATAACATTCCTAATTTTAGTGACTTCTTTTTTACGTTTAGAGCACATTTTATTTGCCATCTCGCTCTGTTTCATGCGCTTTTGCCTCTCTTTTCAGTCCAATAAAAATTTGTCATTGGAATGCTCTTTGATCCTGGCCTGGAAAGCACTGTAAGTGAATGCGTATGGAGCATTTTGCGCCTAATCCTCATGCTCATTTCTGCGTTCGCCAGCGCTTGGCGTTACTGACGCCGTCTCCTTCGCTGATCTGTTCGTGGGAGTCGCCGGGACGCTTTTCGCCTACAACATAAACGACTTTGATGCGATTCATTAGTTTTTCCACTTCCATGGGAATTTCTGTCTCGCTTTGCTGCTGACGCTGACTGCGCAGGTTACGTTGACTACGTTGCCTTTGTGGCTGTGGCATCATAAACGCTCTGTAGATTTCCCGCAATTTTTCAAGCGGCAAAATCGCAGCATTTTCCACAAACAATTCGCGCTGCAAAAAAATGTTATTAATTAGTCTATATGTGTGTCTATATGTATGTGTGTATTGATGGTTTTTTGTGTGTTTGTTTACATTTTTAAACTGTTTCAAAATCATTTCACGCGTTAGTTCGTCGCATTCCTCAGACTCCATAAATTCGCGTTTGCTTAAAGTTTGCAATTTCAAAAAGCGTTAACAAATCTAGACTTTGAGTTCTGCATTGCCATTCCATCAATATATTGTTTGACCGTTGTATTCTTTACAAAGAACTCTACATTAAATTTGTGTCACATTTCTGCACTGTTTCCATTTGCGGCTTGTCGATGAAACAGCTGATGTGCCAGGGCTGGCAAATACAGCTTAACTAATTTGCATGAAAACATTCCAAATTTGCAATTTTATTTTAAGCACTTAACTAACTATATTAATGCTTTCAGTTAAATAAAGTATGCATAAATGTAAAGTATTTGACATTTTACAAATCTAGCTGCAATTTTATTTTATGTGTATGAAGTGTGATGATCGGAAGCCCTTAACTAAGCCTAAAAGTATGTGGTGTTTTTTTACTTTTCCGCAAATACTGTTGCGCATAAAAGTATGCTATTAAGTAAGCGAAACTATAAGCGAATTTCCACAACAAAAATGTCAATTAGTTTTGCATAAATTGGATTAAAAAAATAATTAGTTATATTAATTTATAATGAATATATTCACGCTGTAAAGAAGTGCACAATTATAGTTGTTTCAAAAAATGTAAGAACAAATTTAATGATGAAATAATTTAAATATACAGTCCCAGTTTCCATCAGTCCGGAATGCATTTCAGCCAACTACAAAAACAATACAATACGTTGACAAACACCCGGTATAGAGGAATGCAGTTTTTGCGCAACATAAAATGATTTATTAACTTTACAATTCCGCAGAATTAAATTTTTTCTACACCACTTTTAAATCATGTTTACTTATTATTTTCAACTCGTATCCTGGAATACGTGCTGATCAAAAAAGCGTTGCATGCTTCAGTGCGCAGCATTCCAAAATTGAGACTTAAAAGCAATGCACTCTTTTAGGCTACGCCAAAAGATGTCAATGAAAGTGATTTGAATTTCATATCAGATAAGAATTATTTTTGAACTAATTGTCTGTTGTTTTGTCTAAAATAACTATGCTAACTATTTAAAAAAATTAAGTTTAGTCTCATTTTAGGTTCGGTTGCCACTTAAAAAAAAAACGTATCAATAAGAGTATAGTAAAATCTTTAATATAAAAACATTTCGTTGAATTGCATATTTATAGTTTAAAGAAAAGAAAATGCAATTCTATTTTTTTGAACAGGTAGAATAAATTAAACATTTTTTTAAGCAAATAAGATGTAATATTATCAGCTTACTACAATTCCCAGTTGATTTATATACATATGTTTGTTGAATATTTTCTTCAAAAAGCTGATTATTTAATTAAAATTGTTTTACCTAATAATTACTCTGAAAATATGCTTATGTAGACCCAATGTATCAAGGGTTTAAAATGGGTCCCATATTACAGCTAATGAGGTAGATCCATGAACCAAGTGCTGTTTGAAGCATCTCTTCATGTCACGCATGCACATGTACATCTATGCGTGTGTGTGTGGGTGTGTTTCGATGTATAATTGATGCATGTTCAATTCGTCGCACTCCCCTGCATCGTCGACCACTTCCTCTCCCTCTCGCTCGCTCATTGTCACTGCTACTCGCGCATTGACATTGACGTTGACAGGCGATGGACGCGTTAAGCGTTGCGTCGCTTTGGCGTCAGCATCGACGTCGTCATCGTCGTCGTCGTCGTCGTCGTCCGCTTCCAATTTCCTTTCGCCATAATTTTTGGCACTTTATGTGCCAGCAGATAAGAAATACTTAATATGCCTGACTTGAGTTTGTACACACATATTTTTTTTTTAGGAGTTTTGGTTGTTGTTGTAGTTATTCTTTTTTTTTTTGTATTTTTGGGTTTTTAAGTGTTTAGCGCTAAACGTTTCCTTTCGCTCCCTCACAGGCATTAGAAGCTACTGTTGTTGTTGCTGCGCTTCTTTGTGTCTCTCTCTTGTTGTTGTTATCCTTTGCCTAAGACAATTGTGAACCGTTTCACGTTCTGCTTGTCCTCTCGCTCAATTTGTCACTTCGCTTGGCTGCAGCCAGCGAGCAATTTAACTCAAATATCTCTACCGATCTAAGAGCGCTCTCGCTCTCCCTCTCGCTCACACTCGCTGTGTTGTGTATGTGTGTGTGCGTGTATTTAGGACTTTGCGTAGAATGAAAAAAAAAAAAAACTCTCATCAGTAGGGGGTCAAAGACAATTGTCTAACTGTTGCGCTTTAGCTGCTGATTGAAAATGTTCCGTAAGTGCATTCAAGTATTAACTACACATATGTGTGTGTAAGTGTGTGTGTGTGTGTTCCCCTGCCCACTTAGCTATCTTGAAAACACACACACACACGCTCACACACGCACTTTTCAATAGTTCATTGATTATGTTAATATAAAAAAAAGAGCCGCCGTTGCGTTGTTATTGTTTTTGTTTTTGTTGTTCACTCTTCTCGTTTTCCACCTTATCACTTGGCTCGTCTCCGCTCCCTTTAGCTACCACCTTTCCCCTCCTCTTGCTCGTCTCGTCTTGGTTTGTTGTTTTAGTATTTATTCTTGTTGTTCTGTTTCTCTCTCCCCCTCTCTCTCTCTCTCTCTCTCTCTCTCTGTCACCTTCTTTCGTTTCGAGAAACTGAAACTAAAAGTCGAATCAAATCGAATCGAATCGAAACGGAAACGTATCGAAAATCTTTTTCATAATCTTTTAATGTTGTTGCATTTTATTTGTGTGTTGACAATTTTACCCATGCCCCCACTCCCTCCCCTCCCTCCCCTGCCAACCCCCTTCCCCCCCTTCCACTGCCTGTTCCCCTTCTGCTGCTCTATATGCAGCGAGTTGTTTGTTTTTGTTGTTGTTGTTTTTTTAAATTTACCTTTGTGGGTTTTCCCGTTCACACGTTCCCCATGGAAAATTTTCGTATCATATAATTTTATGTGCCTGTATGTGTGTGTGTGTGTGTGATCAGTTTTCAAACATTTACATATAAATTTGTGCATTTTTAGCTAAACTTCTTAGACTCCAACGAAGAGGGACACAAAGGTGTAACAAGTAGGAGAGTAGCAAGAGGGGACAACAGAGGGTTAAGAAAATCCATTATTGTTAAACTTACGTAAATGTTGACGATCTTGTCTAGACCGAATCGAAACATATGTTTGTATGTATATTCTCCTCACTGTCTTTCGAATTCATTTCAAATACTTTCATGGATTAGAATGGAAATTTTCCAACGCTCACAAGAAACTAAAGACATTGGACTGTAGACAAAACTGTGGAAAATTTACTGATTAGGTGTTTTGTTCTTATCAATGGATTTGTGCCTGATCCACATGAAGATTGAATCATTATGTTTGGATTCCCATAGTAATACATATTTTTAAAAAAACTAAATTTGTTTTAATCATGTTCAAACAATAGCTAAAATTATGTGAAAACTAAAAGTATCAGTAAAATTGTTTAATACAGAATATTATAAGTCTAACATTTATAAACTTTTAGTTGAGCAAAAGTACAGTAAAAGTAACACTTGTAGCTTTGAATCTTTTTGGTTTATAACTTGTGTATTTTAAAATTAAGTTTGGAAATAAATATAATAAATATAATAAAGTACAATAAAGGATAATAAAGTTTTATCTTCCTCTTAAACGTTTTCCATTAAAGATTCCTGTACTCTTAATGTACTGATTCCTGATAAATGAAGAAAATGCTCATCTTTAGTATTATAACAAACCTGTTTAAAAGTTGAAACTACTTGGAATCAAACAAATTTATAAAAATCTTAGAAAATAAAGCTTTTTAAAACCTTCTCACTGAAGACAGTTTTTATATTATTAGTAGTTTAAATAACCAATCGTTAAGTTATTCAGTAGCAGCAATCTTCTTAATTTATTGCAGACTTTTTTTTTGAAATACTTCTCTTAACTTTTATATATTTTCCACTTGTTTGACTTCGTACTATAGAAAACAGCTGTGTGTTGGATTATATCCATAACTTGGTGGAGTCAGTTCCCAGACTCTTACAAAAAGTTATAAGTGCTAAGCGAGGATATATTTTTTACTAAAAATAAGAAACACTATATTTAAACTTAAGTTTTTTGTTATTTTGGTTCATATAAAACTATTGTCAAAATACTTTTGCCACAGTGCTTTTCGGAAAATTGAATTTTTTCTTTTGTTAATATTAATTTTTACAAATTTTCGTTGCTTTCAAAAAACATTAAATAATAAATATTTCTCACCACAATTTTTTTTTTTTTTTGTGTGGTCATTCATAAAAGTTATTTGCTTAGCATTTATTTTGTCAAAATAGTTATGCCGTCGACTGTATTTCCAATCATTTGTTATATTATATTATATATTATATACATTTGTTATATTATTTTATAGTTTAAACAAAAGTAGTTACGAGACTTAGTGATAGACAATAGTAAAATTTTCATATAACGTTTACTTTTAACATTTTTAACTCGTGTGCTGATCAAAACTCTAGTCTAACAAATGTCACATAAAACTAAATAATTCTACATTTTTCGACTTTAGCATAAATTGTAATATGATTTGGTATGACCTCTGGCTGCTACCTACACACACCCATACACACACACACACACACACACACAAACACTCTCGCACACATGCCACCAGTAGAACAAAGATCAAATGATCTGTGACTTTGAATGAGTTTCAAGTGTTTCGTTTATATCGATTTATTCCTTGCTTAGACCCTCTGGCCTCTGGACTGACTGAGTACAGGGGTCTGCTGTATTTGTCAGAGGGAAAAATATGTATTCTAATTCCTGTTCAGTCGATGCAGCTATGTACGTTGCCATAAAGTCCAGGATTTTAGCAACTTTTAAAGCTAAAGCCCCTGAAATTGTAATAAAAATCTACTTTTCATCCAGCACTACAATTTTGTTTTAAAAAGATACATTTTTAAAGCTTCACAGCTAGGAAACAACATAGAAAGTGGCATATTACATGAACAGTGTCTTTTATGTACCCTGACTAACTATATTTTATAGCCAACATAGCACTAATGTAGGGTACAAACAGCCTGCGATAACTCCACTCAACACTATATACAAGTTTGGTAAGAATCAAACAGCTATATCGTACATATAGCTGACACACTAAATAGAAGCTTTAAATGCTGTGAAATTAGATGAGCTACAATGTAAACAGGGTCTTTTACAGTCGACTACCACGACTGTGCCTCGAACTACTTGTTGTTCTCTTCGCGTGTAAGTGGATACTTGAAGAGGCACTTTAAAATGTCATTTGTTCGTAATAAATATAAAAATCGAAGAAGAAGAAGAAGAGGCGGAAAAAAGGAGAGTACAGGATTCACTCCATATGTGGGCCACTGGCCAAATGAAGCAATTAAATTGAAACTATGTGAGTATAGCAGTATGTTATGCGTATGTGTAAGTAGATCGCGTGGGCGTGCGTGTCCAACAAAAAAATACAGAAAAGAAAACCAATTTAAAATACAGGAAAATTACAACAAAAAAATTAAAAAGAAAATTGATTGTCAACACATGGAAATTGTCGTCGCGTTGGCATTTTGCATTTCGTGGACAGGGGCAGGGGCTGGGGCTGGGACAGGGGCAGGGGCAGGGGCAGGGGCTGGGACAGGGGCCGTGGCATTTGTGCCACATGAGAAGTAAGTAACAGGCATGTGCAACAAAGCAGAAAGTCTGAGCAGCTTAGCTTAGCTAGCCATCTCTTTCGCACAGTCCATCCCCCTCTCGCTCTTGTTGCTAAAAGTTCAATAACATTTACTTAATAATTTGCATGCAATTTCAACAGCTTTTGTGGCACTGAAATTGTAGACACAAAACTTCCTTACTTCCGTCTTTTCTTCCGCCAAACAACTTCCTTCACAACAACAGCAATAACAACAACAACAGTGGAAACAAGAACAACTTCTTCGGTTCAGTCTTGTTTTCGAGGCTCGTCGTCTGTTTTTCAAAACTTTGACCCAAGGAAAATGCTGCTCATTATCATTAACATTAACAAGATCATCATCATCATCATCAACATCACCAGCATCGCCATCGTCTTCATTATCACCGTCAGTGTAATTATCATTATCATTAAAATCCTTGCATTCCGCTCTGTTTCACTCACCTCTCAACTTGTCTCTGCTCTACCGCTCTCTCTCTCTCTCTCTGTCTCTCTCCCTCTCTCAAACGCTTTCCCTTTCCCTCGCACATAAAACATGTTAATGTTGCAAGCTGCAAAATCTTTGTTTTTTTTTTGTCCTACGAACTTTCGTCTTTTGCGTCGACCTATTAAATACCCTAACCGAATCCAATCCTAAGTTATTTATCACTCGATTTATTTGTATTTAAAAAAAAAAACAGAAAAATGTTAATGATCTTAGCTCGTCAAAGTTATACAAATAATAGTAGATTCGTAATCAAATTAATGTTGAAAATATCCTGAAACTAAGAAAAATACTTGGTACAACAATTTTTAATTTAATACTATAAAAAACAACAATCAAAAAATGATTCTTAAGGTAAATTAACAAAAAAATTGTTAGAAATCGAAATGATCTAAGCTCGAAGAAGTAATAAAGGATGATTTTACTTGCACGTCAAATTAATATTAAAATGCTCTAAAAAAAAATAGAACACACTAACATATTTTTCTATACTTTTATGCAAATAAATCATATTCGTATTAATTTATTCAATTTAATGATCATAATTTAAAATTAAACTAATTTTTAAGTGCACTTTACACAATATTCTTCTAAAACAAATTTAATTTTTAAATATTTTATTTATGTCTATTATATTATATTATATTATATTATATTATATTATATTATATTATATTATTACTTTTTATCCCCAGATTAACTATTAACTATTAATTATTAATTAATTTGTCAATCTGATTAACTAACATTTTTTAATCCTTTTTCAGTTAAAATAATTTTTTTATAATTTGCACTTTTTAATAATCATTAATATTAATTTTAATTATACATTTAAACTTATTTATGGTTAATAATCGCGAATAATCTTAGACAGCGTTAATAAATAAATAAATAAATTATATTACAATATATTATATTATATTATATTATATTATATTATATTATATTATATTATATTATTTCATACTAATTCATTAAATTACCTAAAAACTAACACAACTCTTTAGTAGCCTTATTTTGTTCTTTAATTAAATATTAAAAGAATTCTGTATTTTTTAAAGTAAATGAAATTAAATATAAAAATCCAGTTTTTAAACCTAATATTTTATTTTTTATTTATTTTTTTTTTTTTTTTATTTATTTATTAAGGCAGACAAAGATCAGTCGCGAGTATTAACAAAAAATAAGTTTATATGTATAATTAAAATGAATATTAATCAGTTTTTTAAAAAGTACAAATTATAAAAAATTATTTTAACTGAAAAGGATTAAAAAATTTAGTTAATCAGATTGATAAATTAATTAATAATTAATAGCTAATAGTTAACATATAAGTAAACTCTTTTATTTTACAAAAACTCCTAATTGTTGAACTGTTTTTCCAGTTTTCAATTGTTAACTAATTAGCTAAGTGAAAAGTTGTTTTTTTATTTTATAACTTAAATAAAATTAAATTTAAAATTGCCCATGCTATGTTAGTTCTTTAACTTGACCCATGGTCATTTTTTATACCACACAAAAAACGGTTTTACAAGGCAGAAGTTTTTAATGCAGTAAATTTTACAAGGATAATAGAGGAACTTGGCAAATTCGATGGCATTAACGGGTTACTATATGATAAAGGGCATATTAACGGTGGTCTCTGACGAGGGTGGGAGGAAGGGCAGGCAAGAACAAGAAGAAGACACTATGAAGAGGGAATGAGAGAAAGAACTTGGCTTGTTTTGGTTTTCGCAGTGAACCGGACCATAATGTCGGCATGTGAGTCTGTGTATGTGTGTGTGTGTGAGTCTGCGTATATGTGTGCGTTTGAGTGTGTGTGCTTACAACATAATTTTAATTTATAGCAGCAGCGTCAAGTACAGTTGAGGTTGAGTTGCAGCAGGCAAACAGGCAGCATGCGGCATGAGGCATGCAACAGGCAGAAGGCAGAACGCAACAGGCGTCTGTTTGCTGCTTCTTCTTCCTCCTCTTCCTCCTCTTCGTCTACACCTTCTTCCTGCGATGACTCAGACGAGTTTAGCAATGCAAAAGCAACGGCAACAACAACAACGAGATCTCGTATAGAAGAGAGAACCAAAACAAAAGCACAAAAATACTCAGACTCCTCAATGGCAATTCCTCTGCATCCCTTTGTCTCTCATTGCCCCTTGTCCCATTGTCCCCTTGTCCCATTGTCTTTTGTCCCTCTTCCTTCTTTCGCCATTTTTCTATGCATTTGCATCAGACAGTAGACACGCTAGCGTGTCTGAGCTGAGACTGACTGGTTTGTAACTACCCTGTACAGTCTCTTGGCTTAGTTTCAGTTTATTTTAAACTAATAAATATACTTATATGCACAACTGTACCAAATTTCACTTAAGTCATTTTAGCAAAAGGTTCAAAATTTACGAAATTCTTTTCTACGCGAGAACGACTGAGTTTTTTTTTTGTTTGCTTAGGGATTTTTGTGGAATTCGCAGAACTGTTAAATAAATTTATGATAAATGACGATAAAAACTTTCAGTGTGGCATACAAAGTTACGCATTAAACAAATTAGTCATTTTGCGACATAAAAAACACACTTCGATGTCAGAAGTAATGAAATCTTAAACATTTCCCAGCTGATTTTTAAATATATGATAAACGAATGCATTTTTTATAAACAAAACAACTTTGTGATATTTTATTATTATTAAAAACAAGCATTATAGGTTTATCTATGCCCTCAAACGACGAGTATTTAAGGCAATTAAGGACTTAAGTTAAAAAAAAAATTCTTGGTGACACTAAAAACTTAAAGTTCATATTTTGTAAGATTTTATCGCTGTTTATTTCATTAAATTAATTCATTAAAACTTGATCTCATTACTGAGCACAGTCTTGTGTATATCTCTCTAAAACCAAAGTTATAATTTAGAAAAAAAAAGTATATTTAAATTCTACTTTTTTTCCCTACTTATAACCTTGGTTTTAGTTAAATATACACAAGATTGTGCTCAGTAAGGATCTTGATCTCATTACTTAGCACAGTTTTGTGTATATCTTTCTAAAACTAATGTTATAATTTAGAAAATAAGTATATTTAAATTATACTTTTTTCCTTAAATATAGCTTTAGTTTTAGCCAAATATGCACAAGATTGTGCTCAGTAATGATTTCAAGTTTTAATGAATTAATCATTTATTAAGAATAATATAAGCCTATTAAAAATCAGTTATTCTTTACAAAAGTGTTAGGCTTAAATAATGATTTTAGGCAGTTATTTACTTGAACACAACTATCAATTTTCTTAGCTGCCACAAAGCACAGTATATTAAATATTGAAATGCATTTAAAAATCGGTTGTTTTGAAACACATTTTATTTGTTTACATTCTAATGATAAACTTAGTGGTTGAACAGCAGGGCAGGGAAGAGTTAAAAGCTCAAAAGTGTTTACAAATTGCAGAAAGTCGTTCAACAGCTGTCACATATTTAAACCAAGAAAAAAAGTGAAGTAAACTGAGAAACTGAAGAAAAGAGAAAAAAAAAACAAAAGAAACAAGTTTCGTGTTCAGCTCGATCCTTTTGGTACCGACTGCGTAATCATGTGTCCAAATTGTCCAAGTTGTCCGAGTTGTCCAAGTTGTCCAAGTTGTCGTTTATTAGCTTGCAACGGATAAAATTATGATGGTTGGCAAATTGGTTTAAGTTGGACAATGCGCTTTGCGTGTCCTCCAATCATGTGTGTGTGTGTGTGTGTGTGTGTGTGTGTGTGTTCTGTACATCTGGCTACCATTTCAATTGCAGTTCTTGCGACCCTCGAGTAGTGCGCCCTACTTCAAAAGCGACTTCCAGACTCCCAATTTCCAATCATACTTGTAATTAGTTGAAAGGCGTTCATCAAATTCGGTATACCCCTTCTCAGGCGGCGAATTCGGGGGTAAATTTTGTAGCAAGTGGTAGCGATAGCACGCGATGAGAAGCAGATTAAGTAGATTATCAACTATAATTGATCCAGCCGCTGATAAGAGAGCAATCGTCTCTAAGTGGGGAATATCTCAGTCCCCCACACACCACTTGGGGGTCTCTGTGCTAGCAATTGTTTTGTTGGACTCCATTTCATTTGGTTTCTGTAAATGTTTCTAGAAAAACTTGCCTAAGAGTTTATTTAGAGACTTAATTCTATATTGACTTCATACATCAACAAAAACTGCTACCAAACGCGAGTTAGCTTGAGTGAAGGAATAGAGGACATCCTAAGTCGATTCATGTATTCTATTTCAATATGTAAACAACTGTAAGCTAACTGAAATGCACACTACACAATTAAAGGGTATGTACATTGTGATACTCAGTTTGAGCCAGTTCCCAAGCGTCACGGGGTATCTTCCACTTTGGCTCGTTCCTTAGTGTGTTGACATAATCGAGCATATGCACCTTGAGATACCCATCAAATACGATAATCCCACAATGGGTTGTTCATCTTGTTGTTATTGCTAATCCCGATGACTTTTCCAGCTGTTCCCAATGGGGTATCGCAGCCTAAACAACTATTTGAGCGGACCAAGTAGGAAGAGACACAGGAGGACACGAGTCAAGGGTGCTAAAAACGCAGACAGCGAGATATCCTGCAGAGACACAAAGCCGATCATGCTCGGTTTTTGCATTCCTGTTAAACAAAGATACAAAAATAATATATATACACACACACACATGTGTGAAAAGAACTTTAAGAATGAGAAACAGGCAAATAAATACTTGAAAGCAAAGCAGAGCCAGCAGAGGCATCAATCAAGCCACAAAGCCGCAACAGCCAACAGAACTGATCAATCATGCAGTTATATGCATATACTATATGTATTTACATGTGTATGTTTAAGCACATCTTTTGGTATTTACATAATATAAATATTACCTATGGATCTGCGAAGACAATTTCAATGTTTGCACAAAGGTGTGTAATTCTCGCTGTGTGCGAGAACAACCACGAAGCTACACTGACAAAAATAGTATACTACAAAGTATAATCGAAACACATTAACTTATTAACAACTTTCTGTAGTTACATATAAGAAACTCTTGTAAATCTACAGTTACTACTGTTTATTTTAAACTCATCTCCAACAAAAACTTCAGACAGGCCAATAAAACTAAAAGCAAGTCCAAATTACTTTCAACTGCCTTTGTGCGCTCAGTGTATGGCCGGGTAAGACTGGCCCTTGTAGCTCTGCCCGCAAATCTGGATTCTCAACTCTCAGCTGTAAGTCTTACTTAAGTTGTCAACGAGCACTAAAAAGGTGTTACCCAAAAATGTTAACAAAGAACTGCGGTCAGTCTTCGTTGTCGTCTCCTTCGACGTCTTGTAATTAGCCCCTGGGCGTGGCAGGGGATAAGGGGCGGCATTACTTCTACTCAAGTGAACACTAAGACGCTTGTTACACAAATTTACACGGCAACAGCTGCAACAAAAACAGCATGTTGCAATGGCAAGTAGTTGCGACTCATTAACACTCTTGATGTAGATGATCTAACGACCCCATCCCCTTGCCCCATTCCATACCCATTCCCATTCCCCTATCCCCTACCACCGACCACTCATAAAAGCTACAAAATGTATCTGTATCTAAATAGTGTTCATATGTATCTATGGACCGTTTTTGAAGGTTCAGACTTTCTTTTTGGGGCCGTGTCGTATCTGCTCGTCGCGTTGGTAAAAATTGTTGTCACTTTATTGCCTTTTGGCTGCGTTGGGCCAACATTTGGTGGCATTTTATACTTAGAATATCATAATTGTATCTATATCTTTTCTCTCTCATTTTGTGTCTCCAGAAAAGTGTGCGACTTACAGCTGACTAACTGACTGGCAATGACAATGGGCCAAAAACATGAGCAACAACAACTTGAACAACTACAACAAATATGGCAATGATAAACTACTTTTAAAACATACAAACGCCATATCGTTGCTATCCCAGCTATCTGCAGATAGTTCCAATACTCTATAAATTGTTAAAGTTATTGTGTGTATTGCTAAAGAACATTCAAAAGTTATTTGATTATTAAACACTTTTCATTACTTTTCAAATACCGATGTGTGAAAAATTTGTGGGTGTGAAAACTTGTATAACTTTTGATCTAAATAAAAGTTATATAAAATATATTTAAACTAAGTTTAATTAATATTTTCTGAAATACACACTGACTTTATATTTTTGTGAATTTTATGTTTTTACAAATATTTTAATTCCTTAAAAATAAATCATTTTTAAAACATCTTAATAATAAACCAACGACTTAAACTATTTTTTTATGTATTTAAGTACAAGCAGCCACTTACAGGGTATTTCTCAGTCTATTTAACCCTAAGTAGTGCAACACTAGAACTATTTGTAGTGATAATGATGATTAAATTTACCGCAACGGCAACGTTGCCAACAATTCTTCTGTGTCGCCCACCAAAAATGTCATTGAACCCAAAACAATTCTAAAAAAAATTGGGAAACAAAAAAAAATAGAAAAAGAAACTAAACTAACTGAAATTATTGAAATATTGAAAGACAAGTAGAAGAATGTCTTCTATCAGAAGACGCGCGTCGTTTAAATGCTTCTTGCGCTTTCATCTCTGTCCCACACACACACAGACACTATCTGCCAGCTCTTTCGCACCAAGTGTCGCACTTACTCTTTCGCTTTTCTTGACACACATGAACTGATTGCCATTTGAGGTTTTTTCTTTTTGTTGTTTTGTAATTTTTTCTTGAGTAAGAGCCAAGAACAGCAACATTAACAACAAACCAAATGTTTAAATAGCAGCAATTGAAGGCAAATTAGAAAGTACGTTTTACGTATAGCTCATGTTCTCCTATAAATAATGTGGAAATTAATATATGGAAAATGAATATCAAATACCTGCATATATGGAAATAGAAGTACTCAATAAAATATATTAAATTAATTAACTGGAAATGTTATGCATATACAGGGAAAGCTCTACTCGCAGACAGCTCCTTCAGGCGGACAGCTCCTTCAGGCGGACAGCTCCCTTAGGCAGACAGCTCCCTCATCCGGACAGCTCCCTTACGCGGACAGCTCCCTTAGGCGGACTGCTCCCTTAGCCGGACGAATTTTATAGTTTTTTATCATGATTTTCATTCAAAATCTGTTCTCTTGGGCGAACATCTCCCTTGGAACCGTGGCTGTCCGACCAAGGGAGCTTTTACTGAATATGGAAATAGAATTACTGAAATAAATATATTACATAAATTAACTGGAAATAACATATACATATTCAAAATCAACAGTCGAGCGAACTGACCCCATACTTATGCTAATGCGCCCTTTTCCTAAAAAATAAGTAATTTTCGATCGATTTGTGCTATGGGAGCTTAGGATATAGGATGGTCACAAGGGCTCCCGTAGTTTCCTTCCTTGGGGTTGGTCAAGCCTTACAAATATAAGTCATATACATAGCATAAAATGGCTTGATTTTAGTTTTATAAACTAATAATTATTTTGAAACCAAGAAACAAGTGAAAAGTGTTCTACTATTTTGTTTTTACTTTTAATTGATTACTTCAGATTCCTTTCCCATATTCATGCACTTTGGCATGTGCTGTGTGTACGAGGTGCGTCCCCTTGCGAGACCTACCTCATAGCACCGCACACATCGTAGATATCGTAGTATCAAAACTACCTACCTATCGAAACTCTAACATCATTTGGCATTTCACTTTCGTTAAAAATCAATTAAGCGCGCCTTTGTTAACATAACATTACTCGTAGCACCTCCAAAAGAGTAACAATAAAAAAAGAAGAAGAACAACAACAACAAAAAAGGTAACAAGAAACATAGCTCGCCTTGTCTCTGTCCCTCATCGGAGTTCACATAGTTGTAGTTCGTAGTACAGCTCTGTACAGCTCATAAGTAATTAGGTAGTCAATAGTTGCGCTATCGGTTTCCAGTCTGCCAGAATGTCGGCCCCTTTTTATATTATTTCAAGCATACCCTGTAGAGGGGTGCCAACAAATAGGGGATGAAAGTGTTGTGCTCCTATTGTGGTTAGTTATCAAATATTTACTACAAAATAGTCAAAAATACTTAAAGTATAGTAAAAAACGTTTTTTATTAATAATATTTGTAGTACCAAACTCGTGTTTCATTTGATTTCTTGGCAGCTTCGCAAAGACCAAACACCTTTAGTTCTTCTAGGGTATTACGGGCTATTAATAAGCCGAGCTTATGACTAATCTAATTTTAACCTCAACCACTCAATTTCTGTAAATTTATAGCGTATCTGCTAGTGCAGTGCGAGCATCAGGACACAGTTATTAAGCGCTCGAGTTGTAGAATATCTAATGGGAGTTAGCTTAGCAGAAATTTTTTTTAATTTTATACAGATTTATATACAATTAAAGTAAGTAATATAAACTGGGGAATTTAGTATTATTCAGGGTACCAAATTATATGAGAATAATAAAGGTTAGTCCACTATTTACAGAGTATTTATTAGAATTCAGTTAAAGTAAAGAAAAAGAGTTTCCAAATATATTTATACATTAAGTGTCTGATCACGTTACAGCCCAAACTATAAGCGGTACAAAGCTAAAATATTAAAAAGTTTTGATTTCATGGAATACAAGATTACTGCACATGCCAAGAAGGCTTTTTACTTTCTACACTATTCTAATAAAATCTGTTTTTTAAATCCAAGAAAAAGCTCTAAAAAGTTGCACGTTTTCTTTTGTTTTATTACAGGGTATCTGCTCGTGATTTTCTATGCCACCTGCAAGCATTTCTGGCGGATTTTCCAGGCGGTTTCGCCAAAATGTACACACCTAGAAACGGTAGTCGAGTCACTTTGGGCTTTTCACATGATAAACGACTTAATGAGCAAAGCTTTGCAGGGGTGCACAGTTTGTGTGTGCCCCAGGGCAAACATCAAGATATATATACATATATATAGTATATCTGTTCGACTAGTGGGCGTCAGTCAAAGTTGCCTCGACTATTTCTGTTAAAATGTCTCGCTTGTCGCGACAAATGTTTCTACATTTTCTATTTAATTTCCCTTTTTTTTCAGTCTGCTTTTCAATAGTTTTTTTTTCTTTTTGTTTCAAACTTGTCAATCTCTTGTTGGGTGGAGGTGTCACACGAGCATTTTTCCAATGGAAAATTTGACTAATTTTCAGCGCTATGAGGTCGTAGACCTCTTGAATATTCGAGTCTACACTGTAATCGTACATCGGCATACATAACACACTCAATCATATCAAGAGCATTAATAATAATACTATGAGTAAAGACCACTAAAAACAATCAACGAGTCCGCATAATTAGCCAAAAATAGTAGAAAATGCGACAGTTGAGTGAGCCGACTGTAAAAGACCTCGTACTTCTGCTGGAGTAACTAAATTGAGGGGTTGTTTGATATGTTAGCTAGAAGTTTTGTTAGAGTTGCAGTAGAGTTTACTATATTATTACATATTCACACTATTTACGAGTATATATAATGTATAATATGTGACTTATGTTGGGCTATCTCTATAAAAATGGATTACTCCAATGTGCACTCCATAATATAGTCCTGCGATCATGTCCAAATTTAGTCAGAATGTCCATAAGAATCTCTACTCTTTTCACTTTGTTTGAATTTGGCTAAAATATTTCAGTATAATAAATAATATAATAAAGTCTTTATATGAGTAAGCAATATATGTGTTTAAATGTCAAATTTAATGACTATAGCTTATATAGTTACAGAGATCCAAGTGATTGACTTTTGGTTATGCAAATTCATCTTTTTCCAAACTCATAGACCACAGTTATCCACTGTGCTGGGTCTAAAAAACGAGAGTAGAGAAAAATGTGTCTGGACTGTGGCAATGTTACATTTTCGCCAATTAAGTGGCAATCAACATTTAGTGGAATGTAGTGGATGGGGGGATAGTGTTAGTGGTAGTGGTATGAATATGGATTTTTAGGGCCTCATCATTGGAATTATATAGTATGTATTTTTCATGTGTGCGTGTTAAAATTAAAAACTCGTAAAATAGCCAACAAACGTAAATTGCAGCATAACAAGCATTTAATGGCTCATAAAAAGGAAGGCAACACACACACAAACACTCACACACACACACACACACACGCGCACATATGCACTCTTGCCACCCGTCTGCCTACTGCCCCTATATGCAATCCGTCATGGACTATAAACTACCCTGCACTTAGGTAGAATCCATCAATTCGGCAAACAAAACAGCCCAAAAGTGTGCTAAAATAATTATTAATCCTCTATGTGTCACACGCTCACACAAAATTCCATTTGTGCGTCTACCTCCCTGATGGAATGCACTTTCCAACCCTCTGATCAAATGCATGTCCAATTTTTGGGTAGCATTATGTCATTAGTAATGCTCACAACAAAGTTTACAGCAATTAAAATTTGAAATTTATGTTATATTTTATAAGTAAACTTAAATGCTTTCAAAAGCTTAACTCAAACTTAGTAAGCCGGTTGCTTTTCTAAGCTTTTATTGAGCACCTAAGAAACTAGACAATTCGTTAAGATTTATTTAAGTTAATTCTTTCAATTTTTGAAAAATCATTTAATTTTATCTTAAGGAAATCTTACAAAGTAAACTAACAATTGTCATTTTTGCAACTGTCAAATCAATGAAATTTACCTTATTTCCTTTTTGGCAACTCTCCCCTAATGAAATCTCTTTATCTAGCCAATTTCTAGGTATTCCTACTTAGTGCTAGCAGATCCTTTCCATAGGATAATGCTGGGAAAGTGATTTGCAGGCTACTTTTCGGGCTGTTATTGTGGTTTGTCCAAAACTATGTTGGTCCATTCAGACTATAATCGAAGGACCAGGTTGTAATTTGCTGGCACGGCCTAGTGAAGAGGCAAGACATGTTGCATTATGCGGGATACAAACGGGACAGGGGTTAATGAGAAGAAGACGGGGGAGGGAAAGACGGAGAGAGAGTGAGAAAGTGTTGGGCTAGTTTAGGCAGCCTACACTGACGAAAATTACACGTAATAAAATAAAGAGATCTAATTTAAGAAAATCTAATAATAATAATAATTATGATAATAATAATAATGATAATGATAATAATAATAATAATAAATAATAATAATAATAATAATAATAATAATAATAATAATAATAATAATAATAATAATAATAATAATAATAATAATAATAATAATAATAATAATAATAATAATAATTATAATAATGATAATAATAATAATAAGAAATCGATCTTAATTCAAAGAAGTGTAGTTAAGAAGTGAAGCAGAAAGTTTTGATACCTTGATCATAGTTCTCTAACTATTGTATTTTATATGTCCTAAAATTTTATATCCTGAAATTCGAAATGTATGGAATGTATTTAATTTTAAAGCTATTTTTTTTGTATTCTTCTGAAATTTTAATAAATTTTAATTTTTTGTCATTTTATAAGTCTTTTTTATTCAAAATAACAAAATCGTTTGCTGAAACAAATATTACTATTAGATTTATGATTTAAGATACTCCTGTTTATCTTAGCGATCTATCTTGATAGCTATGGCCTTATGTCTTAAGAATCTGATTTAAGCAATTATATTTTCTTATCAGTGCTATTAATTTGAAATCTTATTGTTAAATAGTTTCAACTGAATTGTTGATTTATAATATTACATTAAATTTAAATGCATTTTCATTTATTCACGACTTTAATAAAGAATGAACTAAAAATTATTGCATTTTTAGTTCATAATTTTAAAAGCCTTTTTTTTTAATTTATATGAGTTTTTATATATTTTTAAATCATAATTAACTTTGAGAGCACATTGTCGATTTTACAAAACGTATTTTGAGCAGTGTATTCGATATTATTTAATATAGGGGCAAATCCTGCATGCTCCATATGATGGTCGCTCTCTTCCTATATGAACTGAGGTATGTGTGTATATGTATTTGTTTATGTATGTATGTCCGTCTGTCTGTCTGGCATATGCACACACTGTATACACCAGTTACTGACAATTTTTGCCATTTGCTTGACTTTCTTTTTGAGTTGTCTCATTGCCTGCATGTTTTTTGCGGTTTGTTGTTGTTCTTGTCTTTTTGCCTTTGCTTTCGGGTTAAACATTTCGTGACCTGCATTTTGTTTAAAATAAATTGGTCTCTGTCTTCGAAGTCAGCAGAGTCAGAGTCGGAGTCAGAGTCAGAGTCAGAGTCGAAGTCAGGAGTTTTAACCATTGTCGGACGAGGCCAGACATATGGCAGGCATGTGGCGCACGTACAAACCACTTCACTCCTTTCAATTATGTGCGAACGCAAAAATACCAATACACTAACACGCACACTTACACACACACACACACAAAGACACTTACAGAGCCGGGTACGCTGTCATCGTGCTGTGTTGCCCACTCAGCCTTTTTAACGCCAGTTCTCTGCAGTTGATAGAATCCTAAAATCAATTTCTTACAATTTTTTAAAACAAGGAGAATTTTTTGGCAAATTCGCTATAATGACAAAGAATATAGTTGTAAAGATTATATAATTGTAGCTTAAAAATCTCTAAAAATAATTGCACATAACAACAGTGAAAGCTCCCTAGACCGGACAGCCACAGTTCCAGTATTTTTGTTCGCCCAAGTGTGATGTCCGGCTAAGAGAAGGGAGTTTGTATGAAAATCTTGCAGCAAAACTAGAAAATTCGTCCGACTAAGGTAGCTGTCCGCGAGTAGAGCTTTCACTTTATATAACATTTATATAACATAAAATTTGCAATATAAAATATCGAAGTGCTGTGATTAAAATCCTTAATTAAGGCAAACTAATAACATAGCTGCAAAAAGTCTTTAGTAAGTCCTTAATAAAAAATCATTAAACACGCTTTCAAGAAAAAAACAAAAATTACATTCCAAAAAAATTACATTCCAAACAATTACAGGGTATGTCCTTTAACTCTACGAGTTAGGTTAGGTTAAGCCGGACGTCCTCGCGGGTACTATAAATATGTCATATACGGCCCTTAGTAGTCCGGGCGCGGAGGTTATTCAGGCTAGAAGTCCAGCAGAATTAGAGAGCGTTTCGCAAAAATCAGTAGGTTGATGAGCGCTCTGAGGCCTCTTTAACTCTACGAGTAGTGCGTACAAATATTTAAGTGTCTGATTATGTTAGTTGCAAATTGAAAGATATTTCCTAAAAAAACAGCTTTTTAATTTAAGTACAACATAATACTTAATATATAACTTAAATATTAATTGAGTTTGAAAACTTTAATTTGTTCCTTTTTTATTTTATTTTATTGCTTTGCTTTGTTTTATAAACTTTTAAGCTTTTTGTAAATTTTAACATACATACTAGCTGCTTCAGCCGCTGCAGATTTGGCAACACTGCTGACAGCAGTCCAGGGTACTCTAAATATGTCTCCCGACTGCCGACTACCGTCTTCCACCTCAGGACTCCGCACTACGTACTCCCAACACTCAGCCCCCGATGCTGGCACTCCCAAACTGTCGACTTCGTCCTCTTCTTCTTCGTCCTCTTCTTCTTCGTCCTCTTCTTCTTCAACTTCTCATACTGTGACTTTTGTGCTTGTTTTTAATTACAACTGCAAATTTGTGCAGTCAGCAGTGTTGTGCTTGGAGCATGAACGACCAATAGATGCCCTGTGATCACAAAAAAAAATTAATTGAAATTGAAACAGTTTAAACATAAAAGAAATTTGGGAAGAATTCAAGCCACTAGCGAGCACATAAATTTAATAAAATTACTTAAATAATAAAAAGTGCTGTGTTGATACCAAGCGTAATTAAATATTTGTATGGCATTTTAAAGACCAAAATTTGAACATAGCAACTGATACATACCCTTTTAAAAGCATGAAAGGTTTATGTATGACTTTTTGTCACATATGCACATAACCAAACAAGTAAATTTTTTAAGTTTTTCTTTAAACAAAATTGAATATTTCAACATGTGATTACATAAAAACAAACCCTGTAAGTGGCTAAAATAATTGATAGCTAAGATATTGACTTGAATAATTTACTTCTGATTTAGCAAATGACTAAATTACAAAAGGAATAATCAGTAATGTGATTGTGTGAATTAGGTAAAGCTAAACTAAACTAAATTTCAGTATTGGCATGACTAACCCATACGCTTAAGATAATACTAATTGATCAAAATATCACTGGCATACCCTAATCCACACCCTTAGCGTTTACAGGGTAGCCAGTGGAAAAGAAAATTGAAACAGCTTCAGAAAATGCTTATGACACGATCGGTGGGATCGTGAGTGTCACTTGCCTTTCCCACTCGTGGGATCCAAAATTCAGATCGGATTCCCGATTCCCGTTTCCCGATTCCCAATTCATATCAACACTCAGTCAAATAAGACATCGTCTGTCTCCTCAATTTGCGCAGACGAAGAGTTGCGCTGTCTGCTGCTCTCTCTCCCTTTCTCTCTCCATACATTTGTCCCTGTCTTTGCCATCTGCACTGTTATACAGGAAGCAGTAGGTCGAGCGACCTTGTGCAAAGGCTAAGAGCAGATAAAGCAAACCAAACATGAAATACTTACAATGCGAGATAAAATACATGAGAGTAAAGTAAAAAAAAAAAAAAAAAATATAAAAAAACTAAAGCGAGTGCTGTTAAATGCGTCAGTGATAATGGCAGATGATGATAATGGATAGCGGAAGAGCGTAACCGAGCATGACGATGATCTTCCACTTGATTCCCATGGAATTCAACAGACACTCAACAAGTTACTAGAGATAAGAACAAGTGTTTGGAATCCTTTGAGAACTCAGCTAACTTTGATTACTTAATTGCTTCCTCGACTCAAAATCCATTATAGTCTATCTTGCAAAAATCACGACATTTTATCTGGGAATACGCATTTATACACTGTAAACAATAACTGCAAATTTGAAACATTGAAAATTCAAAGCTTGTTTTGTAAATATGTGCACTAAGTACAAAATAAAGTATGCACTTTTAACAAAAAATCTACAGTTTTAGTTATCTACAGAAAATACTTAAAACTTAATAAAAAAATAATTTATTTATACAAAAAATTATGTTAATCGAGCCATTTGGTTATCATAATAAAAAGGAAACTATATGTTTGAAAATATATGCAACAGTTCTGCATAAAATTTAATCTTAAATATAATATAATAATCTACCTATCAGCTGTAGTAAAATCTTTGGTTTTCTGTGTATTAAAACCTTTAAGGACTTTAATAGATTTTTAGTTAAACAACTTTATCTATTTGTGTGCATAAATTGCGTATTTTTGTTACTTAACTACTTCCGAACTGCGTCGCGAGGAAGCTAGAGATTAGACCAAGTGCGAATAACTTGTATTCACTTATATACTTAATCGAGTAATGAAGCAGACACTGTAATTACTAGACGAGTAGACCCACAGAGTAAGACACAGCAGCAGGGACAGAGAGAGAGAGAGAGAGAGAGAGAGAGAGAGAGAGAGAGAGAGAGAGTGAGAGAGTGAGAGGGAGCTAGGAAAGTAGACACACCCTATGACAACAACCCAAAGAAACTACATTGAGTGAAAATAAACTATGTAGAAATTATACCCACGCCTTGACTCACTTTACAACTACACATCTAATTTGAACCTACGTCCGTGTGACAACTTTCTCAAGTAAAAATTTTAGATTGAGTCTTGAGGGATTGAGGGGTAAAGTGGATTATTACTGAACCGCAAACATCTACTGTATTCAACTCGAATGAATGTTCAAACAAAAACAACAAATTTAAAAATGCTGGCAAAAGTTCTCTTTGTGCTCGCGATTAATTTATGCTGCTTTTTTGATTGATGATTAATCCAGACTTTGACTTTTGCCATTGACAACAGCAACAAAGTAAAAAAATTCAAGGCGCAGAGACAAATGTGGTGCTACGATTGTAATAAACATACAAGTAAATATATAAGTTAATGTCGCTTTGATCAGTTATTTGAACTGGAGTAAAGTCACTAGATCGATTTAATGCATGAGCAACAGTATTATGTATATATACATATATATCGATCTAATGACTTTACTTAAATTACAGTGCAAATATCTAATCAAAGAGAAATTTCATTCAGAAACTTAAGACATCAGTTTGAAAAATATAAATTTGATTAGAATTATTACTTGAGTAACTAAATAATTTATTTTTAATATTTGAAATCTGTCAGGTATAAGAAACACTTGGTATATAATAATGAAAAAAATTAAAATTAATAACAAGAAAAAACGGTTATCTTCGGCTCGCCGAAGATTAAATACCCTTGCAGTCATGAATATTGCATTAATTTGGTTATTTTAACCAATTATTTCTATGGTAGTTATATGATATAGTAGTCCGATTTGAAATTTGGTGAACAGATGGGGGACAATGAGAAATACATTCTGCGTGAATTTCGGAGAAATCGGTCAACAGACACCGAAAATGTTCATACTAAGGATTTTCAACCGATTGTTCCTATGGGAGCTATATGATATAGTGGTCCGATCTGGCTTTTCTGGCGATTTTTACATATGAACTGCGTGCAGAGAGAATACAGATATGTACCAAATTTCATTAAGATAGCTTTAAAACTGAGAGATTAGTTCGCATAGAAACAGACGGACAGACAGACGGACAGACAGACGGACATAGCTATATCGACTCGGCTGTTGATGCTGATCCAGAATATATACACTTTATGTGGTCGGAAACGCTTCCATCAATGCGTTACAAACTTCGTGACAAAAACAATATACCCTCTGCAAGGACAGTGTTTAATAAAACTTAATAATAACTTCACTCATCACGCACAGAATACTCTGTTCCTAAAAATTGGAAAAAAAAGGTCTAAAGTTCTGTATTGAACAGTTTTTTACCTCAATATTAATTTGATTTCGATTATAAATAAATTTGATGGAGATGCGCTCAATATTAGCAATTTAAGCATGTGTTAGTTTGATTAGCATACCTTAAATTTTCTTAATATACATAGGACATAACTCAACATTAATTTCCAAGCTTTGCTAAGGATTGAGTTTCGAAAAACTAGGAAAGTTACAAATTTTCTTAGAACTTGTACTTGGCTATAATATGACGGTTTCGATTTTGAATTATCGTCAGAGGCTTTGGCTTTTTAATTCAATTGTAATTGCAAATATGGGCGGAAGTAAGCACTTTTTGAATGGATAGCGACGCACGCGTTGTAGGCTGACGAGGTTACGCATAAGGGCAGGCTGGCTCAAGAACGCGCCTGGGGGTGGGTTGGCGGTAGGGGACACAGGGACTGGAGAGACCTCACATACGTAATCGCTGGGAAAAATACATTAAAGTTTTAATTTTTGTCATAAATTGCGTTGTTTGAAACAAGTACGTAATGAATTTTATTTTGGATACGAGCTTATCGAAAACAAATTGAACTTGATATTTGACATTTTACACTTGCCATATTCCCCGGTCTGATTTCTACCCTTGCCATTCACTTTCTAGTTTTATTGTTCCCTCGGGAAATGGCTTCGATGGAAACTATTAGCAAGAAATGTGTTAAGAAAAAAGTTTACGAAAAAGCATGAAGAATAAGAAATACACTGACTTATGGGGCACAGAAAATCGCTAGAAATATGGTAAATAAATCTATTAAAATCAATGAAATTGAAAGTTAAAAAAAAAAAAACTTCAAAACTCAACTATAAATATAGTTCAACAATACCAAAAGAATTCAAAAATAATATTATATTTATATACGCTATGAATATATTTTTTTAATTCAAAAATTGATTAAAGCAATCAACGTTTATTTCCCCAGTTATGTGCTAAAAATATGCCAATTTTGAAAACATTTAGATTTCCTCTGAATTGGTCACTAACGTGTACGTTTAACCCGCATGTTCCGGTATCGTAATAGGTATCGGTAAAATATGCATAATCAGTTTTATTAATTGCTTGGGTAACACTTTATGGCACCTCAAGTGCAACGTCAAAAGCTCAGCAAAATAGCATGAGTAGTAGAAAAGGTTACTACCAAGAAAGTCGCACTTTTTTCTAGAGCAATCAGTATAGGGGCGAATTGCGTAATTTATGCATTTACTTAGTTCAAGTTAAGTTTTTATCTTTGCTTTGATTTTTTTTTTAGGTTTCCCTTGAGTCAAACATTCCAAATTCTGCAAAAACAGAAACAAAAAGTATTTCAATAACAACTAATTTCAAATTTAAATAAGCAAAAATTCAAAATTTGTTGTACTGTATTGATTAAAAAAAGTTGTTGGAATTTTACCAAGCATAACTCGACTAAGTACGTCAATTTTATTAGATCTTAAAACTTATAATGGTCACTTCATATGAAACTGAAGTTCATTTGCTCATTTGTAGTTTGCCTTTAAGGTTTTTAAACCCATAAAAAGGTGTTTGAAAACGTTAACAATTGAGAGTAAGCGCTAGCTCGACTAAAAGATACGCTAGCAGTTAGAGCTTTAAGGTAAGCTGTACGAAGAAAGCAAGTTAATAATTATTAAATATTTGTGCAAAAAGTATTGAAAATAGGTTTATAATAATAATAATAAAAAAGCGAAGAAAGCAAGTTAATAATTATTAAATATTTGTGCAATCATATATCTAAAAATACAAAAATAAAATATAAAAATAAAACAGATCAAATAGTTGTTTTATTTAAAATAAATGAATTGCTATTAAATGTGTCAAAAGTTTCATATCTATTAAAAAAGAAAACAAAACTGTTAAAGGTAAATTTTAATTTAAAAATAATAAATTGCTAAAGATATTTAAATATCTTAAAAAAAAACTGACTAAGAAATAATGTTTTTTTTTTTTTAATAATAATATTAATTACAAAAAATATGTTTATATTTAAAAAAAAATACTATACAATTCTGCACACATAAGATACATATAAACTTGTATCTAAAGTTAATAACTAATTCTTGAAAATTACTTTAGCAAATCCCAATAAATATTTAATTCTCCACTTTGCCAAACCGAAATTCTATACCTAAATGCAGTATTAACTTTAACAAACAGTTGCGAAAGTTGTAGCCCAAAGTTCAATGCTTAAGTACAGGGTATTTAAAGCAAAACAAAACTATATGAAAGCCTTGAGAATTAAGCCACAAAAGTTATATATGTATAGGTAGTTTTTTTTTTTTTTTGTATTTAGTTTTTTTTGTTGTTTTAGTTTTTGTATTTTTTGAGCATTTTGCATACATTTTGTTTGAGGGCAAACATTTGCTCAATAAACTTGAAATGGTTTATAATTAGTTGGTGTTGAACGGAGCTTGGGCAATTGCGGATGGTGTTTGAATCGCCGATGACTGGCCAAATATTGGATAACATTGTGGTCCTAACCAAGATCAACATTAGATCGATCGAACCAACGATCGAGCGATCGTTTTGTTTGATTTTTGGGAGCAATGACATAACTGCCAAGCATTTTGAGCATTTTTTCGTTGGCCCTGTGCTGAAAAAGACTAAGGGGGTGTATAAGTTTGGTCAGAAAAACTTGCTGATGCCTTAAGTATTTAGATTTCTTGAAATCCCATTCAGGTGCGTTTATCTGTGAATTAGTATAATAACTTGAATACTAGAGCAAAATTTATAAGCCCAGTGCGACAGAACTGAATATAACTACAGTAAATAAGTAGGTTGAAACACTTTTGGCTACGCAATTGCTACAGAACGTGTACAGGGTCTACCAAAGTCGGTTCACTCCACTATAACTTTCCAAATAGTTAATTTTACTATTAGTTTTAGGCCGTTTTTTTATTTGTTTTGATAAAACAAGCGACAGTTGGCAACACATACCACGGACACTAACTAAATTTACGAAAAGAAATAAGGAAATAAATATATATACATGCATATAGGCTTATGTATGTGTATGTGTGTGTGTGTGTGTGTGTGTGTGTGTGTGTGTGTGTGTGTGTGTGTGTGAGCATGTGTCATGATATCGTATCATCAGCATAAACTAAAACTAAACCAATTCGAAGTTCGATTCGAATTTGAACCGACCTAAAGCGCTATTGGACTTGAACATTCGATATCTGGAGATAGTTGGTTGGGGGTTAATCTGAAATTTTGACTTCCAGACCCTCGCTATAAAGATAATGAGCAACTATTTTTATTTTTGGACTAGTTGTGTGTTCTATGGTTCAGAGATCATTGCTCAAATTTGGAACATTGTGTGCCAGATTGATTGAGTGAATGAATAAAAAATTAGAAATTATCGTTAGCGATCGTAGACGATCGTGAAATCAGCAATGACCAAAAAAAACAGTTGGAAATATCAAAGTTGTATTTGCCTAAATTATTAATCTATCGAAGCTGATCCTAAGTCTGATTAGCTGATGATCTGTTTTACAAATCAATCAAATAATCAGCTTAAAAAAATCCAAGCAAACAAGTCTGTTGAGATATTGTTTAAATGATCAATGATCATAGTATTTTTTTTTTTTAACTCACATCTGTGTTTGTTTCCATGATCATTAAACATCTTTTATTTGCTATTGATTTCATCCAACTGAAAACTGTATAAATTAGTTGAGGATCAACTTTTGTTCTTCAAATGAGGTTACTTGGCTGACTAGTATGATCATCTATGCTAAGTTTTAGTTATCTTTTAAGTCGGTTCGTGTCACTGATCTACAGAGATTACAAAGGTGCATACATTGGATTAATTCAAGTGAAAATTTGATTAGGTTTATTCTTGTTTAAACATTGATTACTGATTCTATTATCATTATTATTTCATCATGATCACTTAGTAGCAAAACTTATTGCATATTTATACAAACTATCAATTTTTATGTAAATTTCATTAGATACATTTATTGCTGATTCAGTTACCAAGTGAGCAGATAAATGTATCTTTATGCTCGATTATATTTCTAGAGAGAAACAGTTCAAGTACTTGGTTTAGTCTTGTCTTACCAGTTTGATTGATCTGCATCGATCCTCGATTGCACAAATACTAGAATCTCTCATGAAAAGTGCTATGAGCTCAATACAGAAATAATCGCCCATTTAGCTGGCAAAGAATCAAGTAAATATTTACAGTGTCGAGACTTTGGACATTGAATCGTAACAGTTTTTACCTCGTTTCATGTTTTGTTTGGCGGATATAAATAGTTTTGTGTACAAAATGCATGACATTTATGACCAACATTAACGATCTTCTCGAGGCCAATGATGTGATCTCTCCCTAGACGGAAAAAGTTAAAAAATTATATAAACTAACATGATCCTGTTGGAAATAAAATTTCGCTGATCGGATATTAATCAAGTGTCAATGTATATGCTTTCTATTTAAGTTCTTGCGGTTCAATGATCTAAGCAAAAATGTATCTATATGTCGTATTGTATCTGTATGCTAATGTATTTGCCGTTGTGTTCTTTTATAATATTGGCAATTCTGCGAATTTAGTATTAACTCATTCATTAAATTAATATATGCCTCGTTTGTGCAAAGGGTGCAAGGGAGTGGGAGAGCGAGAGGGGAGAGTGAGCGAGAGCGAGAGCGAGAGCTAAAGATAGTCACGCGAGCGAAGCTGACGCTATTGTAGCTATGTATCTTTAAGTATGCGCAAACTGTGTGTGCTCATAAGCATAACGCCCATAACGAAATTTAGGTCCGTAAACTATCAACTATAAACTACAAACTGAAAACTAAAAAACATAAAACTGAAAAACGGAGAAAAACCAAAAATCACAACCAAAAAATCTCCATCAGCTCAGCGCCGTATTAATTGTCGGCTAAATTCTGTTTGAACACTTTGAAGCCTGGCCAGATAAACGGACGGACGGACGGTCAGACGAACAGACAGACAGACTGAGTTGAACAGGTACCAAGAAAGTAGCAATCAAGCCAAAGACAGAGCTAGACAAAGACAAGCAATACTAAAAGATACACACACTCAAAGATGCAAATACATTGAGCTAGGCCTGGAGATTGTACGGCCTTTCAGTGTCTCTCGTGTCTAGCATGGAAACCTGGCTAACAGGTACATTTTGAGCCCTATTGCTAGTGCCTATTGTTGTTGTTGTTGGGATTTATTTAAATAAATCGTAGATTAGTGTCGTTTAGCAATTTGGTATTCTCTTGCTTCCCATCTCTCTCACACTCCCTCTCTCCCTCACTCTCACTCTGTCTCACTGCCTCTCTTTCTTTCTGCCTTTCCCTCTCCGACGCCTAGGCATTTCTGGTATGTGGTTCAATTCTGTGTCTCGGCTCCAAGATCTTATATTGATTAAGACCTTCAGAGCAAAGCGCGTGCTGTAGAGTTCTTAAAATCCAAAAAACCAGAATCCAATCAACATAAAATTATTACATACATACATACATACAAATATATACTATATATACTAAATTAAATTCAACAAGTATTTATTGTAAAATTCCATAATCGAACTTTTACGAATTCAATGAATCATTTAGTATTCAAAATATATTTGCAAATTTTATTTTTATTTTCGTACTTTGCACTACTTTTGGCAGCCCTTAATCAGTTGGGCTCAATGCTTTTGACGCAATACACACACACAAATTACTGATAATACAACTGGAAATTTCACTCAATAATTATATTTGATTTCCATTTAAATTTAAATATACATTTTCTTCGTTTCGTTTATTCCCTTGACGTTTGACTTGCGCTTGAATCGTAAAATTAATCAGCAAATGGTATTTCCAGTTCCATTTAGAACTGAACGACGAGGCGGCTCTAAGTACACATGTCTATACACTATGAACTGTCGTCCATCTAAGCCCAAATTGTAGTATAACAATTGATTATTGAGCACAGTTCTTAATTATTTCACTTAGTCAGCAACATTAGCATAATTAGCCATAAGTATTCAGTTGATTCATAAGGCATTGTGGAAGTAGAAAGCCGATTTGGTTTCAAATACGTTTACTTCAAGTACTTGTATTTGTTTATTTTTGAGTATTAAAACTGAAAACATAAATTTACAACAATTATCTAAATTTAGCTTGAATTTTTAGTATTTATTTAGTACTTCAGCTGATCCCTTAGAAATTTTAGACCAATAAAGCCGTTTGTCTGTCTGTATAAACACCTGATCTTCGGTAATAGCAGAGCTGGAGCCACCAAATTTTAGATTTATTTTAAATTAGCGCCACGCCTTCTACCGCCCTAGCAAATCATGTAGAAACTATAAGAGCTAAACTTGACAAACTTTAAAAATTATGTGTATGATATCATTATAACTCACCGAGTTGTTTTGGATAACTATAGCTTATAGTCCCTGTAGGGAAAATCTGTCAAAAACTACTTTTTCGTATGGTAGAATGAACACGGGGTCTTTTACAGTCGATGTTACATGTTAGTATTTAGATTTTTGATTATAGTGATCAGATACAAACAACAGATTTTGAATTTAACTGACATGGTAGATACTTTCTTAGAATTTAAAAAATATAAATAATTATAATGAAAATAAAATACATAAAAAATTAATCATTTTAAATAAAAGCCATACACTCAAGAAAAAACCGATGTTATTCTATCATAACTTTAAGCTTAAAACTAACTAAAATTAACTTTATGGTTTATTACCACAATTTAAAAGATATCTACAGTGTTACTTAAGTGAAACCATTAACGGAAATTTACTACAGTGTTTCACATAAATATTCTTTTGTTTTTTATTCAACTTTGAGCAAGAATAAAACATAGAATTCTCTACATATTAAAAAAACTTAAAATTATTTATTAAACTTTAGAATATGATGTTTTTAATAATGTGCATATAATAGTACTAAATATAAAACTTATAAATAAATAATTAATAAACACAAAAAACTTAAAAGTTGACGTTAATATTCGGTTGATTAGTATGCTAACGCAAGGAACGATGTTTTAAAGGAAAAAATTAATAATTTTAATATTTTCTAATAATTTTTTTTTGGGTTTTTTAAATAAAAGTTTTGTAACCTACTTTTTCGCACAGTGTACACATAAATGCTAATAAATAGTGATAAGTTTATGTAGCTGCCTCTGTGTGTGTGTGTGCATGATTGCGTCTAATTTTTTATGATTTTCATTACATTATGAGCTAAAAAAGAGACGGAGAAACTAAGAGAGAGGGAGGGAGAGAGATAGGGAGCCAGCAGTTGAAGTTTTAAAGCGCGCGAGGTCAAGCGCGGCCATTGAAACGAAAGTACGAGTAGTTCGATTAGATTAGATTGAAAACCAAGACACACACACACACACACACACACTCACAAACACATGCAACAATTTGTGGCAAGATTCGAAATGGAAACGATCTTAACTAAGCCATATTGCAACTAGAACCAACAACTGCAGCGTACGATAAGCCCCATTCCAATATTCACCTAAAAAAAATAAAATAAAATAAAAAACTTTGCGTCGTTACATTGATTAAAAATGAATTTATCAAGGCAATGAAGAAATGTATACACACAAATATAAATAAAAATACATAAATTTATATATATGGAGTATGTAGAGTAGTGCTGCCAACAAGTGATGACAAAAAAAGCTAAAAAGGGCTAACAAATAATAAAATATGTCTAACATAAAGGAAAACCAGAACAATTATAAACAAAAATTTATTAAATCCAATCTTTATCTTTAATTATAATAACCACATATAATTCTGTTGCTTTCAAAACTTGTGTATTTTCAAATATTAGTTCATTGTACTAAATTAAATTAGTCTTGTAAAAAGTTTTTACAACAGTTTAATGTCTATACACAAATTACGTTTAAATTTTAATTGATTACTTAATGCTAAACAAAGAAATATTCCGTAAAATGAATTCCCTTCTAGGCTGGCTAAATGATTTGCTTAAAAAAAAGGCCAACTTGTCAGCACTGAGTGTGAGGTGAACACCATTTGGTAGGCCTATCGACACCTTACTACTATGAACGGTTTCCCATCGGTGTACCGCGCTCTCTTTTCCGATAGTTTATGACAGGGGCTTTGGTCTTTAAGACCCTGTCGCGTCGTCGTTGCCAGGCCGATATGCAATCTTAATAGCGCGGACAAATCAATCATAAATTTTCCAAACCGTCTTAGGCCTATACCTAAACCCAGCGACACCTTGCAGCGGCTTGCGTGGTAACACCCTCAAAATGAACCCACAACAATTTGTCGTATATCAAGCGTAACGACACTCTCTATATACAAATGATCTCAAATGATTGAAGCACTTAAGCTACGTGTGTGTAAACCAAATCTATGCTATACTACACTATACTATGCTATGCCATGATCAACGCACCGTCTTTTAACCCTACACTGATCGGTTACAGGTTTCAATTTATGCTTCTGGTTTGTTGCACATATACGATTTATGTGTAGCTAAGCTAATATTTATTGTGTTTAACTTTAGCTTTGCTATAAATTTCCCTTTACTCATTTTCTTTGCTTTAACTTTTTGTTGTGATACCCTGTACTCATGCTTGACCCAACTGTTTCGAGTAGTATTTGTTTTAATTCATTGTTATTTTCTTAGCTTCAGAATTGTTACCCAATTCAAGAACTATCAAAAGGTTTTTCTGCTTCGAAGAATATCTTTTCGTCGATCATTCACTAACATGTTTTTTTTATTAATTTTGTTGTATTTTTCTTTCTGTTTACACATGTTGCGTTGTTTGCATTTTCTTCAAATTTTTCTCATTCTTTCTGTATTGCTGGCTTTGAACGACACTTGTGTAATTATGATCCAAGCGTACTTCTTGTGTATCTATGTACATAACTCCAAAGTATCTCAAGCTGTGCCTGTATCTCCAAGTGAACAATTGGCAAAGTGTGCGTTGCACACATACGATCTCAAGATGTCGTTGTAGAAATATGCATTTGGTTGCATTTCGTCGGCTAATCCAATAAAAAGCGAATGCTAATCTCTTAAGCAAACGTTGAGCTTGAGTTTCCACTATTTCCCTCTCTCTCTGCCTGTCTTTCTCCCTCTCTTTTTCACTGCTTGTTGATGTATGGCAGGTTTTAAAAGTTATGACAGCAAGCAGGTCGCTCAGTGTAATCATGAAATTAGAGCGCTTTACACACACTATGAAACCTATGTTGCACACACTCACACACACACACACAGATACCGACAGATCGTCAAGTGTTTCTCTCTCTCTCCTCCGCTCTTTCTCTGGCAGCGATAAGACTAGACATTTGTATTACTTCTTGGCCAACTTCTTCTACGACTTTTATTTTATTTTTGGTTTTCTTCTTTGGGCAAATAAAGCAAATCAAATAAGAATTCCCACCAAAAAAAAAATAAAACTCGAGTATATGTGATATCAGCTGTTACAAAAATAAAAAACCCAAACATTTTGTGTCCATTTTGTCAAAGTATTAGTGGTGTGTGTGTGTGTTTGCTTAGATATGCTCCGTTATCAAGTGCATAAAAGTGTGTGTGTGTGCGTGTGTATCTGTATGTTTGTCCGCTTTGTTTGCTCACAAAATTCTCACGTCTGTCAAATAAACTAATAGTTTAAGCTACAGTAAAGCGAGGCGACTCTAAAAGACCTCGTACGCAAACTAAGAAAATCATTTACACAACTATTTAAACAAAAGTTTTCCATACTAAATAGCAGCATAGAACCTTCATAGTTATTCAATTTCCCCAAGCCCAACCCTAATGATATACTTTATATACCTCTGCTCTAGTTAAGTACAGGGTCTTCAAACTCGACACAAAATCAGCTACAATGCAGGAGAGAAGCAGGAGCAACAAGCAGCAAAAGAAATTATCATCTACAGATTACGTTAGCCAGTGTACACTGTACACTTTACACTGTACGCAATCATTATGATGGCAATTCTCAAACTTATCATTTACATGCGATAAATCATGACTATCACATTTGTAACACATCTAAATCCTTCTATTGATGTAAGGAAGCCCTTTGGTTTGAACAAATACAAACATTTCATTTACAAAAGACAAAACTTAAGATACTTTTAGTTTTGATTACTTAGCTTACTTCAAAAGTAAAATAAATTATTAATTTTATATTTAAAATCTATTTTAAATGGTACAGAATTTTATCACAATTTCTAAAACTGATTAATTATTAATTTTATATTTAAAATCTATTTTAAATGGTACAGAATTTTATCTCAATTTCTAAAACTGATGACTAACAGTTTATTTAAATTGAACGACAGTCAATTATAATTAATTTATTATTATAATTTAATATTATTGTAATTTATAATTTTATTATTTAATTTATCGCCAAAGAACAAGTAAGTTTACATAAAACAAGTTCAATAAAAACATAAATAGTCATATAAAAAAAAATTTAATTTTAAAGTGCGAATTAAAAAAAACTTAGCTGTAAATGTGTGTAAAACGTTCTCATAAAAAGTTCTCATAAATTTTCTTAAAAAAAAACATTATAATAAAATAATAAAATAAATAATATTTTAATGTGCAAACTAGTTAAATTTATACAAAACTTATAACTATTTAATAGGGTACTTTTTAGAATTAAAAAATATATATATATAAATATATATTTTTTTTTTAAATTTTTTTAAGTTTTCTTAGCTATAATAAGTTAAGTCACAAGTCAATATTCAAGCTAAAAATTCTGCTATGAAACAGCATTGATTAATACACGAAAGCAAATTGAATGATCTTGGAGAAATGGCTCGTCTAATTCATTTACTTCAACGAAAGTGATATGCAAATGTTGACAGCAACAGCACGAGACCAAATATATCTTAGAGTGATTAGATGAGTGTGTCTTGGTGTGCGTGTGTGTGTGTGTGTGTGTGTGTGTGGGATGAGCATCTGTCTTGAAGCTGCTTCATGGAGGTTAATGTTTGCATTTCAAACTTACGCTCAAATATTTGCAAAGCGATTGTAATTATAATTGTGATTGTGATTGAAATTGGGTTTGAAATTAGAAACTCGTACCAAAATCCGAAGATCAGAGCTAAATCAAATCAAAAATTTAACATCCCAACTAGGTAAATTTAGAATTGACAAATTTGGGACACATGTCGTTTTTTTGTCGTGTTCTTTAAGTTTGTGAGTTTTTGGGATTCAACAGCTGCTTGAGGCATTTATCTACTTATTGTTTTAAATGTTTAAATACCGGCGAGTACATAGCTATGTACGTCTTTCAAATGTGGCTAAAATATGATTAACCATAAATATCTATAGCTTCTACTGTTGCTTAGCCTCAGCTATGCTGCTATATCTATTCCTCAAGCTCTTCTGGCAATGGGTATTTTAAATTTAGCATTCAGTTTGTTACGCATTAGAGCAGATCAAGTCTACACAAATATTTTAAAAAATTATATTAGCTTCACTCTGAATAGATGTGTCAATTTGTGATCGAATATTGATTTTCTTTATATAAATTACTTGTCTTTATCTTTTTAAAATAAAAATTAATTATGAGGAAAATATTGTTTGAACTTTTGTGAAACTTTAACTCAGTAAAATACATTATTTTATGCTCACATTATTAACATCATATCTCATATCATATCATATGCACCCCAATCGACTTTCATGAAATTATCACAAGTTTTAAACTTATTCTTTGGCTGTACAATTTCTTACTATGTGAAGACGACTGCATAAAATTCAGTTTATAAAAATTAAATTCCATATTTTATTAGGGTATTCATATCGTTGGTGTTCTTGATATGCTTTTGTAAAATTTTCTGTTGCTTCCTGGTCGCTTTTTGGTTGCCGGTTGTCGGTTTAACTTATTTTTGGATGGCGGCGCCGTTTGCCGCCGACTGATTCCATCAAAATCACATAAATCCAAAACAAAACGTTTTAGTCGCCAGCCGTTGACTCTAACTAATCCATTCCTTTGGCCCCAATGCCCCCCCTGCTCTCTCTCCCTCTCACTTTTACTGTCTCTCTGTCTATCTCGCTCTGTACTGGTCTGATCTACAATAGCTCGACATGGTATGGCAGAAGTTAGGATGAGATGGCTCGACTTCTCTTCAAAAATAGTTTATGTACAAATTTTTGATTTGATGCCAAAATGTCGCAAAATAAATAACTTGGCTGTGGCTGTGGCTCGAGTAGCAACTATGGAAATGCTGCATGCCACAACACGGATGGGTGTCTATCTTTATCAGCCGAGCAGGCATAAAGTGCGCGCAATTTGAAGATACATATGTCCAGCCATGGTCAGTATATGTCTGTATACAGACACAAACGAACTGCTCAAAATTGCTTAAAAATACACAGAGATATGCGATTGTGGTCATAAAACGATCACCAGATACTCATTACCTTAATGTAATAGTTAAAGATATAAATATAGACATAAATATGTTAGATATACACATAAGGACACACACAGAGATAAAAAGATACTTGAAACTCAAGAAACAAATAGAGATATAAATCAAAAATTGTGGTCACACAGGAATAAAAGATACTCTTGTCGCAATATTTGAACTAAAAGATACAAATATAAACAGACACAGATAAGGACTGCGCGATGATAAGATACTCACAGCAAAAGATACAAATTTAGTCACACAGAAGGATATGGTTGCGATCCCATAGTAACTAAAAGATACTGAAAAACTTAAGAGATTTGGCTTAAGATACAAATCCAGAAATGTTTAATTATGTTAAAAATACAAATACAGTAGTGCTTTAGTTCACAAGCAAACCAATGACAAGATACATAACTAAAGATACATTTTCTTAAAGATGCACCGAAACACTTGTTTTTATAAGTCTATAAAATATGGAGTAAGTAAAGATACATTTTAATTTAAAGTTGGGCATAAAAGATAGAACTTATTTTTGGTGATGAAAACAGAGTTTAAAATGTATCTAGTTTATGTAATCTAAAAGTACTTTTATAGTAGTGATATCAGCTACATAAAAAGATTTTTATAAGTGTATAAAATATGGTGTAAGTAAAGATACAATTAAATATAAAGTTAAAATAAAAGAATTTATTTTTGGTGACGAAAACAAATAGAGTTTTAAATGTATCTAAGTTATTTATCTAAAAGTACTTTTATAGTAGTGTTATCAGCTAAAAAAAAGATACATTTTTAAATACTAAAATAAATAATAAAATCTAAATTGTAAATATTTAAATATTATACATATTTTAATTAAGAAAAGATACTACTTTAAGTGCAGACACAAATTTCTGTCACAAATTAAGTTACGCAAAGGTTTTTACAGAGATAAAGATACATTGAAGTTTCTTAGAACCTTAAAGATAACATGGCCTTTAACTTGATGAACTAACCAATTGAATCCATAATTTTTAATAAACTTACACGTATATATATTTTTGATGTCTTTAAATGAGTCTGGAAGACACAAGATTGACCTGGCCTTTGGTTAGACAGATGAAAATGCAAACAAAGATATGACAGCCAAAGACCGGTTCAAATAGCAGGTTGTAAAACCACAGCTAGGGGCAATGGAGAGAAATGGAATTCAGAGAGTTAGAGATAGAGATAGAGAAAGAGAGACTGCAGTTGAGTACTCCAAAAGAGGAGAAGCAGCAGCAATTGAAAGCGACTTTCCAAAAATGAAAACAAACTTAAGATGAACTTCAGCCCGGAACCTTGGGGGAAAGTCATGGAGAAATATAGTTAGAAGATCAAAAAGTCAATGCATAATAAACCAAAAATTAACTTATGATTCGCAACTTTTGTGTAAGAAAGCTGATCTTCTATTACAGCAATTATATGTGCTTATAATTCGCAACTAGTTCAGGCACAAACTCAATCTAATTGTAGTCAAAGTTGGCTGATGAAATTCTCTCGGCGCCAAACCAAAGAATTATTGGACTGAAAAGTATTTTTTTTTTTTTTGCCAGAATTTAATTTATTATTTCATGCTAATTTCAAGTATTTTTTATTTTTTATTCTTTTTTCAAAATTATTTCTATTTTATTTTGTGACATTTTTTTGTAGATTTATTTTGGTCACTTCAACTTGAATAATCGTACACCCCGCAACCATAATTCTAATTGTTGTCTTTATAAATAGACTTTGGCATTTGAATGTGGACATAATGCTACACGTGTGGCGTTTTATTTAGTTTTTTTAATTTACAATCTGCATTTTACACAAAATTAAATAGGATTTTTTTCCCCATAAACTTTTGGATTGTCGAGCCAAATCAGATCTTTTTCTAGGAAATGAAAACTAGGAAAATTTAAACTAAGGCGTATAGTGTGGGCGAAACTAAATGCTGCATTAGTCAACACTGCGACGCAGTGTTGATCAATGGAAATTGAAATGAAAATTTTGTCATTTAACTAATTCATATCGATGTGATGTGATCTGTGAGTAATATTAAGACACTAAAAGTCACTAGTCTCTGGTCTCTAGACATCGCTACAACTGTAAAGCAGAAGAGACGAGACAAATAGTGTCTGAGTGGCTGTAATTATGCTTTTATGCCCGGCCATAAAAATCAGAGAAGCAAGTGATGGCCCACAACATATAACCAACTGCGCAGAAGAAACTTAATAAAAAAAAAACTAGTAGGAAAAGCAACAGCTGAAGTAGTCGACTGTAATAGTCCCTGTGCTTATATAATCAACATGATACAAAGTTTTCCATGCTTATGACTGCGCTCAAACCTGTTAATACTATGACAGCTATGCGTTATGGTCATACAGTAAAAGCTCCCTTGGCCGGACAGCCACGGTTCCAGTATTATTGTCCGCCCAAGGGAGATGTCCGCCTAAGAGCACGGATTTTGTACAAAAATCATGCTAAGAAACTATAAAATTCATCCGCCTGAGTTAGCTGTCCGCTTGAGAGAGCTGTCCGGCTGAAAGAGCTGTCCGCCTGAGAGAGCTGTCCGCCTAAGGGAGCTGTCCTCCTGAGGAAGCTGTCGGGCTAAGGGAGCTGTCCGCCTGAGGGAGCTGTCCGCCTGAGAGAGCTGTCCGCGAGTAGAGCTTTTACTGTACCTGGAAAATGATTTACTTAAATGTTTGCAGACGCAACCATCTCGTGATGCGAAATAAAGCTACATGAGTAAAGTTGGATTACTCCAAACCCTTGAGATGCTATACGGTTAACGCCATATCTTCTTAGTGTACGCTCATCTTAATGAAGTCGACAACATTCCCATTCCGACGCAGCTGAAACACCCCTATATTAACCCCATTTACGTGGTCTAAAAAATGGAAATCGAAAAGAACCAAAAATGCTACCAAATTCGATTTTTTTTTTTTGTCTTTTCTTGGGGCGTGCAACGTCAACGGTTTTTTTTTTGTTGGGCTGTGTCTATAGGGTATAAGGTGACATTTCCTGCGGCCCCAACGAAATGGCCTTCGTAGCACTTTTGCCAGCCATTGACGGACAACAGGGCGAGTACAAGAGGGAGAAAGAAGATGCCGCTGTTAATTCGCGTCGCAATTAGCTGTTGATTCCATTAGGTTCCATCGAGTTTCCATTGCCAATGCCAATGCCTTTTGCTTTGGCATTGCTTTTGGCTTTTACCAAACAATTTCAGTCTGTCCAAAATCCGCTGACACTTGCTATACAAAACACAAAAAAAAAAAACCAAAAAAAAAAGAAATACCAAAATAAAAACACCAAAAAAGCCAATCTACGCAGTATTTCTTCAGTCATTCCTCTTTTTTGTTTTGTATATATTGCTTCTTAGTTTTCTTATTGTTATTACTACCGTTTATTATTGAGCATTTTATTGCACTTTTTGCAAGACTAACAAAATTTGTCAATTTTAATTATGGAAATGTAATTGAAGCTTTCACGGGCAAAAAAAAAAATATATGAAAATAAATAAATTGTAAAATATAGAGTTGTTTGCATAATAACATTAAGTTATCAGCTTGATAAATTTATTGTGATCAACAATAAATTAGCTACAATCAATTTATGCTGGCATATGTCCACTCAAATCAATCAGAAGACAGTAAAACGTTCAAGAATCAGACGAAAGGGGCAAATAAGTAGAAGAAATCAGACAAAAACGAAGCAAATAAAATAGAAAGAGAGAGGGAGTTTGGGGTACAACTGATTCAGCTGCCAGTGAAACGTTTATGAACAGTAAAATTAAGTAAATATAAGAAATAAAAAGTGAATTGAAAAAAAAAAAACAAAAATTTGTTTTTTTAGCTCCTGAAAAAGGTTTTTTTTATCACTCCAAAACTTAACAGCTGTTTTTAAGCATGACGTCATGGCGAAACTTAAGAATTTAACTAAATTTAACTACAAAAAAAACACTGTAAATATTGAACTCAAACACAGGAAAAGCTGAGCTACAATATAAAACTAAATAAAATAGAAAAAAACTAACACAAGTTTATGTTAAATAGTAGGCACAAGCAGACACCGTCAATAAGTATAATATTGCTAATAAACAAATTAAATAAATAATAAATAGTTGTGGAACTTAAAGTAAGTTCAACGAACGCCAGTGAATCAAATAAATTCATAGATTGCCGCAACGAATCAAAAATAATTAATACACTTTTAAATTGATGTTAAGGTACATTTGTTAAAATGTTTAAAAATATTTAGCTATTCATAAAAAAAAATTCAAAAAATGTAATGTATATTTAAGCTTGCTTTGCAGCGTATTCAGTGTGTCTATGTTACCCCTAAAATCGGTCAGCTTTTAAAATAAATTTTGCTTTAGTTGCGCATCGGTTTCAAATTCAACTGCACACAGCAAAAATCGTTTAGGACTATGGAAACATATAGTTGCCAACATAATGATGATCGAACTAAACAAAGAAAGAATCAAATTAAGTGAAAATGTTATGCGAATGACCTTATTAACCCATTCTTATACATTTATATACCGATATGTCTATTCAAAGTTTTATAAGCGCTCAGCAAAATAAATTTCTTACATTTTTTTCTGACATTTTTTTCTTTCAATGATTTTGTGCACTTGAAATGTCTCCAGTTTTGTATTACACAAAACATTTGCATTTTTTTTCCCCCCCGCCGTTTTGTTAAATTCTTGAGAATTGAATTCGAGTATCGAGGAATTTGGTGAAACAAACGAAAAGTGTTAACTAAATGAAAAGAGAAAAAACTCAAAGCTTTTCAATTTCCACGCGCCAATTATTTTGTTTACTGGACAAAACTGTAAAATAACTGGACTCAAAGCTCAAAGCTCACATCAAAATATTTTCTCGATTTATGTAATACTTAAAGAAATGTTATGGAATCAATTAACCTAAGCAAAGCAGAACTGAGATAAAAATATATCTTATACGAAGACTTAGAATTTATAAAGTAAAGTAGAACTTTAATATTAAATTTTGGTAAAAAATTAACTTTAAAATGTTATGGAATCAATTAACTTCAATCAAAGCAGAACTGAGATAAAAACATATCTTTTACGAGGACTTAGACTTTATAAAGTAAAGTAGAACTTTAATATTAAATTTTGTTCAAAAATTAACTTTAATATGTTATGGAATCAATTAACTATAAGCAAAGCAGAACTGAGATAAAAATATATGATATCTTATACGAAGACTTAGACTCTATAAAGTAAAGTAGAACTTTAATATTAAATTTTGTTGAAAAATTAACTTAAAAATTCACAAGTTACTTGTAAAAGAATGCATTCAATTTAAAAATAGTACTTAACTTAACTATTACAAATTTAAGGGGAATTAATTCACTTTACATTTTACTTTACTTTACTTTTTTTTTTGCCAGTAATTTAAAATTAAAAATTATTTATATGAACTAAATAATAAAATATTTTTTTTTTTTATTTAACATTCCAAGAAAACAATTGTGTAATAATTTATTATATGTATTATCATATTACAATAAAAGACTTAAAATTTTTAAATACACGCCTATGTAGAATTTATGCAGATAACTTATCGACAGCATTTAATTCCCATAACATGTTACATTAAAAGCTAAATTTTTTTTTTTTCCTACACAAAGCACTGTGATATGAGAGTTATCTCTTAGTATATGTACTTATTTTACTAGCTTAAAGTTACGCTGATGAAGCTCAAGGTTAACTTATCGTTTTTAAAAGAATTCTAATTTAATTCTAATTTTGCTTGTCAGTGTTTCATTCCATAACGTTCCTTAGTTTACAAGTAAAGCGCATAACGCAGTCGGTGTCTAAGTGACTCTCGGTTTTTTATCTAGCTCATTCAACGCCAACAGTTTTGCGGTTTGCTATTTTTCCCACGCGCCGTCGCAACGCTTGAAAGCGAAGAGAACCACCCCCCGTAGCGTACCCTGCCGCCCACTTTGGTGGCAAGCAATCGACGCAGACGAAGACGAAGACGGGCACAGAAGCCAATGCTAAACCGGAGGCAGAAACAAAAGACGTACTATGAGTACGAGAACGTTTTGCACAGTTTTATCGCATTTTATTTGGACAACACTCTGCCACACACTCGAGCATAAGACTATATAAGTATATATACTTGTACACTACCATACCATATATGAGATTTATTTTACTTTTTAGACCCCGTAATCAAACAGTGTACAGTGGTATATTAGCTTTGTCATAAGCTAGAAATGTGTGTCATAGGCCGAATCAGACATAAGCGACAACTTCATAAAGTATACATTCTTGATCAGCATCCACTATCAAGACGATATAGCTTTTAATTAATATATATTGGAGATTGATAGAACGAGTGCAGTGAAAGCTCTACTCGCGGACAGCTCCCTCAGACGGACAGCTTCCTCAGGCGGACAGCTCTCTCAGGCGGACAACTCTCTCAGGCGGACAGCTCCCTCAGCGGACAGCTCCCTCAGGCGGACAGCTCCCTCAGGCAGACAGCTTCATCAGGCGGACAGCTCCCTCAGGCGGACAGCTCCCTCAGGCGGACAACTCTCTCAGGCGGACAGCTTCCTCAGCCGAACAGCTCCCTCAGGCGGACAGCTCCCTTAGATGGACGAATTTTATAGATTTTTTTAGCATGATCTTCAAACAAAATCCGTTCTCTTAGGCGGACATCTCTCTGGAACCGTGGCTCGGAGCTTTCGCTGTACAAACTTGGAAACAAATCTTCCCTAAGCATTACTATTTTAAAGTTGGTAATGAAGTTTGGCCAAGCCCTCTACCGCCTACATAGAACATCAGTGCACAAGAGCCACTTAATTGGTCAAAAACTTGTCTTTATTATATATTTTTATTCAATATCCATAATCCAAATTCCTCACAAGATTGAATGATTGAATAAAGCTGCGATAGGAACAATCGATTGCAAATCAGTTCCCAAACCTGATACATATCATACATTCAAAGAACGTTACTTCTACTTTAACGCTGTTCCAAAATTGCTAAAAATTGACCAACTTAATTATACACCTGCCTTAGTCAGACTAATTTTAGTAATTGGTATGAGCAACTTTTGATACAACAAAGCGGTCTTTTGCAGTCGGCTTAACTGTAACGCTACCAACAAGTTGTATTTGTAAATTAAAAGAAGTCTTACTCTACCCCTTACCAGTCGATCGCTCGACGGTACTGAACGCATGACGAATCCAACGATTTGTGCTTCTTATGATTCTTAAGCGTTTTTTTTTTCTCCGTCTATTTATTTTTTGTTTTGTCGCCCTCCGCTGAGCAACAAGTCTCAGGAATGTGGCCTACCATTTGTGGGATCATCAGCTTGTATTCAACGATCATCGCAGTATTTTTCTTTCATGTGAAATTACCTAACGATCGAAGATTTTTCAATTTGTTAGACGATGGAACAACTAATTTATTATACGATCTTTGCGAAACATTTGGCAAACTGTCAGAAGTTCAACTAAAAAACGAAAAAATAGTTAAATTCAAGTAAAATAATCTACATTCAAAGAACTACAAAGAACTTTAAGCTTAAAAAACTGTAGATCTGCAAAAAGAATTGTTGAATTTTAAATCAGAAATAGTCAAATGATCAAATGGTGGAAATAATCTGCATAACCAACGTTCTGAAGTGACTAAACTGTTTCTACAAACACAGTCAGTAACAGCTAATCCCTCCATGGACATAAAAATGTATCTTTTCTAGCAAGTAAGCTACCAATTTGCTTGCCAATTGAACGATCTACCAACTATACAACCAATGACACTAACTAGTCTATCAATTTGAATTGTTTTTCAATCTATTAACTAATTCAAGCATTGATCAACCAGCTGATCCACTAACAACTGAACAACTGTTCCTGTTGCCAGCGATCGATTGTCAGCTGATCTTTACACCGATTTACCTGTTTCTTTTTGGCAAAACTATCACACCGGTTTACTCAGCGAATATAACACCCCACGACATACCGATCTAGCTATACAATCAAGCGGAATTACACGCGCCATTGATACACGCGACAAACCCGATCAGCCCGAGCTTATACTCTTTGTTGCTGCCCATTTCCATACACTTGTCATGGGCACGCACACAAATAAATTCAATAAAATAAAATAAAATGCAAAACAATGGAAAAAATCAACAGTTTCTCTTTTTTTTTTTTTTTTCGCGGAGGGGGGAACCTTGTGAAGGGCTGCTCACTGTAGGGACCACCGGCACATCCAGCACGGCAACAAAAAAGCAAAAAAAGCAACAAAAAAACGACCATGGCAATTGATCGAAACGACTGTCGATCGTTTGGAGTAAAATGTGTGAACTGCTGCACAGTGGTACGTATAGAGTAAACACCATACAAATTCTATACAAAAATGTTCTAAAAGTGTGAGTTATATAACAGTTTAATTTTCAAGCTCTTTAATTACGAGTAATACACAAAGTTTTAACGAATTTAAGTTTTCCACTACAGATTTGGCATATAAATTAAGTAAAGCTCAAGTAAGAACATCGGTTATCAAATCAAAGTTTACTTTTCCATACTAATTCATTCTAAAATTCCACTTTTGACAGGATTTTCCTAAACCTACAGTGTATCACATTAATATTCGGCTTTTCTTTTATTAAACTTTAAGCATCGAAAAAACTTACAAAAAATTTTAAATTATTTATGATAGCTCAGTTGTGCATACAAGATTATTAAATATAACACTTAAGTATATATAATTAATTAAAAGAGATAAATTCCAACTTTAGCGTTACTTTAATATTCAGTTTTACTTATATTTATTTATATAAAGTCATCTGATTTCTTACTTTATCTTTTATATATTTTTAGGGTGAAGTAGTAAAATCAATAATGTACAAATTTGGCATTTGAAATAGGTTTGGCGCCTACTGTGCCAGTTGGCTACATCAGACGTCGTATGCCCAAGTTTCAGGGTCAAGCATGTAATATTTTAATTTGTTTCGCCAGTCCGTAGCAAAGGTACGAGGTTAGTTTGAAAAGTACTCAAACTGTGAAAACTTTTGTAAAACAGTAATTCAAAGATTTCAATATTTTAGTATAAAACACAAGCAAAATCAAAAACACTTACACTATATATATATAGTGGAAGAATATTATTTTTAAAGTGTTTTTGATTTTGCCTTTGTTTTATACTAAACTATTGTATTGTTTTATATATTTATACATTTTTTTTATACATGATACAATTTTATTTTTAAATAAAAAAACTTTTTAACTTTTTATGCGTGTTTCTTTATAAAGATTTTTATTTTTATACTTTGAATTTATAAATTTATTATTCTTATTTTATTCCTACTTGAAGTGTTTTATTTCCATATATTTTTTTTAATTTTCATAAATGTAACTTAATCTTCAAATAACTAAAATAACTTTGACGTGACATTTTTATATCTGTTTTTTCATAAAGATTTGTATATTTAAACTCAGAATTTATGAACTTATTATTCTTATTTTACTGAAAAGTAAAACAAAATTAATTAAAATTTAACTTGTTCGGAATTAAAAATTTAAAATAATATTTTTTCCAAATTTTAATCATTTTTGTCTATTGTTTCTATAAATTTATGTACCGTGAAAATATTATCAAATTTGATTCAGTTTATTTGTTTATAAAAATATATAAAATAGTAAATTTAAGTATATTTAATTGACGTACTTTAGTGGCAACCCTCGCACATATGGACATGCTTGATTATCATAGCTTTATTTTTGTTCTACCTTTCTAAGCTGCCTTCGCATTGTTACGTTATCGGCCTCTATGTTTTGCTATGCGATTCGTAAGCTTCCCTGTTGGCGACCCACTTTGTTGTCAGGCGAGAGTTTCTCAAGTTAAAGAAGCTGAAGATGATCTCGATCTATCTATCTATCTACATATATATATATATATATATATATATATATATATATATATATATATATATATATATATATACATGATATGTATGTATGTGGCATGTCTGTGTAGGGTTGCCACAAATGTGTGTTGTCAATTATGCATAGCTTCATCATTGAGTGCTGGAGTATCTTTATTGCCGTGTATCTGCAAATGTATACGTATCTTTTGTCTTGTCGTATCTCATTTCTCATGAACAGATTCATTTTTTGGCCAGCAAATCAACTTTGGTTCGGGTCTCGACACGTTCATTAATCTTTTTTCTCATTTTTTTTTTCTCCTGCCATCCATTGGGGAATATTTATATATAGGTATATTGGGAGAATATTAAAATGTTGTGCGAACTTATTGGCATATCGACTTGGCCATCAAGCCTGTTTCTGCCTCGTCTAAGCCTGCCCCTGTACCGCCCACCACACCCTTCCCTGTTGCCCTTGCACAGCCCCTCCATCGGGTCTCGCTTGTTGCGGCTTTTGTTCTTCCAATTTACTTAATTAACTTCTAAACGTCGCCTTTAGCATATTGCTATATTTTGTTTTTTTTTTCTATACTTTTGCCTATTTTTCTTTTCCCTCTTTCTTTCTTCTTTTTTGTGTGTTCTCTCCATGCAAAATTCTTTGCCTCACTAATTAGCAGTTTCGTTTTGGTCTTGCTTTCACCCCTTCTCCTTCTCCTTCACCTTCACCTTCCCCTTTGCCTGCCTCCCACCATCAACTATCTACTTCTTTATTTGTATCTTTTGGCACGGAATATTTTGTATCTGTGGAATTCGGAGTACGTCATTTGTCTTATTAACTGCAGATTGTAAATTAGAAGCAATAACTATGATATTGAGAATTTCTCAAACCAGTAGAAGTAATTTTTTGCTGCTGAAACAGTGGAATTGAAACACTGTAAATGGGTAACTTTATGACTTACACTTAACCTGCTCACTGAAACAACTTTAGTAACAATTTCCTGGACATAACTTAACTGGAACAGTGGAATTGAAACAGCAGTTAGCCCTAACAGTTAAACCATTTGAAGCTTTCAATTTACAGACTATTAATACAGTAAAAAAGTGGAATAGAAACACTGTTCCAGACCATTATTTCGCTGGAACATTGGAATTGAAACGCCGCAAGTAAACGATTTAATGTGTACAGTTAACCCGATAAAGAAAATCTCTTTAACTCCAAATTTCTACACTTTAAAAACAGTGGAACAGTGGAACTGGAACACAGTAAATGATTTAGTTATGACTTAAACTCAAACTGCTCTCTAAAACACCTTTTGTAAAAATTTCCAGACCATAATTTCATTGGAACAGCGGAATTGAAACAGCAGTTAGCCCTAAAAGTTAAACCAAGTGAAGCATTAAATTTACAGACTATTAATTCAGTAAAGAAGTGGAATTGAAACACTGTTCCAGACCACTCTTTCACTGGAACATTGGAATTGAAACACGGCAAGTAAACGATTTCATTTGTATACTTAACCCGATAAAGGAAATGCCTTTAAATCCAATTTTCTAGACTTTAAATACAGTGGAACAGTGGAATTGGAACACTGCCTATTAACTTACAGCTTTTATATATGCATAAGATAGTTTTTATTAATCCAGTGAAAATATTTCACTACAATAATACAATAAATCTTAAAGATCGCAGCAATAAATGCTTCTATATAGTTATAAAAGATTTATATATATTTAAATCTATTTCGATACGCACAAAAAGTGAAAATTAAATAAACCAAAAAAAAAAAACTAAAAAAAAAAACCTAATAGAGTTGAGTCAAGTTTCGTTGGCAGCAATACGGTATAGCCGTATAGATATGGTCTATATGGTATTGGCCTTCGTTTTAGTGTGCTTAGCAATTTATTGTTGTTTTTATTATCAACGCTAACATTATTAATATAATTAAAGGCCGGCGTAGAAATAGTGCGAAATGCGTATCAAAAAATTTCACAAAAAAAAGACGAGCAAAAAAAAAAATAAAAGAAAATAAATATAAAAAAAAGTTGCACAAAAAATTTGACATAAGCAAAGTGTTGATACTCTAAAAAAATAAATAAATAAATAATAAACATTTTTAATAAATTTTTTAAAATAATAAACACTTTTCAAAATTAGTTTAAAATTGTAAAAGCATAGAATCGATTCCACAAATATTATTTATTTTATGTTTATTAATTATAATTAAGAATAGTTTCTATTTTAAGCCATGCAATTAAATAAAATTAATTTTGGTTTGAAATGTTGTGTACTTTTTAATATGTTAGTAAAAGATACAGTGTATCTTTGTAGCTGATTCAACTGAGTACACTCAGCGTTAGAGTATGATCATAAAATAAATTTAAAAAAAAAAGAAAGAAATCAAGAAACCGAGGAAATCAAATAAAAATGCGCATAGGAATCCTAATAGTTCTGTATAGGTATGTGCGTATGGGAACACATACACCTATATATATATATATAAAATTATATATATACGTGTGTGCTTTAGTATAAGAGATTAACAACGCATATTTGCAGAATCGCGCGATGCAGACCTTGATTGATAAGTATGAACATAACTAAGAACTATACATATACATACATTTGATACACGTATATAAATTGCGCATATAGCAACTATTTATATATATATTTATATATTTTTTATATAGCGCCAACTTTCTGGGCGATACGCTGTACGTGAAACGACCTTCGAAATAGTCAACGCCAAAAAAGTGATAGTAAATTAGTTTGTATTTTAAATGAATTATAATACGACACTTAAGTCTATGACATTTGATAAGATTTCACGCCCAGATATTGCCAGCTATATGCCTAAGATATACCCGGCAGCATAGAGACGTACGCACTGTGGTGGGCGTGGCCGTGCGTGGATTTCCCCGCTTTCCAATTTGATTTTTGAGGCAATATAACTTTCAGTTATCCATTAGTTTAAATCTTGGTATTGGCATGTTACCATGGAGGGGGTAGCAGCGTCTATTTTTAATTAGTTTATAAAAGCGCAAAGTTTTGCTTAATAAAACTACTTAATATACCACATAAACAACATAAAATACTAGATGAAAACATAAAAGTGACAACAGAGTGCAAAAGTCATCAAAATAAAATTTGTTCTATCTGAACTAAGTGAATATAAAATTGAAATGACCATGGAGGATGCTAAAAACAAGTGATTGAGTAAACGCCCTAAGTGAGCTGGGACTGACTTGGCATATATTCTGTAATAGTTTTTAAAAAACAAACTTTTAATAACTTTTTTTTCATCAACATAAACTAACTCTATTTGTAACGCGCATAGCTTCCAAGTTCCAGACGCTTTTCCGCTGAAATTTTTGGCATACACAATTTATATCTTTAGTAATGTCTCTGCCAAAAATGAGCTTTATATCTTAAATAATTCTTAAGTTAAAGAGTTTTAAAGAAATATACATTTATTTGTTATCCAAAACTTTACAGGGTATGCCAGACATAAATGTTTATTATTAGGTTTTATGATTCACATTTGATGTAAGTGACATTGCCATTTACTTTTCAAATCTCATAAAAAGCAAACACAAATGGACTTTTTACCTAATCCCCAGCAGACCCCAAACAAACGCCTCAAAAAATTGAAATTGTGAAAATAAATAAAAGAGTATTTAAAAGTTGTGGCATCTATTTATTTTTGGGGCATTGCGATAGACACGATTTAGTGTAGCTGTCAGTATGAGAAGCATTTAAAATGCGTACGAGAAACTTTCCATGGGGATATATATTCAAAGTTTTCTTTCTCTCTCTCTCTCTCACTCTCCCCCTCGCTCTCTGTCTCTTTCTCTCTCTGTGTGATAGTGACATACGAAAAAAAAGCAGTCCCCAGGTGGGCTAAATTTAAAACCCAGTCGCGATGTCGTCGTGCCAACAAACTGCATTCTAAATTTGTTGTAAATATCTTCTAAGGGTGGCCAAAAATATCGGGAGTATCTACAGATACAGATACAGATACAGTTATATATATATCTTTATATATACGTAGTTTGGTCGGAGAAAAGGTCACGGCTCTTATGTTGTCAGTGTGAAAGCGCCGGAAATTGTACAAAAAATTCGTGACTTTGGGCAAGTAGTGAACAGAACTTCAAGTCACACAAAGCTTGTAGCATGCACGACTACTGGATACCCTAGAAATTAGCATTACTCACATCTCACATCATTATACGCTATTCCTACGCCTGCTAGCTGTCTAACACACATGTACAACGGCTAGATACCCTGTAATATATGTCTTACACAATTACAGGGTATAAGGGTCTAAGTGCCAAGCGATTTTGAGCAAATAAAGCAAAATACCCTTTAAAAACTAATATAATTTAAAAAATATATGTGACCGACGAACAAATACCCTGTAAATACATTAAAATGGCGTGTATCGAGTTACGCCTTGTCAATTTCGAATTGCTAGCTAGCTTAATTGGGCTAGCATATAAGCTCGACTTTGTAATACCCTGTAAAAAAGTTTACCGACCAGCAAATACCCTATACTAACTAAAAAATAGCTTTTTATAATCTGTAGAGACATAAAACACCTATTCTCTGCTGATTACAGGGTATATTTGAGCTTAAGATACCCTAAAGAACTCAAAAAATGCTTCGACCGGCCAAAGAATTCCAATGAGCGCTTTGTTGTGCCAGTTTGGCATAACTTTTCATAGACTATTAATATTTACAGGGTATTAAAACTTATCAATGCGGCATTGCCAAAGGAAAATTGTGGAAATCAAGTACGTGTTTTAGGTAAACGAAAAACACACAAAAGTGAGAAGAAAGGGAAAGAGAGAGAGGGAGAAAAGGGATAGAGGGAAACAGAGAGAGAGATTTTCATGCTTATCACTGAGCGCTCAATGTGCGTGTGTGTGTCTGCGTGTGTGTCTGCGTGTGTGTCTGTCTGTGTGTTTAATGATTTTCCCGAGATAACCTCAAGTGCAACTTTGACGAGGACGTCCGACGAGTGCCCGAGTTTACACAGACCCAGAGACCCCAAAGGTATGTTGTATACCCCGAGCATACCCGAAAACAGACGCGTTACTACAGGGCGTGGGGTCGTTTTGTTGTTGTTCATCTTGTCGGCTGTTGTCAATTCAACTTGTCGCTATACCCAGCACAGTAGCGGGTATATACGTTAAGACATTTGCCATCACAAATTTTCAAGCTACTTACAATTGTTTAAACGAACTGGTTCACAGTTAACTATATACAGTGAAAGCTCCCTTGGGCGGACAGCCACGGTTCTCGTAGTTTTGTATGCCCAAGGGAGCTGTCCGCCTAAGAGAGCGGAATTTGTATGAAAATCATGCGTAAAAACTATAAAATTTGTGCGGCTAAGGGAGCTGTCCGACTGAATGAGCTGTCCGCCTAAGGGAGCTGTCAACCCAAGGGAGCTGTCCGCCTAAGAGAGCGGAATTTGTATGAAAATCATGCGTAAAAACTATAAAATTTGTGCGGCTAAGGGAGCTGTCCGCCTGAAGGAGCTGTCCGCCTAATGGAGCTGTCCGCCTATGGAGCTGTCCGCCTGAGGGAGCTGTCCGCCTGAAGTAGCTGTCCGCCTAAGGGAGCTGTCCGCCCAAGGGAGATGTCCGCCTAAGAGAACGGATTTTGTATGAAAATCATGCTAAATAACTATAAAATTTGTCCGGCTAAGGGAGCTGTCCGCCTGAAGGAGCTGTCCGCCTAATGGAGCTGTCCGCCTATGGAGCTGTCCGCCTGAGGGAGCTGTCCGCCTAAGGGAGCTGTCCGCCTAAGGGAGCTGTCCGCCTAAGGGAGCTGTCCGCCTGAAGGAGCTGTCCGCCTAAGGGAGCGGATTTTGTATGAAAATCATGCTAAACAACTATAAAATTTGTCCGGCTAAGGGAGCTGTCCGCCTGAAGGAGCTGTCCGCCTAAGGGAGCTGTCCGCCTAAGGGAGCTGTCAGCCCAAGGGAGATGTCCGCCTAAGAGAGCGGATTTTGTATGAAAATCATGCTAAAAAACTATAAAATTTGTGCGGCTAAGGGAGCTGTCCGCCTAAGGGAGCTGTCCGCCTGAGGGAGCTGTCCGCGAGTAGAGCTTTCAGTGTATATAAAACTAGTTCACAAAAAGTTTTATACAAAATTCTTAGTTAAACAGGGAAATACTGAATTGTGTCTTTTTAGAGGGTATTTTTGGTGCGATCAGTGTGTTTTTTGTGCTGTGCTCTGGTGTGTGTGGCTGCCCTCTTAGCGTGCTTCAAGTGGATCCTTTGCTTCGCCACTTGTGCACCACTTTTTGAGCACTCTTCTTTTTTTTTATTTTTTCTAAGCCTCAAGTGCAATCAGATGCAAGTGTATGTGTGTGTGTGTTTGAGTGTGTGTGTGTTTGAGTGTGCGAGTGTGTGTGTGAGGAAAGTTAATCGCTCGAATTAGGTAAACTCTGTGAAGTAGAATTAAAGTAGGCAGAGAGAAAGAGGAAGAGGAAGAAAGAAAACAGATAAATTAGTAGTCTAAATAAAATTAGGATCGCACTACTGGAAAATCCTTATAAAGATAGCCTTAAATTTGGAGTAGGGTTATCCAAAATATCTTGAGGGGGTAGTAAGGCTAATTCGGTGCCTGTTTTTGGGCATTTTTGTAGGTAACGCTGTTAATTTATTTAAAATTTTACATTTACTACATTATAATGTTATGTTTAAAGAATATTTTTTGAAATTTTTATAAATTTGTAAGAAGAAATGAGATGGTGGCAGCGAATCTCCGCAGAAGTTCGATTGCGGTGTCCCTTATAACTCAAAACTAAATCAACTTAAATCAGAAAACAAAATTTATTTCATTAGTTAATGAATTTTTACAGGTAATGAAGTCGAGCACTTTTCTCTAAAATTTATTACGTCGCTTTGAAGTCAGAACACTGATTTTTCATAAAAACAATTTGAAAACTTTAGTTTTTAAATACTTTAAAACTATAAAATAATAAAAAACTCGACAACATTAGCTCGCCAATAAAGTTAGGAAACACTGTAAAAAATTTAAAAAGAATCGGTACAGTACATTTTTAGCTACAGTGGATACCGAAAAGTTTGATAAGTTGGATAAGTTTTTCCGACTGTATAAGTGCATACTAAACCGTCTATATCTTTGTCAATCTTCGTTCGACTTCAAATTTTCACAGAATAATCTTAAGATGTTATAGACAAATATAAAGAAATAGGGAAAAAATATGAAATACCTTACTACCCCCTTAAACCGCTACTTTCCAAGACCACCTGCAGGCGGCCAATCTTATTTGGCGTCCCAATATGATTTTTAAAACGATATTGTTCGGTTTTTTAGACCCCGTACTTGGCTAAAGGGGCGGAAGGGGTAGAATAAAGCGTGGCAGATCCTATAAAGCATATATATTCTTGATCAGCATCAATAGCGGAGTCGATATAGCGAAGACCGTCTGTCTGTCCTTCCTTTTCTAAGCCACAAGAGCTAGAGCTACCAAAATTGCAGTGACAGTACGTCTTTAGTGTACGCAGACCGAGTTTATTCTAAATGTTTGCCACGCCCCCTACCGCCCAATAGTAAAAAACTATTTTTACTGCACTACAACTTCTATACTACTAGAGCTATTGTGACCAAACTCACACAGTACGTGTAACATTATACTAAATACTATTCGCAACAAGTTTCATCTGGATCGGACAACTATAGCCTATAGCTACCATAGAACAAATCGGTCGAAAATTAAGGAAAATGCGCCTTAAAAGCAGTACAGGGTCTATTACAGTCGGCTCGCTTGACTGTTTCCTTCCTTACTCGTTAAAAGAATAATTAATAAGTCAAACATTAAGTAAAAATATTAATGAATGAGTAATAATGAATGAGAAACAGCAAATTTCCTCTTGGCCAACTTTTAGCTGCTACCAAAACAATTTTGTTACCAATTGTCAACTAGTTCTTATGTTAATTCCTCAAATACTTATATAGCAACTATATCTGGACACGCCCTTTTTTATATGTTTTTGAGTAGAACTTGTTAAAGTTCTTGTTTAACTTGATGGTAAACTTCATGTCAAGGTTTCGACATTTTGCTGCCTGTTTTGCCCGAATTCCCCGAAGGGCAAAATCGTGTCCTTGAGCTTGACAGGTTAACGATGCCACAACGGAATCAGTATAGGAGTCGGAGTCGGAGTCGCTACCGAAACTGAGGTTGGAGATGAAGCTGTCTGGCCTCTAAAACTCAGTCCACCGAATTTGAGGCGCTCTCCCTCTTCCGCCACACTTTTCAACGGCTTTTCCCCAGGAAGACGAAGTAGCGGATGAGGAGCACAGCAAAAGATGCGAATTTGTTATTGTATCCTGTGACCTTCAGAGGAGCCGGCGCCAGGACAAGGACGCGTTGTGCCAGAAAGGACGAAGTACGACATCTTTGTGGCAGTTTCAGATACCCCTTGAAAAGGCTCAAAGTGGGGTATACTCATTTCAGTTCTATACATATTGTATCTTTAGGTTAGAGAGTTCAAATTTTCTATAGTTTGGCTAAATCGGTACAGGACAAGGAGACGTAGGTTAATAAATATTTGCAAATATTAAGTTATTGCAGTCTTGGTACAGGGTATAAAATAGTTACAGTGTTCCCTCTTCCCTTGATTGCCCAGTATTTCAATTCTTCGTCTACATGCGTCTTTCACGTCATTCTTCTGTTTTCCTCTTCCTTTTTTCCTTTCTCTCTTTCTCTCTCACACTCTCTTTACCTATCTCTCTATCAAGTCTCTATTCTATTCCCTACTCCATTTTCTATCTCTTCTTTTTTTCCAATACCTCTTTCTCGCTCTTTCCGCCATTTTCCCTTTTCCGCCTCTCTCAATCGCACTTTCTCTATTTATCTGTCTTTCTCTCTCTGTCTCTCTCAGCATCTATCCTTTTGCTTTCCCCCATTATCTCTATCCCAGTGCTTTCATTCTCTCCCTCTCTCTCTTTCTCTCTCGCTCCCTTTCCCTTTCATTACTTTATCTTATTTTTCCTTCCTGTCTCTTTTCTCCATCTCTTTTTTCTCACTACTATATTACTGTATCTATGGCTCTCTATTCGCCTCTCTTTCTCTCTCTGTTCATCCTCTCTCATTCTTCCTTTCCTTTTAACTTAAACTTTTCCTACAGACTTTTTTCTTTCTTTCCTTTACCTCCAACTCTGCCTTATTCGCCTCTATCTCTCTCTTTTCCTCTTCCTCTTTCATCTTCTTTCTGTCTCACTCTCACTCTCACTTTCTTTTGATTTTCCTTCTCTATACCTAACTATCTCTTTCTCTGTCCTCTGTCCGCCTTTCCACGCTCTCTATCTCTTTCTCTCGTTTGAGTTGAATGTCCTTAAACTTTTATTTTTTTGTTGTCTGGCAAGTTTCTCATCTTTGTCTTTGTTTTTGGTGCGCTTCGAAGGTCGCAGACAGACACGCCACTCCCAGCACCCTTCGAAGACCCCACCCACTCCGCCCACTTTCCCCAGCCAACTTCCTTAGCCTTTCACATGCGGATTTTTGTGCCAAATTTGCAGACAAAACCGCAGGACAAAAAAACAAAGGATACAAATTTGCTTTGTACAGTTATGGTCATACAAAAATAAACACACAAATTATTAATTTTTAAAATTACTTTTTAATTAATATATAAAAATTAATCAAATTTTATAAATAAATTAAATGCAGTAGAAATTGAATTTTTTTTTTGTAATAGTGGGTTTGTATCAGTGTGTGTGTGTGTGTGTGTGTGTATGAAGGTGCGTGCTCTGATGAGCCAACTCCCCTTGGGGGCGTGGTACCCAAAAGCAGACATTGTTTTAAATCTTTAATGTAATTTCGTCGCAGCAACAAATTGGCAAACGACCTTGATTAAAGCTTATAAATGGTCAAAAGCATGCACAAAATAAACGTCACCCACAAGCCAACCACTAGCACCTTCACTTCATCCCCCACCACTCAGCCACTGGGCATCCACAAAACAAATTGCATTGGCAACACTTTCACTTTCGCACAATACTCTTTGCTCGAGTTTGCGCTCAATTGTCTAACAGCATGTTGCAGAAACAATGTTGCCGCAGCATGCTATTATTTCAACTCAAAAATGTTGCTCACGCTCACTCTCACTTGATTGGTTTGACCACGCCGCTTGAGCGTAATTTCGCTTGCTCACCATGGTGAGTGTGGTGTGTTGTGTTGCCGCTCAATTCTAGGCGCTCTCTCGCTCTCTTGCACTCACGTTTCGCTTGAGTGTCAATTATTTTCGCAATGCTTCAACTTTGGCCTATGAGGTCTATAATTAGTTAATTGCATATACAGTTTCAATTGTTGGTGAAATTCAGGCACACACATAAACTAAACACACTGACAGACATTTTTTTGCATATACAGACATTGTGAAATACCGGCGAAGGAGTAGTACCGGAACAAGAGCTTGTTTGTACATACATTAAAAGACCGGCAACGTCGACTGCGCTGCGACGTCGCCAAAAGCTTTTGCAGCAATTGTTGAGTGAATGTGAGCGAGCGACAACGACAGCGGCTGCGAGAGTGAGTGAGTTAACGCAAAAGAGCGTTTTATTGCCTTGACTCGTTTTGAGTAGCGCGTCGTGTTCTTGGTTTTTGTTTTGAGTATACTTTCTTGACTGGCGCATTTGCTTTGAGCGTTGCGTGTGTTTTTGCATGTGCCTGTGTGTGTGTGTGTGTGTGTGCGTGTGAGTGCAGGTTCATTCCGTTATAAAGCTCGATGTCTGCATTTGTTGTCTCCATTTATATTTCGTCTGCCTTAACGAGTATGCATGTGTGTATGTGAGTGTGTGCCGCGACTGTACCAACAGCGTCTTTGGCTTTGTATTTGGCGTTGTGCTTCTTTGCGTATTGTTATTTTTGCAGCTGCTGCTTGTTTTCTGTCTGTCTTGTCTGTCTTGTCTGCCTACTTGCCTGCTCCTCCTTCCCCGGCTGCTTCTTCTCACTGCCTTAGTTTGCCTTGTCTTGTTGTTTTGTTTTCTTTTGTATATTTTTGTTTTTTGCGCACTTGTGCGTAATCCTTTCTGCATCTGCATTTCGTTAAAAGCTTTCCTTTGATCAATTTTGTAATATTTTGAAATGCAACGCAAGCTTTTCACACCCACTGTCTTTGTGATTTACAGCTATCTATTTATGTGTGTGTGTGTTTGTGTGTGAGCTTTCATAATTTACTGTGCACGTATTTTATTGCACTTTTTTATGAAATGCCAAACGATAACAGCTGGCGCCAAGGCTAACAATTACAGCAATTAAACTTCACACCGCACGCCACACAAATACCCTGTAAATAGTTTCTACTTTTCTTTTACTCGATTATTCAATCTCAAGCAATTTTATCTTGAAACCCTGTGAGGTATTCACAGTTTTTGCTGCAGTAAATAAAAACAACTTTTAATTACAACAATTAGAATCTCTTCAGACATACATACATATGTACATAAAAATAAATTTTTCAGCAAATTTAAAATTATTAAATTCTTAATTGAAGAAATTTATCCCAAATTTAACCTGTAATTAAATTTACCGTCTGAAAACTGATTTATTTTTAGACATTTCTAAACTTTTTATTATAGGGACTCGTAAGTTGTCTGCACAATTTAAAAATAAAATAAAATATTTTTTAATACAATTTTAAGGAGCAATTTTTGGACTAAAAGTTATAGCCTATCACAGGGCGTCAAGTTGAGTTTTCTAGAAATAAAGTTGGCAAGTTAAAGAATTAAATTAGGACTTTAAATTTATTACGGAAGGAACAAGAAATTGCACTAATTACTCTTGCTTGCCTTAGCGAGTGTACATTGTGGTAAACAAATTGGTCAAAACGACGTAGTTGACAACATAGTTGCACCAGAGTGGACGCCATATAAGAAAAATATAGAATATTGACTTGTTATCAACAGACACTAGGCCAAAAGCATACTTTGCACACCCACAGACATGCACACACGCGCAGAGGCAGGCAGGCCCAGACATGCACATGCATGTGTTGGAGGCTCTCAAAAGTCGCTCAACAGTTGTCTCGCAGTTCTCTGCAGTCGCTGCGTCGTATTTAAATAGCAATTACAGCAAACACCTGCCAAAACAGCAAACAACAACAACTGCGACGACGCCTTATCAACAATAACTGTAACAGCATGTCGTAACGCCCCCGAAGACCCCGAACCCAAGTCTGATTACAATGTCATTCGCACGTGTAAACCGTTAAATATGCAGTCGAAAGCTTAAGAAAACTACAAACTCAGACAGAAACAGACAGGGAGAGAACGGGAAGGAGAACGAGAGCGAACAAGTCTGAGAGGGAGGGAGATGGCGAGCTCTTTGGCGCCTGACGTGTAAAATCAGCTAGAACTACATATACTCTGGAGTCTGCTCGACTAGCAAATACCTTGGGCTAAAAGTTGTTTGGTTTGGAGAAACATGATCAATTTATAAGCACAGCTTGTTGAGACATACATAAATATTCAATTATTCATTTTATTCAGTAATTCAAATAATTAAATTTAAGATTGTATAAAAAAGAAATATTAAGCTTTTTAAATATTTAAAGTTAATATTTGAGGCAAATTTAAATACCAAAAAAAATATCTCAAAGTTAAATTTAATTTTTTCAAAACTTAAATGGTAAAAAATTAAAAAGTGTTGACAGTACTAAAATAATTTCAATTCTTAAATCAATACATTAACATATTTGGAATTTTTCCTGTTCCTTTTGCTGCCCGTTGCATAAGTTCAACATACTAATAACACCCCTTGTCAGCTACTGCCCTACAGGGTATAGAATGTTCCTTCTGCGTTTATTGCACACTTTAACGAAATATTTACGATGCACCGTTACAAATTGCGCAATCACACGTGTATGTGTATAGTAGAAGTGTATGTGTTTTGAGGCGCGAAAAGCTCTTCCGGGAGCTTTCCAATTAACCGATCAAATTAATATACGGTACTTAATGGCTTTTGCTTTTTGTTATTGTTTTGCTTGCACATTTTGCATTTGCATAAGAATTAGATAATTTTTGCATTTTAAACATTACATCAACAACAAGAACGTAAGCGTTAAGGTGACGGAGACTGCGGCAGCGACGTGACAGCGCTGCCATCTGTTTTGCTGACTGCGGGCCACACTTGTTGACATTATTTACGCAGTTAGTTTTAACCGCATGGCGACGACGACGCATTTACTATGAACTAAAACAAAAACAACAACAAAAGCAGAACGAAAGAAAAAAAATTGTACACGCGCGAAAATAATTGCGCAAAATACCAACAACAGCAACAAAAATGCAACACTCGAAATGCAGCTGAAAAAGCGCAACAAGAAAATGAAAATCTAAACACAGCAAAGCACAACAATTGAAAGAAAAGCGAAAATAAATAAAAATTGACATACATACATACATACACAAGCAAACACACATACAAATGTGCATAGGCAAAAAATGCGCGCCAACCTTACAAAAAAAATATATGACAGTGTGTCAAAGCTTATTTGTAGCATTTTCAATAAACTTTCTTATACACCAGAGCTCTTATTAGTGTTGTATTTAATTAAACTGTGTCTTGAATGTCCGAGACTTAATTTAACAAGAATTTTAATATTTAATAAACTAATTATTTATAGTTTATTAGTATTATATTGAGAAGAAAGGCCAAAACATAATTTTACATAAGCTGGGAACCACAGTACGCCTTTTGCATTTCGTTGGTGTGTTGTATTTCCTATTGCGCTACTTTTTGTGCTGGCGTCGGTGTTGGCGTCGGCAGCACATTCGTTGCGAAGTCAAAACAAAACAAACTTTGTGTGTGTGTTTGTGCACATGTGTGCTCACGTAACCGCGAGTATACAAATGTGCGTGTGTGTGTAGTGCCGTGCCAAGGGCCAAAGCTACAATAGCAATAACAACAAGAACTGCACGCGCCAAAAGTGCAAATGCAAACTCAACGAAATTAACGCAAAATTCGACAAGTTGACAAATCAAAGACGAACAGCAGAAACTCCTTTTAACCTTCTTTCTCTCTCACACATTGTAGCGCTTGTCCATCTGTGGTGTTGTCCGCGCACTATTTTTTTTTTTTTTAACGCAATTTAATGAGCAGAGGAACTAGGAATAGAAGAGAGTAATTTTTGATCCTCTACACACGGCACCCATACATATAAACATGTATGTGTTAGTGTTTGTGTGAAGTAAAATGTTAAACAATCATGGTGGCAACTACAGTTATTTCGCAAATGAATATTCATGTGCAGCTGTGATGGCAATGCTAAAAGGAGATGCCGATGGGAGTGGTGGGACAGAGAACGAAGACAACTATCGCAAGGGAATTAAGTATGTATGCGGGATATTGTACTCAGTCTCCTTTTCACCTTTTCGCTTTGTGCTGTCGCATTGCACCGAGTTTGGACTTTAACCCTTTGGGTGCCAATTAATATTTTGCAGCTCCTTTTGTCAAATTAGCAATTAAGTCTCTAACTGGCATGCCCCCGAATACTGTACATTGTACATGTTCATGCATATGTGCGTACATACATACATATATACATACATATGTATGTATGTATGTTTGTTTGCAGAGTACCATGCGCCTTCTAATGTACTGTTGTGCAGCGATACGAAAAGTGTCTCAGTGAACATGTTTGTGTGTGTGTAGATGCGATTTTGAATGCTTCCTTGCGGTTTTTGTCGCAGCCACTTTAGCGACTTTTGCCTGAATACCCAGCAATAAACATGAAGCTCTACTGAGTTGGTTGCTTTCTTCAGTTATGCTTTAAATTTCAGTTAATAATAATACCAAAGTAGTGTATTTTGTGTATGTACCTCCTCCCCGTCCGTCCCTATATCCGACTCCCTGTCACTGCATGTTTTCGCAACTCAATTATACTCTTTATTTGCTTTATTTTCACCCCAGAGGCCCCTATACTCCATTCCCTCACCTCACCGCCTTCTTCGGTGTCCTTTGCCAGTTGAAACTGTTCATGTAATTTGATAGCATTGAAGAAGCTAAAAATCCTGTTGCTTCTCCCTCTCTCTCACCTATCCACTCCCTCGCACAAGTGCTCCCGTTCACTCACTCTACCTGTCAATCTGCATGGCAGTTGAGTTCGACACCCTTTGTGACAAGTTGTTTACTTTTCCCTCTCCTCACGACGCCATTATGGCTCTCCTTCCCCTCCCACAAACAATCCAATCTAGCTCTCCTTTTGTTGTTGCTTTCGTTGCTGTTGTTTTTTGTTCATTTGGGTCGCATAATTAAATTAGACTTGAGGTAGGTTTCATATAAACTTGTTGTTTTCTTTTTCTTAATTTTTTTTTTTTGGTCTTTCTTTTACTGCTTCGGTTTGTTTTCTTTTTTTTGTTGTTTTTTTTTAAGTTGTGGCTCTTTTCCTACTCTCCATGTTAGCAGCAACGTCAGCGTCGCAGTCGACGTCTTCACAAAGTTGAGCGGTTCAATCAACTTGACAAACACAAGTTAAAGTTGCCAATAAACTAGAAAAAAAGCTAAAATTGCAGGCAACAGTACAGAATCACACACAGACATCTACACATACAGACACGCTAGTGTTTTTGCGACCGCACATGGGTTTTTATATGCATGCGCATACATGCACAATTTGTTATTTAATTAATAGCGCAAAAAAAAAATAAAAATACAAAGCGCATTTCGTTTTGTTGCTTCTCACTCAAAACAAAGCACGCACATGCAAACGCACTCATACACTCACAGCGTTATGCGCTCAAACGAGCTGAGCCGGCCGGCCGGTCCAAAAACAAAGGTAAATAAACAGAGAACGTTAAGCGCGTATGAGAGAGAGTGAGAAAGAGAGACACGTGAGTTATTTGTTGTTAGCTTTTTTTTGGGTTGCACTGTCTAATGAAATTCATATTGAGTTACAAACAATGCGTGTGAGTGTTTTTGTGTGTGTATTGTAAAAGCTTTTTGGCTTTTGTTCATATTTCATGAAATTGCGCAGCCAAAGTCGCAAGCCGACCAAACAATAGTAGCGTATTATACTGTATATACAACAGCAATTGCGCTCTCTCGCTCTCCGTCTCGCACAAATACAATATTTAACTCAAACTGAGGCAGCACAATTCTCACCACTCACCACGCGAGAGCGCTACGTTTCGCTGCCGCTGCGGCATAGTGAGCGAGTGTGAGAGAGCGACTAAATAACGAACGAGTATCTTTGGCTTCCCCCGGTTATCTCTGAAACTAATGCAACCACTCTTTCTTGTGACTCAGGAACGGCTGAACGTCCGACGCGTAGTTGGCTCTTCGTCTTTGTAAATTTTGGCTGTTTCCCGCCCAACAAAAAAAGAAATCAATTTATATATATATATATATATAACACAAAATATATATAAATGAAATAAAATTATAAGCTTAAATAGGCAAAAGCAATAGACGACAACAAGTAATCAAACCGAAATATACACAACTAAAGTAACCAAAACTAAAAAGAATAAAGAATTAATAAATAAAATCTACAACTACCAATATTACTGACCGAACTAAAGTGTATCAAATAAAAAATAAAATATTTGCAATTGAAAACGTATAAATATTTTATAAAACGGACACAAGACAATTAAATAAACAGGCTCCCGCCAAAACAAAGTTAAACAAAAAAAATTTTTTTGTTAACTAAAAACATAAAAAGAATACAAAAATTTGTAGCGAAATAGAAAGCTTTTTTTCTGCTTATAATAAGTGAATGTGTAGTTACAACAACAACACCAACTACTACTACTCGACGACAAAACGACGGTGTTAAGCAAAAGTCACACAACAAAAATATATATATAAAGAAAAAAAAAATACCGTTACACATAGAGCAGAGACAATATTTGTTGTTGCAGGCTTTCTTGGAAGTGCGTGTCAGTGTGCGCGCGATGCAAATGTGTGTGCAAAAGCAAAAGCAGGAATATAAGGAGATGATGATAGATGCCGCTACTTCATTCGCTGCCGTCAAAGAAGAGTAGCTCAAGTTGCCGCTAAACGTAGTAGTAGAATAATAAGAGCCGTCGAAAAGTAATGACAAGCAACCGAAAACTCGACGTTTGTGTTTCTGTGTAAAATAATAATAATAATTATAAAAGAAATTCAACAATATATTTTTTTTTTCTGTTGAGCTTATTGTTCTCGACGCTGTTTCTTAATTTTTTCGGGTGTAAAACAAATTTTTGATATTATGTGAAAGAAAATCACCGACAACAGCAAATCTGGATTAAATAAAAAATTAACAACGAAGCATAGCATAAGGTAAGCAAAGAAGAAAAAAATCAAATAAATTTAAAAAAAATTTAAATTCAAAAGTAACGTACGAAATTTGATTTAAAGAACTCGCGCACACACACACAAATACACTAGTTTTCTATGCATTTCTTGTGGTTTTTTTTTTCGTTACGTTTTAATTTCGCTTTCCGGTGAGACATCGACGTCGCAGTCGCTGGCTTTGACGTCGTCAAGTCTATTATATTTCTTGCTGTTCCGGGATAGAGCAGTGTGAGTTTGTGTGTATGGGCAAGTGCAGGTAGTGCAGGCTCAGCGTAACAGATGTAGAAGGAGATGAAAAAGAGAAGAGTGCAAAATATTCCAGAAAAACGCGAGTGCCAAATTTTTATTGCTACCTACGTTTTGCATTCTATTTTGTGTTAAAGTGCGTATGTGTGTGTATGATGGCAATGCAATAACTGTTATTAGAATAAACTACAGGAATGTGTTAGCATGTATGTGTGTGTGTGTGTAAAATGTGTTGCCAAGCTGTTAATTTAAATGGGCAAAATCAAAATGAAATCAAACAATTTATTTATAATTAAAAAGTCTGTCGTATTTTGCTCTTGATAACTTTTGCTGAACTGTAGTCGACGTCAGCAGTGGCGTCGACAGCGATAGTGGCGCCAGCAGCATTAGCCACTGACGTTCATTTTTTTTTTGTCATCTCTTTTTTGTTTTGTTGTGCGTTAAACGAAAATAAAATTCTAAATTGATCATAAGCTCACTGCCTACCGTTACATCTTTGTGTGCGTGTGTGCATATCTTCGTACAAGATGGCGACGAAGATGAAGAGAAGTGAAAACTTCTAGAACATAGAATTTCGCACAAAAAGAATAGAGAAAAATTTCGATACCTAATGAAATCTAATGAAATTAATAGTAAATGATAGTAAATGTTAAAAATGTGAATTCGAAATTACAAAATAATGCAAAAAATAAAAGAAAATAAATAAAACAATTCTTAATGTAACTATTAATCAAAAAACGTTAATTTGTAGTACAGTTTAAAAAAAATGAGTGATAAAAATTATTAATTAACTAAATAGTAATTATTTTTTTTTTAACAAAGTTAAAATGAATTTATATTTTTGTACCAAAAAAAATTGCTTAACTCAGAATTTGATTTAACGTGTTACCCTTCTCTTTCTCGCTTACAGTGTGCTTCAAACAAGAATAAAATTAATTAAAAACAAAACCTTCTCAGGATTAACAACAAAAAGAAAAAAAAAGTTTTTCAGTAACGAAATAGAAATATAAAAAATTTTCAAAAATGGCGACTGTTTGCAATGGCGTATTCGCTAGCTTTGACTATCCTATGGAAAATGAACTATTCGACGATTATATTGATAATATTGATATATTCGAATCGTGGAGTGAAAAGCCCTCAACTATCGAGGATGACGTAGCAAAAATAGCATCACGATCCCGTACAATGAGCAGTTCTTATCTGGATGACACTAGTGATATCAATAATGATAACGATGTGAAGCCTGAAATGCGATTTGGCGATTTGATGTGGCCATCGTATTTTACAATTAATAGCATGAATAACGGTAGTGCTAACAACAGCAGCAACAATGGCATCAGCAGCAGCAACAACAGTTGCACCCACAACACCAGTAACAGCAACAACATTAACACTACTAATTCAGCGGCATCAAGTTATAGCGAAAGTAGTGCAGTTCCTCCTGCAATTGTTAGCGGGAATCCCCTTATGATGATTAAAACTGAAATTGAGGATGAAGACGATAATGATCATGATCATGATGTTAATAACGATCATGATGATGAGAATTGCAATGACAACAATAACAATGCAAACAACAAAACTAACAGTAATGGTAACAAATTATGCACATTTGCGACATCGGCCAGAATAGCGATTCGTAAGCCCAATAACAGCAGCAGTAACTATAATACCAATGCCAAGACCGTTATCAGCAACAATGCCGAGGAGTATATACCGCCAGGTGCGTCATTGTTGCGCAAGAGCCAAAATAACGGTAATAAGAGCACAAATTTGGAATCAAAATCGCGTTACATCAAATGTCATCTACAAAAGTTGCGCTCAGAGATGAACGAATATGCAAATTCAGTCACATCATCGACATCGAACCCCTCCGAATTCCGACATAATGTCGATCTGCGCGCCTGTGTCATGGGCAGCAATAACATTTCATTGACCAATTTCGCCGATGCAAGCTATATCGATCATATAAGTCGGGAATTACAGAATACGAGCAAGAATCACATTGATATGTTGCCCTATGCTGTGAACCCGATGTTCAATGATGTCCTCGATGTGATCAGTCAGCAAACAGCAACAACAAATGGACCAGCAACAACAACAGGATCGGCAACAACAACAACAACAGCAGCATCAGCAACAGACGCAACAACAATATTGGATGATGATGATCTGTTGTCGTCCGGAAATAGTTCTTCGGGTGTTGTCGGCGCCAGTTTGATGACACCGCCAGCAACGAATTCGGAGTGTGATTCGGATGATGGTGATTGCTCGATGGTTGACTCCAGTTGTGGATCATCGGATAATTGCAATATATATGCAACACCATATATACGTCATCATAGCGATCACAGTTACACGCGCAACGAGATGGAAACCAATTTGGAGACGCCCTCAGATTCCGGTAAGTGTTGACCAACAATTGCATTTATTTGACCATTTCTTTCCAAACCATATGTTGTCACCATTAAATTCAAATTCTTAGCCCTTTTCGTTTGGGCTGCACGCTGATCAGTGTAGTTCTCGCCCACTCAGTCAATCGAAAATAACAGTAGTGCAGCTATCTCCCTCACTCAAAAATAATTGTGCTTGCATTGACACTGCATTCTCCCACACTCATGACTTCCTACTCCCACTCTCATTACTTCCTTCTCGCTCTCCTTTTGCAGCTTGCACTTTACCGCTGCTTCGCATTCAACTAGTGTTGAGCACAAAATAAAAAGAAATAAATAAAAAAAAAATCGATCGCCTACGTCAACAGCAAACGTAGTAAACTTTACAGACACACATACACACACTAACACTCACTCAAATGTCCGCCCACGCGCTGCAAGCGTTACCGTCGACGTCGACGTCGACAGCACAGTTTTTGCCGGCTGTGCTTGAAAAGCTTTCATTGATTTTTGTTTTTGTTCGTTGTTGTTGTTGCTGTACAATTCATTGGCGCCTTGTTGCCTACGCGTAACATAGCTATAGACACTACCCTTACGCCCACTGCCCATCCTCCCTCGTGTCCACCTCTACTCCACTCCCCTCCCCTCCCTCTGTCCTGGCAACTGTTGGCGCGTGGCTTTCATGGCTCATTATGTTGTTTTGGGGCCCATGGCGTCATCCTATTGTTGGTGTTTTTGGTCGTAAAAAGCTTCATCCCCTCAAGCGTTGTCTTGCGCAGTTTGTTGCTACGCCCTAAAAAAAAAATGAGTTAGGAAAAAGGCAAACCAAAAAGGAAGTAAAGCGTCTCGCTCTCACTCGCACTCGCACTCATGTGACCACCCTCCATTTTCAAGGATGTCTGCGCCCATGCCACGTGGCATCGAATTTGTCGCTTGTCTTGCGTTATTTGGGTTCAATGTCTTTTTGCTTGCGCGGTCTAGCTTTTAAAAACGCATTGAACAACCCTCGCAGACACATACACCAATACTCTACTATTTTACTACTACTACTTGCTACTTCTACTACGAGTACTACTATTCGCCACTACTATTTTTCACTCGTAAACAAAACAATTGCAATTTGGCGCGTAAAGCTTTTTATACGCTTGTTCATTCACAAACTGCAGCATATACACACACCCGCACACAAACACCCGCACACAAACACACACACACACACAAACACAGAAGCCCACACGAAACACACTCAGAACGCCCGCGTCGGTTGCTGTGCAAAAACAAATTGCAACGAGTTTTCTGTTTTTGTTTTCGTTTTCGTCTCTCTCAGCACAAAACGTTTCACGTATCGTGCCGAGCTCTGTCTCTCACACGTTGTCTCTCAATTGTTGGCGTCGCTTTGTCGCCAAGTCACTCAAACTCGAATTGCAAGCAAGTGGCGCAGCAGGCAGAGGCAGTAACTGTGAGGACGACGCCGTCGGCATTTTGCAAAGCTTATGGTTTTTAATATACCCGTTGCATGCACACTATGTTTGGGTATATATGCCTGCTGTTGCTGGGTGAAATGGGAACGTGTCACTACAGTTATATATAGAGCACCTAGATTTTAGATGCTTAACATTTGATTTAAATAAAAAGGTTGTTTTAAGTAACGGATATTTTATAGTCGTCGTGTCTATCGATGTCTCTTTCTTGGTCTTTTGTTATTGTTTTTTGTTGTTGTATTGATGCTGTTATTGTGATTGTTCATTTTATTTTATTTCTCTTTTGGGTGTTGTCCGTCTGTTACTGTTACTAGGCGTGCTGAATTCTGCGTTTCGCACGCGCGCGTCTGTGTGTGTGTGTCAAACTATTAGTAAAAAACGCCCACATAATAAACCGTTGCTTGATGCTGTACACACATACACACACACACATACGATTCAACTCGAACGATTGCCAAAAAGTCGCGCGCGTGAAACGATAAAAAAAAAAGAAAAAAAAAAAACGCGCAACGTGCGAAATTAGCCGCTACTGACGCTAACGTCGGCGTCGCCGCTTGCTGATAGCAGCGACGTCCAGCAGCGTTTAATGATAACTGAAAAACGTAACATAACTCGAGTTGTGTAAATACACACACTCACACACATAGCAGCTATCATTTTGTCAAGTGTGAAAGGAAGTGGTTGGTGTAGAGAGGGTGGGCGAGAGGGGGCAGCTGATCAGCAGCGAACTCTTGGCAACAAGAGACGCAAAATATTAAAAAAAAAAAACTATTTCCATATACAATAGCAACTGTAACAGGTGCGTGTGCTGCAGATTAAAAGCTGCTTGCTATGCCCATGATAGTGTCTGTGTGCTTGTGTGTGTTTGTGCGCGTGACGCTTCATTAGCAAGAGAGCATGATTGTGTGGATGTCATGTGGAATATTGTGGGGGGAATGAGGAAGGGAGATAGAAAGCAACAGATGATAACGTAAAAGGATTGAGTGAGCGAAGGGGTGTGGGTAATATGTGTGGCGGAGGTTAAAGCAACAGTTGAATGTAACACACACATGTGCGCATAAGCTTTACACAATCTCAATTAGCTGTTGATATTTGCAATATTTATCTAATATTTAACTAACGAGTTCTATTAATAAAAACACACACACACTCATACTATATACCTATGTATAGAGCATGCAAAGTCATGTATGTTACTACTTCTGCCTTCTCCCTTCATCTCCTTTAGTTTGTGCTTCTTATTGTCCATTTGGTCAGCCATGTTTAGAATTTGTTGGCGCCTCCAGTTTCTTTTTTCTTTCTCTTTTTGTTTTTGGTGTTTGCATTGTTTCTACGCATTTTATTGGCATTTTCGCACCTTTTTGCTGCTATGCGTAGTGTTGTGTAGTGTGTATGCCTGTGTGAGTGTGCGTGCGTGCGTGTGTTGGAGAATCCAATACAATACAATCCAAAATCCACAATCCACCAAAAAAAAAAAACCCAAAATGTTGATGAACTGATTGAAGGTCGCAGAATAATAAAACGACAAAAAGCAACAACAACAACAGCGTGAAGGGGGAAGAATAATGAAAAAAGTGCGTAAAAGCGAATATGGAAACAAGAACGCACAAGTTTATGACTAGAGCTTTTATAAGTTTATTATTACTATGGTTAGTCTTGTAATAAAAATAAAACTAAGCAAAAATAAAGCAACGATGCGTGCGAAAGACATGCAAAGGGAGAAGGGTGTTAGTTTAGGTAGGGGGGACTGCCTTTTTTTTTTTGTTTTTACTTTTATTATTTGTATTTGCTGTTCTTTATTTTTCCTGGTTTTTGCGTTTCTACTTGCTTTCTGCTTTTATTTTTACTTTCGTTGGAGAAACGAAATTTATGCGTCTGACGCCAAAAACTTACAACAGTTTTTTTTTCTACGTCTCTGCCCAACCCCAAAAAAATCAGCAACAACAACAATAAAAAGAGCTTTAACAATGCTGCCACCACGACGGTGACGGCGACTGCGACAGCGACAGCGACGTCTACGTTTGCTTCTCTGCTTTGCATCGTTTATTTTCTTATGTCGTTTCGCGTTTTGCGCTGTTGCTAGGCGCGTCTTTTATTTGTGCTTCCAAAAAAAGCTGTGTGCGTATTTGTGCGTCAGTGCGTGTGTGCTTGTCTCTCTGCGTGTGCGTGTCTCTCCGCTCTTTCCCGCACTCTGTCTGTCTGTCTGTCTCGCTCACGCAGTCGTGTGCTTTATTCGCACACGTGAAGCAATAAATTGTTATGCTCAAGGTCGCAGCGCCGGCAATAAAATAAAAATGCCAAAAGCAGCGACGCCGGCAGTGCGTTGCGACTGCGCTGCTCATACGCAGTTCACATCGTTTCATTTCGTAAATGTTTCTCTTTATTATTATTTTTTTTTCTCGTCAAGCGAGCCTCCCTTTTCGAAAGCTTCCTTAGAAGTACACACACACACACACACACACACGCCCATGCAGCTAAGAATGTTGCTAGCCTTTTGACACGCCCAACAACAAAATTAGAATGTTGCTAAGGCGAAATAACTCACATGTTTGCCAAAAAATGTTGCCAGACGTATTTTCATTGTAGTCATTTATGCTCATAATTTATGCTCCAAGTGTGTGTGTGTGTGTATTGATATATTGATGTTAGACACTGGCGCAATGCGGCACTCTAAACTGCTTGTGGGCGGTGCAGGAGATGGGGGCGGTACTTGCCGCTTAACGACTTTTTTACTGCGTTCTTTTTTTATGTTCTTTTCTTTTGTTATTGTCACATAAAAAAGGGTTGGGCGCAACTATGAGTCATGTCGTAGAGTGAGGCAAAAAGAGAATAGGAGGAGGAGGAGGAGGATATGCGGTGGGCGGTGTATGGGAGACAAAAGCAGAGCATCAAATTACATGATGTTGCAGCAACAAGTTGCAAGCAAACTGCAAATTTAAAATGCAATTCGCTGCCGCGAAGCGTGGGAATGCAGTCGGCAGCAACTGCGCAGCGGCGGAAGTGGCAAAAGATTGCAATGTGTGTGAATTTGGTTGTTTTTGTTGTTGTTGCACTTGTTGTTGTAAGCTACATGTTGCCAACACATGTTAAAGTTGTTTTTTTTGGCAACACACACACACACTCACTTTGCCAAAGGAGCGTGGGAACGCAATTTGGGCTGCACTTTCGAAAACAAGTAGAAATAAAAACAAAACAACTATAATTCTTTCGTCATGCGAAATTAGCTAGAAAAAACGATTAATAATTTATAATATCTGCGGAATAACAATAAACAAATGTACATATGCAAAAACTTGATATTGCAGAAAATGAAATGAAATCATTGTTTAAAACTGTCGCACCGTTGTCAATACTTCAATATGACAAACAACAACATGAACAAAATACATATAATAAATAATTTAAGACATGTTTGTGCTTGTTTTTTCATTTGATCAGCAAGAGCAGCCAGTAAGAATAATAAACATAAACAAAACGGCTAGAAAGAGAGAGCAATATAGAGGGGGAGTACGAAAGAGAGCACAGCAATTAAATATTAAGAAATGTTATTAAACAATTAACACGAAAAATTTGTCTTTGCGTCATTTTACATTTAATTTTTTTACGATCTTTTTGTTGTGTTTCCACTGTGCACTCGTTTGCTTTATTTATTTATCTGCCGTCATTCTTCTTCGCCTACGTCTCCGTCTCTGTCGCTGCCTCTGCCTTCGCCTCTGTTTTCGCTCCTCTTTTATAGGCTCAACCAAATTCTTATTGCGAAATTACATCATATGCCATTTTTATTTTTGTTTCAATTTCAATTTCTGCGTACCGTTTGTTTTGTCTATGGCTGTGTGAGCGAGATCCCAATAGCGCGCAAGTGGTATGCACTATTTGCTCTAGGCACCGGCATCATCATCAGCAGCAAAAGTAGTTTGAGCGTCAGCGTCAGCGCCAGCAGAGACTGAGACTGAGTCAGTGACGTTAGCTTTTAGTCGCCTGCTGCGCGCGTCTGGATTAACTGAAGGTGACGCTGTTACTCTGCCTCTCTCGCTCTCATGGATCCCTCTGGTCTTTTACAGTGAGAGAGCGGGAGAACAGAATAATGCACTTGTCATTTGCCTTTTGGTTTGTCAGTCCTTCGTTTTAGTTTCTCGTTGATGTTCTTGTTGTCGCTTCTCTTTTGATTTTCGTTTTTGGGACAAGCTTCGGAATATGTTAATTTTATAGGGCAAAAGTGTTGTCTGAGTCTTCTCTTTCTGCTTGTGCCTCGGTGTGTCTGTGTGAGTGCAGCTGCATAATTGTTGCGCAACTTATTTGGAGTCGTGTCTGTATTTTATTTGCAATTGAAATTAACTACAACAACAACTACTACAAGCGGTTTCCTCTCTTTGCAAAAGCTTTGCTTTATTTATTTCTTTATTATTATTTTTACTTCTATACTCTGCCGCCTTTTGCCTTGATTTGATCTTGTGCGCTGCTTAGCAACAAAAGTTGCCAAGTTTGTATTTGGTTGCAAACAAGTTTGTCTGGTTTTTTTTTTCCCCCACTTTTTGCTGTCGACGGCTACGGTTGCGGCGACGCAAGCAGCATCAGTTACACTTGACAATACTAAAGCATTAGTTATATGTATACGACAGCCTACTGTTGTAGACCCTCCCCCCAACCACTTCATTCAGCATCGTTCAGTTGAGGAAATCCCCCTGCAGCAACAACTACAAACAGTTTTAGTTGCAGTAGTTTCTTTTTTTTTTTTTATTTGGTTTTGTTTTGTTTTGTAGTTTTTTGCGCAACATTTGGAATGTTGATGAGAGGCGCCGCCATTTGTTTTTGTTTCATTTGGTGTGTCTCGCTGCTCAAAATGCAAATCATGCATTGCCGGCTGTCTGTCTCCGAGCTTGTGTGGCTGACTGTCTGTGTGTGAGTGTGTTTGGGTGCGCGCTCTCTTCACCGTCGCTTCCTTTCTTTGAGCTTTGACGGTGGTCGTTGGGAATTGCGCGCATTTTTTCTCCCAACAACAATAAACGAAACGAAACAAAAACCGAAGAAGGATATTATAAGTGCATGGCAACATTTTAATGCTGTGTCAGCAACATGAGTGAAGAACGACATTGTTGCTGCGGTCGCCGCATTCCAACAGATGATGCTGCTGCTGCAGCCGCTGCGACGGCGTCTGAGAAGAGAAGTAAAAGAAGCGAGAGACAAAAAAAAAGGAGATAAAAATGGCCGTTGGGCAACATTCTTATTGAAGTCGCGACTAAGGTCTGTTGCTTGTCTAGCCGCCAGCACTCATGATGACGGTGACGATGATGAAGATGATAATGATAATTTTTATTTTTTTTTCTGATTCCTTTGCGCTGCTTGACTCATGCAACATGTTGCTACTACCAATGTTAATGCTTCACTGGCTCCCCTACATCCCAAAGCCACCTGTACACCCCTACTCTCCCCCTTCCACCAACTCTCTGCGTCCATTGCACTCTGTCTGTGTCTTATTTTAAGCTGGTTTCCATTTCGTTCATTTGCGGTCGCCTCTGCCACTGTCGCAGTCGCTGCGCTTTGCTGACTGCACTTGGACTTGGACTTGAAGCTTTTTTTCAGTCTTGAACTTTGAAGCTCGCTTGCATTAAGTTTCTTTTTGTTTGTTTTTGTCTACTTCTACCTCTGCCTCTCCCTCTTTCTCTCTCATGTGCGCAATCTCTGGTTGCTTTGTTGGTGGCTTGGGAGCAACTGTGGTCAGACTCTAGCTCTTCTTCTTCTCTCCACCCAAAACCCAGCACAGCATCGCCCCCTCTTGCTCGCACTCGCACTCATGTTTCTTTGAACAGTTGCAAAAGACGAAAGGCAAAAGGCAAATAAATGAAAATAATCAACATTTGTGTAAATAACGCAAAGAGCGAGAAAGAGAATGTGCGTATGTGTGAGTAAGTGGAGAGAGAGAGTGAGTGAGTGAGAGAGCGAGCAAGCATACAGATAAGTTGTGACATAAGTCTCTTTTCTGTTTTTTCGTTGGCAAATTTTTTTTAATTTGATTAAAGGCATTAAAAAAAAAATAGGGCTGGGCAATATTTTGATTGCAACGGCAGCCACAGCCACAGCCGCAGCTGCGACGTCGACGTTGGTTCATTGGATGCGTCAACGGAAGCACCAAATTAGCAACGGAAGCTGTGACGGAAAGACGGCAAGTGGGAACTGAAAGGAGGTGGTCGGGGCAATGGAAAAGGGAAAGGGGTAGGGTAGGGGTAGAAGGCGAGGGGGCGTGGGCAAAAGAGGAAATGTGTGGACGACGCCGTTTAGAGCGTCTACTGCTGCTCCCATGCCCTACTCTCTTTCTCTCCCTCACTAACGCATGCAAAATATACATTTTGCGTAGTACCGTTATCAGTGTGCGTGTTTGCTCTTGTCGTCTTTTTGGCAAAGCGAGTTGCGAAACGCTAAACTCACGCATAAGAAACATAAGCACACACACATTCATAGCTGTATATATCTAGAGCATAGACCAAGAGTCGTAACACCCACTCAACCACCCTACACCCATACGACGTCACCGCCCAGCCGTCCACCCACCACCAACCCGCTTAACCGTCAAGTTGTCCCGACAGTTTATGAACTTTTTTTTTTTTTATGTGTATTATTGCTTCTTCTCTAATTCTTGTTGTTGCCATGCGGAAAATGAGCCGCATGACGTCAGCGGGTGCTTGAAGGGGAGGGGGTTGTGGATTGTTTGAATTGTGTATGAGTGGAAGGTGGAGGATTGCAGGGTTTGTGGGCTCTAGTCGGCGTGCAAATCTATTGCTTCCTGAATTCTGATACCGATACTTTTTTGTTGCACTGTGGCGTCAAGTCAACGCTGACACACTAATCCGCTTTGCGTAGGAGCAAGAGAGAGAGACAGGGAGAGAAACAGGGGAAGGATGGTAGGGAAATAGAAAATACAATGACATCATCATTATAATGTGTGTGTGTGTGTGTGTGTGTGTGTGTGTGCATAGAGAGTCGCATGTCATTGAACTGTCGTTGACATTCGTTAGACATTTGCAGGGCTTTTCTGAAAGCTTCTTATTTGACGCATCACTGGACACTCGTTACTCGTTACTCGTCACTAGTTACTCGCTACTCGTTACTCGCTACTCGTTGCTTACTGGAATTCAATAATTTCTCGTCTTTCTCTACATTTGAAACCCGCTACTCGTTTTATTCATCTGAACTCGCTACTTCTTAGTTTTCTACTCGTTACTACTCTACAGTTCTGACTATTTTCAATACTAATTGCATTTTTCCTTCACTTATTATCGTTACAGATGAGGAAATCGATGTTGTCTCATTGAACGACAAGAAACTCCCCACAAATCCATCAGATCGTGATCGTCGTGCACTGCAAACAAAGGTAGCGAATAAAATCTCGACACTGCCACCACCACGACGCGGTCGCTATGAATTACCGTACACACCGGCCAGCAGTAGTCCCGTCAAATCGGAGGCCAATTCACGTTTCCCATCGCCGTCGAGTACGCCGTACCAAAGTACCGGAGCCGTTTCCACCGTCTACTCGCCATTTGTGTCACGCAAGAGCAGCAGCGGTAACAGTAGCAGCAGCAGCAGCAGCAGTGCTGGCAGCGATTGTGCAACAACACCGTCCACACAAATGCAATGGGAATCGAAGAGTCGCAAGCGTTTCTATGTGAATGATGCACAGTATCGCATCTATTCCATCAAGGGTAACAACAACAAGGCCTCAACGAATAGCTCGTCGGGAGCAACGAGTGCCAAGAAGAGTCGTGTGAAGAAGGTGAATACAAATGGTTTGGTCAGCGGTGATTTTCCGGCCTATCCAGTTTCCCAAGTCAAACAGCAACAGTCCACGTTGGGCGCCAACAATGGTAGCAGCGCCAGCAGCAGCAGCGGCAGCACCAGCAGCAGCAGCAGCAATAGCATGTTAAAACGTCAATTCAGTCTGGATGAGGCTGATACGATTGAGAAGCGTAATCTTCATAACGATATGGAGCGACAGCGTCGCATTGGACTCAAGAATCTATTTGAGGCACTGAAGAAGCAGATACCCAATATCCGTGACAAGGAGCGGGCGCCCAAGGTGAACATACTGCGTGAGGCTGCCAAATTGTGTGAGCAATTGACAAGCGAAGAGCGCGAATTGAGTCTCAAGCGTCAATTGTTGAAGGCGCGACAGAAGCAGCTGCAGGAATTGATTGCACGTCAACGCATGAGTAAAAATGCCGCTGAATGATGATAGCGATAGCCGTAAGTGGGTTAAAGAAGAGTATGATAACGATGAAGCAGTAGAAGTAGAAGTAGATGAAGAAGAGTATGATGATAATGATGATACGGGTTGGGTAAACAAAACATTTTGGGTCTACAAACGGTTGGCAAACGGTGGGAGAAGAGTTTTGAAGAGTTTTGGACGCGAGTGAGACAGTTTCGATGACCATAAGAGAATGCTTTACGATAGGAATTATTATTATTTTTTTTTGTATAGGGTATTTTGACGCTGGCTCACGAGCATTTTTATTTTTTCTTTCTTTTTTTTGAACTTCAATATCAGTTTTTAGTATTAGCCATTAGAGCGTACGAACGATCAATCGAACCATGATGTCTCGATGATGATAACGATTAACGATAACGATAACCGTTGTAATAATCTTGATAATGATGATGATGATGCTGTTAAATGATGTCCATGCATCGGATGCTATCTATATACATCTATTTACTATAATTTGATTTTTCTTATTAGCTTTCAGCTTAGGCTTATACCTATAAATATATATATATATTGATATATTGATATATATAAACTGCTTCGATAGACGACAGTTGCAAGCAAAACAAAAAAAAAAACAAAACGAAAATAACAGAAAATAATAGTGATTTAAATTGGATTTCTTTAATGTGATATTTTTTGATTTGATTTTGAAGCAAGCAAAATGCAAGTTGGAATACAAGCTATAACTTACTAAAACTATATAATAACAAATAACAAGCAGCGATACCGTTAAATACCGGTTAGCAAATAGGTTTATTCAGACGAGAAACGAAGGAAATAAAACACAAGAATATGGAAATGGAAAATTGGGGGCAAGGAATTGAAAAGAAAAACAAAAAAAAAAGTTGGCAAAAGCCTGGAAATCCAATGTCTTTATACTCTAGGTTTTAGTGATTCAAATTTATACTACTATATAACTATAACTATAAATACTATATTATAATTATTGTTATTGTATGTAGTCTAGGGAGTTTAGTTACTATTTAGATAGGCACTTAAGCATGAAGTGAATAACAAAAAGAAAGGACAAAGTAGACACACAAAAAACATACAAAAACGGAAACGGAAAACAGACAAAGTTGCAACGAAAGAGCCACTAAAAGAGAATTAACAACAAAACAAAAAGAGTTGAAAATAAAACTCAAGAGGAGTACGAAGTAGTAGAGAAGTGATCAGATCAGTATAGATCTTAGATCGATGAAATATAAAATGGAAGTAAAAGCGCATTTGAATAGCGCAAGAGAAAGAAAATGAAGTGAAGTGAAGTGAAATGCAAAGAAATTGAAAGAAAGAAAACAAAAAACTTATCAACTTTTTTTTATTTTTTTTTAGTTATATTGACTATCCTATTATTATAAAGATTTATACTTTTTATACAACTAGCTGTAGAGGAATACATTTTTTTTTATCGAGTATATATTGTCGATAACACACCACTTATAGAAAGATCTGATGCAAAATGAATACGCAAAATACGTTTAGTTTTCGATTCGATAGAGCATAATGATATATATCGTCTCAAAGCAACAAATGTTTACCGATTAATCGAACAGCATTAATCGGTAGAGCTTTCTTGGGCATACGAAAGAAACGCTTATACCAATTTTACTGCCTATTTACATAAATACATTTTTTTTCTCTTCGATTTAGCCTCCCGTTTCCCCCAAAATACATAATTTTGTAGGCTTCTTATTAAATTATATAGAATATAATTTTTTTTTTTTCGTCAAATTTTTTAGAATTTTTTTGTTACAAGAAATGCACGAAGAGCACTATTAAAAAATAGCAAAACACAACGATTACAACAATAAACATAACAACAATACGGGAGCTATAGATTAGATAAAAGAGAAACTGAAAAATAAGTGAGAAAGAAAAAGAAAAACAAAAGAAAATGTTTTTTGGCTGCGAAAAGCAAAAGAAAACTTTTTGTCAGCTGTTCAACTGTCGATTTTTTGCTAATTATTAGGAATTATTAACTAATTAAGTACGAAATGAAGAAACAGAAAGAAATAACAAAGTTAAATATATATACACGATACAATACCCTTTAAATATACATACATAAATTAGAATATTTTTGCAATGAAGTGAAAAAACAAAGGAAATTAAATAACGAAAAAGAAAAGAAGAAAACTGTTATTTAGGTTTAGTTTTGCTTTTTTTTTTTTATTAAATAATAATCGATGACACTAACTAGGAAACTTTAGCCAGCTAGTTACACTAACTAACTTACTAACTATTACTATACTTTCTATACTTGTTTATGTGGCAGTTAAAGCGCATATGCATACATATAAAACTATATATGAGATACGATATGATACCCAAAATTTCTAGCGACGTTTCAACGAAATTAGTGTTAAGTTTATAGATTTATTGTTTTTTTTTTTTCAACAACAATTTTCTACATAGTTATTATATTTTTTACCTGATATGGGGAAAATTGCTGGGACAATTTTCTGATAGATGTCAAATGACGTTTTGATTTCTCCTCGCATGTAAATATAGGAACAGAAGTAATTTGGAAATTGAATTGAATTGAAATGAAAAAAAAAAAAAAAAATTAATATTAATTTAAAAAAAAAAAAAAACAAAATTAAATTAACTGGGCTTCTCTCCCTTTGCCACCGTACCCTTTCTATATACACTTATATATATAGGAAAACAATTTTTTTTTTATATTTTCTAACATATTAATTAAACATATGTATAATAATCTTTATATACATTATTTAAAGCGATATTAAAATATATAAAAAAACAAAAACAAAAGAAAACACGACAAAACAAATTGTTATACATAAAATGCTAATCTGATGTTTAAGCAATTTATGAAAAGAAAGAAAGAAACAAGCTTAAAACTTAAAAACCAAGAAAACAATAATTTTTACACGCATGAAAAACAAAAAATTTATATTAATCTTAAAAAGAAAACAAATCCTATTTTTATTATATTTTGTTGTTTGAAAATAAAAAGAAAAAAAAAAAAAAAGAACACTGTAAATAGAAATCTCGTTAAATACTAGTTACAAGAAAAAAAAAAAAAAAAAAAAAAAAAAACAAACAATATTTTCCGAAATGAAATAATAGATACAATAAAACCCGGGAAAAACATGCGCCTCATATAGCAATAGACTTAAGTGAAAGAAAGGAATATTGAACAATATCTTTTTGATAAATACAAAATACAAACACACAGCACACACCCATAACACACACACACACAAAGAATTGTATACAAACCTCACACACACACACATATACACACGCAAATGCACCTAGTTTCCTATAGTTTATATATACAACAACTTGAAATACAACAACATGAAATACAACTGTAACAACAATTTGAGAACCGTACAAATTTTTTTTTTTTTTAACTTAACCAGCCACAAAAATAAAAACAACCACAAAAGCAATTCAATTTATTGTTTGTTAAAAAAACCCAAAAAATGTAAACTTATGCATTTTATTATAAAGAAAAAAAAAAAAAAAAAAAAAAAAATAATATTTTGTATAATTTAAATTAATTTTTTATTTTTATTTTTTTTTTTTTTTTGAAACCAAGTGAAAACACAACAACAACTACAACAAAATACAACAAGAAAAACAACAACAACCAAAACCTCTAAATCCTCGCAAAACAAACAAGAAAAAAAACAAAACAAAACAAAACTAAAACAAAACAATTATGTTTATATATTTTTAGTTTACAATTTTTATACACGCATATATATACAAATAAATATATATATATATATATAAAATATCGGGCATGTATAGACGATATACATATATGTGCCTGCATAGTTGTTGAAATAACTGCAAAAAAACCAATGAAATCCAAAAAAAAACACAAAAACATACAACAAAAAAAAATCGCAAAAGCAAATCCTGAGCAACAAATGAAAGAAAACAAAAAAAAAAACTATATAAAAACAATGAAAACCTTTTTTTTTTTTTTGTAATTTGTTTAAAAACTATATACTTTATTATTTGATTCATTTTTTTTGTCGATTTGGCTCTAAACTATGTTATATTTTTCCTTGATTTATGAAGATGTAAAAAAAAAATACAAAAATAAAAACGCAAAAAAACGAAAAACACTAAATAATACTATATTATACAAATACATAAATTTATATATATACCTATATATACATACATTTATATATCTTATATCTAATAATTTTAACTCGTTATTTAGTTACTTATATTAATTGAAAGTACATTTTGCCACCTAATAAATGTATATACAATGAGTACATATAACCACGTATTTATAGATATATATATATATATATAACCATATATATATATATGTCTGTATGTGTGATTATGTGTATTACTTGATATACCATATATGATTATTAAACAAAACAAGAGAAACAAACAAACAACAACAACAAAAAAAAAACAAGAAACAAAAAAAAAAAAAAATCTAAAAATCAACAAAAAACAAATGTTTAATTATTATTATTTTTTTTTTTTCAAAATTTATGCTTATCAAATGATACAATAAAAATATTTGAACATACCAAGAAAATCAAAATCACTTATCGTTTTCTTTTCATTTTATTTTATAAGTTTTTTACTTTTTTCAGCTTTATTTTCAGCTCTGTTTTTTCAGCTTCTTTTTTGACATAAATTGCGAAAATTTTGTTTTCAATTTTGTCTTTAATTTTGCTACGAAGTTTTTTAGTTTTTCCTGCTTTTTATATAGAAAAGTACAAGAGGAAGAACAGAGAAAAGTGAAAGTGAAGAAAAGCTTTAAGGAAACACGGAATTCTTCTCATACGTAATTTCCTTAAAAGTGAAAATTCTTTAATAAAACTTACAAGAGATAGCAAAAAGTTATCTATTTGGTGTTCTTATCTAAAGGTAAAGCCCACAGGCACAAAATAATGAAAGCAAATAAAAATAGCATGAACAGTGACAGTGGAGCGTATCGGCTGTAAAAGACCCCTTACCCCTGGTGTAATCATAAACAAAAGTTTTTACAATATACTCATTTCTGAGCGAATTTTTCAATGACAGCTATATGATATAGTTATCTGATGCTTAACGATAGCTTCAGTTTTGTCCAAGTTATGGATATTGCCAAATTTGGTGGCCCTAGCTCTTATAGTTCCAGAGATCTGTGCTTTTAAGCAGACGAACCATTGATTTAGAATATATACCATACCATACCATCTATAATGAAAGGAGGAAATCCCTCCTTGTGTGGAACATTTCTTATAGACCCCTTGCAACCCTGTGGTGTACAGGGTCTAATAAAACAATCGGCTTTTATTAGAGTTGAATCAATTTCACATGTTTGCGAAATTTCGTCATTGCACTGCGAATGAATCACAAGCGAAAATGAACAACAAAAAAAGCTTTAATGATTACCAGCCGAACACGCACACACACACACACACGCCCCTCAATCAGACAAGCTTGACAATCCCCACACGCTCCCCCTGCCACCCCCTCTTTCCACCCCTTTGTCTGGTCTGCAGCCAATTGGATTTGTCGCCGTTTCTAATCAAGTGCATCAAAAAAGTGTTGTCTGTACACGACCCGGGCCAACAAATGTGTATGTGTGTGTGTGTGTAGCACACCCACACAGTCCCACCCACCCCCCTCTCCACACCCCTAAACAGTCGACACCAAACATTTAAGTTAATTCACTAAATTGTTGTTGCTTTTGCTTTGCTTTCTGTTTTCACTTTCATGAGTGTCGCTGAAATGCAGCAAAAAAAAAAAAAAATAAAAGAAAAAACACAACAACAATAACCGGCAAATTCAATAAAGCTACAAAAATAAAAGACTGCAGCAAAAGAAAAAAAAAATACAACAGAAAATTATTATTTATTTGTTTTAGTTGTACTACAGTCATTTATTTGTTTAGTGCTGCTTTTGTTGTTGTTTTTGCTGCTGCTGCTACTGCTGGGAGCAGTGATTTATTATTGTTAAATTTTTGTTTTATTTTGTGCGTTTTTTTTATTTTAATTTTTCATTTTTGTTCATTGCTTTTATTTTGAGTTTTGCGATTAAATTAAATGGTTTGCCGACAAGCAAGTCGCACTTTTTATACACTTCACTTAAATTTATTTATTTTTAAAATAGTTTTATTAACTAATATTCACATATTCACATTAAAAATATTGTAACTCAGGTATATGAACAATAGGTAATTAGGTATAATAAGCTAATAAATTTAGAATATGAAAAGCTTAAAAAAGAATTTTATTTAAACCTTTTTAATATTTTAATTAAATTTCCTTATATTTTTTGTCAAGTGTCAAGTAAAATAAAATATTTTTTCTCTACAGTTTGCTTAAAAATAGTAAAAATCAATAATTAAATAATTGCATTCACTTAGTTTCTTACTTTAAATTTTCCATATACATATGTATAAAAAATATAAAATTGTTATAATTTAATACTTAATTTAATTAAATTCATTACATATGTTTTTAGTGATAAACATGATCATATACATAAAATATTTGCAACTCGAGTATTTTCAATTGCATAATCAAGTTCGTGCTTTAAGTCTTTTGGCATGTTCAGTGTCACTGTAAAGTTTACAGTGTAAACTGTACACTTTGTTGAGAGCTTGTCCTCAACATATGCATACATAGTATGCCATCTCCCTCACTTTCGCTAGAACAGTGTTCAGTTGACATTTAAACGATGGAGTAAAGCACAAAAACAAGCAAACTGTTGCCACTCTTCGCACTCCCAACTGCACAAACACAGCTACTCCATATACTTACTCCTATTCCTACTCACACACACTCACATACACCTATTGCTCTGCTTCTCTGCGCTTGCAAGCTTAGTCTCTCATCAGCTAGCGGCGTTTGCAGTTGCACTTCTCTTTGCTGCGCTGTTCGCAGCAAAATAACATCAAAGCGCATAGCACCCTTTGCAGAGTGCACACATATTCACACATACAACAAAAACACGAATACACACAGCCGCTTACGTTTTGCCAGCAAAAAAAAAAAAAAAAAAAAAAAACAAAAAGCCAACACAAACAAAGCAAGTGAGTGGGAGAGAAAATGAGCAAAACAGAGACGAACTGAAGCCGGCGTCAAAATTGACGTGCGCAATTGTTGTTTAACTGCAAATTTTTGTAAACTCTGACCGTCCAGTGGGTCGTTTTATTGGGTGAAGGTCATCATTGCCGGCTTTGTGCTGCGTTTTTCGTTTCTCGTTTTTGTTTATCTTTGTTTGTATTGTGTATTTGTTGTTGTTGTTGCTGTTGCTGTTTTTAGTTGTTTTCTTCGTATTTTTCGTTTGCCGGTCTGCTGCTGCCTTTGTTTTTGTTCAGCAATTTCAGTTGCTGCTGTTTCTCTTACTGCCTTTTGTGCTGATCGTTCTATGTAACGGTGAATCACTTGTCTGCAGCAAACGTGTCAGAGCAGTCACCAGTTGCAGTGAAGCGTCACAGTTTTGAAATCGTTTGTTTTAAATTTCTTATTTAATTATGATTTATGTAAATAATTTGGTTTGTTTGTCGTTTCTTTTATAAAAGTTGATTTTATTTGGAATTAATAATTGTTTTATTTTAAATTATTTATCTCCTAAAGTGACTAAATTTAGTGACTGCTTCACAGCCAACACTGTGAACGGTTCTACAATTTATTTTTATTCGTTTTAATTTTTGTTTGAGTTGTGTTCGAAATTCATAAATTTTAACGCCTCTGCTTAAAGTGTGTGCACATACTTATTTCTGTCACTGTTTCATGAATTTATTGCAAAAATTTCAATTTGACTTAGCTAAGTGGAAATTTTTGTATACATACATGTATGTATGTATGTATGAATGTAACCCCCTCGACTTCTTGAGATAATGCAGCTGACCTTGACCATTAACCAGAAGCATTAAGCTGTACTACACTACACTACACACACACACACTCACACATATTGCAAAAATAAAGTACAAAATAGTCATAAAAATTGTTAAAAACGAAATTTATTTGTTTTTAAAATTCTGTTTTTTTTTTCTCATAATTATTTACTTTGTTTTATTTGTTTATATTTTTGCTAAAGAAACAAAGAAAATACAAAACAGCTTTAAAAGTTCTAAAAATGAATATAAAATACATTTTAGCTCGGCTTCAGATAGTTTAACTAATTAAAAAATACAACAAAAAAGAAAACAAGTAAACATAATAAATAAATATATGCACATATTTATATATTTATATTAATATTCATATATTAGCTTAATATTCTAAGAATAAATAGAAATCCAGTAAAACTTAGGCTACATTATAGGGTATCTATTGACTCTAGCACTTGCTAGTGCTTGGCTTTTCCGTGTACATATATAAATATATATTTATAGTAATTGTATTTACTACTAAATGTTTTATAAAACACTATATATGAAATTGAATACGCTATTTAACTATTATATACGCTATAATTAAATACCCTGGAAACGTACTAGAAACTAACAAATTGTAGGCAGTATTTCTGTCAAATATCTGAGCATATATTTATAGATACACACATATACAATTGTTGCTGAGAACACACACACACAGACAGACAAACACACACACACACAGACACATTGTAAAGTTGTTCAAAAACAGCTGAAATAAAGTTAATAAATAAAGCAACTAAAAAAAGGCTTGAGCTCAGCCACAAAAAACAAAAACCAAATTGTGTTTATTTTTTATGCATATACCCTGTAATTGTGGAAATGTAAACAGGGCCACAAAAGATAAAGCTTCTTAAGTAGCTGGTCACAAGAAACACAAACTAATACACAGCCTTTACAAATAATTCACAGGGTATATTCTCGAAAAGCAATCGCGCAAGGTAAGAACTTGTATCTTTTGAAATCAATTTTCGTAAAAAACTTACTTTAGAAAACTTTCATTAGTCTCATTGTCATTTGGGATATAGGGATATACATCTATATTTATGCTGTTGATGCTGATGTTGAAGAAAAAACTTAAATACACATATAAATTTTTAACTGTGATGTACATACATATGTATATGTATAGCCCCGTCGCTCTATCTGGATATCTGTTTCTATGCGAATTTGTCTCTTAGTTTTAAAGCTATGAAATTGATGAAATTTGCTACAGATCTGTATTCTCTCTCTTTTATAATCGGATCACTATATCATATAGCTGCCATAGGAAGAATCGATTGAAGTGTTTAGTATGAACATTTCGTTGTCTATTGACCGATTTCAACGATATTCACGCAGAATGAATGAATCGTGTCCCATCTGTTAACCACTCAATCATATATGTAGGTACCATAGAAATAATTGATGATTGAAACCAATTTAATGCAATATGCATGAGTTTAATGCAAGAATATTTATTCTTCGGTGAGCCAAAGATAACCGTTTTTTCCTGTTATTTCCAGTGTTTGAAAAACTGACAGTCACAGCAGCAGCAGTCGTAAAATTTTGTCTGCGCTGAGCTTCTGCAGCCAACAGTTTTGCAGTTCTGTTATTGCTAGAACTGTTGCTGCGAGCATTTTCGACAGCGCAGCGTTTCGAAGTTCGAACAGCGTGAACTGGCGACAGTCGCAGTCGCAGTCGCAGCAAAAGCAAAATCTGTCGACTGCCGAACAGCACAGCAAACTTTTTGCTTTTGCTTTATATTGGTAACTTTTGTAACTGTAATTGCCGAAGTCACCACGAAGGCGCCTACGATCTGTTTTATTGCTACAAAGTACGGCGCAAGTGACTTCGGCAATTACAGTTACAAAAGTTACCAAGACAAGTGCTGTGCTGTGCTGTTCGGCAGTCGACAGTTTTTGCTTTCGCTGCGACTGCGACTGTCGAAAATGTTCGCAGCAACAGTTCTAGCAATAACAGAACTGTAAAAACTGTTGGCAGTTTTGCAAACACTGGTTATTTTTGCTATGGGTATAGCGGAATAAAAAGGGAGCATCTACCGTTTAGTAGTTGTTTCTCAGCTCAGGCAGAGGAAAGAAAACATGTCTACATTATTAAACTTTATTAAAACAAACTTAAAAATTGTTGAGTAACTAAGCCAATGCAGTTATAGGGTATGTGTCCATCGGGTAGTGCAAAAATTAACTCATTATTTTCAGCAGATTTAGCGAAGACTCCTTTGGTTTGTCTTTTGACTCGGGAAGGGCGTGAACGGCGCTGTGCTAGCTGTAACCTGTAGCCGTCATACCCTGTACCCCAGCGGGTACCACACGCCACGCCCCCCATGTACCGCCTCCTCTCTTGCAATCTGCGGCTATCAACGAATGTCACATAACTGGAACAGCGACTTTTTTGCCATTGTCGTTGTTGTTGTTGTTTTTGTCCTTATCCTTAACCCTCTCAGGGTCCCCGTCTCATTCACTCCTCGCTCCCTTTCTCTCCACTTTGTTTTTGATATTGTTTTTTTTTTTTTTTTATTTTGTGCTTTTATTTTTTTAATTGCGTTTAGATTTGGGCGCTTGCAGCTTGCGTTCGTGCAACAGGTGCAATTTTTTAAAAGGGGAGCAAAAAAATAAATGCAGTCTCCACTCGGTACGAACTGTGTATACCCTACCTCAAGCAGAAAGAAAACAGAGTAGCAATGTGTCTCTAGTGACGAAAGCAGCAGTCCTCCTGTAGTTTATGTTTCTACAATTTATTTTAGTCTCGTCACTAACAAACTATTATGTTTATTTAAATAAAAAAGCTAGACTCAGAGGTTTTACCAGGTTGTCTATAATTTAAAGTGTTAGATGATTTTCACACCAACTTATGTACATAGTAGTAGTAGCAGTAGTAGTAGTAGTAGTAATAATAGTAGTAGTAGTAGTAGTGGATAGTACTAGTGGTAGTAGTAGTAGTGGATAGTACTAGTAGTATTAGTAGTAGTAGTAGTGGATAGTAGTAGTAGTACTACTAGTAGTAGTAGTAGTAGTACTAGTGGTAGTAGTAGTAGTGGATAGTAGTAGTAGTACTACTAGTAGTAGTAGTAGTAGTACTAGTGGTAGTAGTAGTAGTGGATAGTAGTAGTAGGTAGTAGTAGTGGATAGTAGTAGTAGTACTAGTAGTAGTAGTAGTAGTAGTAGTACTAGTGGTAGTAGTAGTAGTGGATAGTAGTAGTAGGTAGTAGTAGTAGTAGTAGTGTATAGAAGTAGCAGGTAGTAGTAGTAGTAGTGGATAGTAGTAGTAGGTAGTGGTAGTGGATAGTAGTAGTAGGTAGTAGTAGTAGTAGTAGTGGATAGAAGTAGCAGGTAGTAGTAGTAGTAGTGGATAGTAGTAGTAGGTAGTGGTAGTGGTAGTAGCAGTAGTGGATAGTACTAGTAGTAGTAGTAGTAGTGGAGAGTACTAGTAGTAGTAGTAGTAGTGGATAGTACTAGTAGTATTAGTAGTAGTAGAAGTAGTAGTGAATAGTAGTAGTAGTACTAGTGGTGGTAGTAGTAGTAGTAGTAGTACTAGTGGTAGTAGTAGTAGTAGTAGTAGTAGTAGTAGTAGTAGTAGTAGTAGTAGTAGTAGTAGTTAGTAGTAGTAGGTAGTAGTAGGTAGTAGTAGTAGTAGTAGTGGATTGTAGTAGTAGGTAGTAGTTGCTATATAGTACTCTAGTGACGAAGGCAACAAATTTTATATAAATTTATAGTTCATTTTTGTTGTAAAAAATTTTCCTCCAAAGGTTGCAGCAAATTGTACAACTTTTATAACTAAATAAATTTAAATTTTAATTTTACTTGGAAGTGAAATCAAAATTTTTGATTAAATCATTTTAGAGTCAGTTTTGGAAACATTATAATGAAAGAATATTTATTCATCTGCTATAGTTAAAGGTAGAAAATCTGACTTTTGAAATAAATGCTCTTAAAAAGTTGAATATTAGACACCTTTACTTTTGGCTTCAGCTGGACCTTTTTTATATAGTTTTTTTCAGCTTAAAGAAATGTTGTTTAAGGTTTGAAGGATTTGAGTTTTTTTTTTTGGTTTTAAAAGTGCAAAATGTTGTAATTGAATGGTATTATTATTTTGTGGAAATTTAGAGGCTTTCAAGCTGCTTTCAGCTGTTTTTAAAGCACACTTTAAAGTAATTGAAATAAGATAAATATCTGTTTACAATTTGAGGAAATTCTCGAGACAAGTTTCGTTGAGGTAGAAGCGCAGACAGCTAAACAGACGTGTAGAGAGTAAAATGTGTAGAAGGAAGAGGAAGAGGAGAAGGGAAAGAGCAAGAGATGCGCAAGGTGTTTCGCTAGGCACGAGTCGGCAAAAACCTGTGGCAAGAGTGGCTGCCACATGGGGCACTGGTTACCGATTAAGCTGCAGCTGAGGATGGGTGCGTGCCGCTTAATTGGGCTTAATAAAGGCAGCACAGCCAAAGGACCGCAGGACCGCAGGAACACAGGACCTAAAGGAGCAAATGAGTCAAGACACAAAGGCAGCAAGCAAATAAATAAAGGACCAAATGAGCTAAGAAGCAAAGGAGCCAAGGAGCAAAGGAGTGCCGGATACTATAAGCACGACTGATACAATTAGGCAGTTCCTCTGCATTTATATACCCGTTACTGGTAGCATAGGAGGGTATGCTGTTAGCTTTGGCATGTGGGTAAGAGCAAGTGACTTAGTCGACTCTGTCGAGTCGTATCCTTTGGTCAAAGGGTTATTCGTGAGTATAGTAGCTGGCATATGTTACAGAAGCTCATCAAGCACCCTTAAGTGCGTACTCTATAGCTTCGAAGCTAATAGTAGTTAAATAAAAGCACTTTATAAGACGCCGTACTCAAGTAGAGTACAGTGTACAGAAGGAGGCGTTTTCGACCCCATAAAAGATATATATTCTTGATCAGCATCAACAGTCGAGTCGATATGGCCATGACTGTTTGTTCGTTCGCCTGTAGATCTCAGGAACTATAATAGCTAAGACCAGCAAATTTGGAATGAAGGTTCGTCTCCTTCGCGAGCAGATCTCATCTCTTACCGTGAAAAAGCATTTTTATAAAGGACTTAGGACAAATCGTTCGCAAATTGCTTATTTGTATGGAAAAATGCGATCTAGAATGAGTACGAGGTCTTTGTTGCATATTCTTCATATATAAAATTTGTAGAGAATCTTTTTTTACATTAGTAAATGGACTTTATTTTTAGCCTTAGTTTGATTTCACATTCTTAAAACCGCTTGAATCATGCACCTAATATGTATTGGTTCGTAAAAGTCATTTGCTTATTAAGCTATCTTAATCAAACTCATTCAGAATACGTTCGATAATAGTCTCAACACACGGACTTAATTGTATTCTAATTTATATATTCGCATTTAAAATTATATTTGTTATTTAAGTAACGGGTATTCTCAAGTCACATATCGACTACAGACTACAGACTTCTTATTTCTTTATTTTTTTTAGTGTTTTGTTTTTTAATGATAACTCATTCCATTTAATGACTACACAAAAAGGGTGCCACACTTGCCTCCGATTTGCCTGCCTCGCCCTCGGTCTCAATGTCAAATGTGGAACTTGAGTGCATAAAGACGGTTGTTCTGTATGTGCCACACGAAGGTCCTTCTCAAGAAGTTGACAATCGTGATGGTGCTGAGCAGGCGACACATCGGATATAGACTCTTAAAGTTGAATGCCAAGCGACCCGTGTGTACATCGGTTATCCAAATTCCACAGTCCACGATCAGGACGAGAACGTTAACAATTATCCAGGGATATAAGTAGTGCGGCTTTACCTGTGATATTATGAAATTTCTTTTTTAAAAATTCTGATTTCATAAAGCATTTCCAACTACTCCAATGCCAATTAACTTTTCACTCACACTCAACATGCCGTAGATCATCATTATCCAGGTGTAGCACATGACGATGCAACCCACAAGTCGGGCCTTTCGTAATACCGCATGGGTCATTATATTATAGTGTCTGGGTCGCGACAATTGAATCATACAATTTGGAAAGCAATAAATGCGAGCATATTCCCAAATGCAACAATAGATGCCATAAAAGCTGAGTACAACTACGGCCCAATAGATGAACGGAAAGAGCTCTGTCCAGCAAGGAGAATAGTCTGGTAGAAATTGCCAAAAGTCACAGAGATGAAGCTCAGATATGGAGCAAGTCCTGTGCGTATTCTTCTCCACAAGATAGTTAATTAGATTGACCTTGAACATTGCTCGGTTGGCTTCTAAAAAAAACCCTTTTCTTCTTAACTCTTACAAACAATTTCAGCTTAATTTGAATGCAGTCAAATTGTGTAAAAACTACAAAAGTGCTTAAAGAATTGTTTAATTATTGTATATAAACTTTAAGTGAAAAACAATGCTTACTTTGATTTCTGTATAGAAGCTTATGTTTATGAATTTTTCAACAATAGAAAAATAATTAAACAAATTTTAATTCATGCAAGTAAAATCTTTTTTTTTAATTTTTAAATATAATTTTCTAAGTGGTATATTATTTATAATTTTTTTATTTAATTACTTTTTTTCTTTAAATGTAATTAAGAAAAGTAAGCTAAGTACGTGATACATGCAAACTTTATTAGAAAAGTAAAACACAGTATTTTTCTAGAACATTGAAAACAAGAAAGAAAAGTACAGTCGAGCGCGCCCGACCGTATAATACTCTCTGCATTTGTCCCGATTAAATTATTAAAATCGGTATCGAGATATTACAATGTGAATTACTTGCATTAAAACACGTTGAAACAAAAACAATTTAAGCATCTAAGCAATCAAACGTACATCTGTTTGTTTGTATGCGAATACACATACGTTTGACAATATACGATGCATGCATGTATGTATGTGTGTATTCGGCGCAGTCAGCGCCCGCGGGCAGCGCTGCCGACACACAAGCAGCGAAATCGTTCGAACATGTGCTTGTGTGTTTCTATCTCGCTTGCACCTATGGGTTGATATTGTGTTCAATTATCAATATTGTAACGCTTCTAGTTTTCTTGTTTATAGTCCAATTTTAATGCGCCTTTCAGGATAGTTTAATATAGTTAGTCTCCACACCAGTTATAAACTACAATACTGTACGATACGGAAAAAACGGCATTGAAGCTTGAAAACTATTTTATAAACTGTGGGAAAAGTGGGCGTGGCAGTCAAAAATTTTAAATGGCAATGTAACTATGCTCTCGCAAGGAACATCCGTACCAGAATTGGTGATCCTAGGTG